>CAWLCO010000013.1:0-236198 GCA_963855945.1 Thereva nobilitata | reverse complement strand
AAAATGACCGACGAATTTGCAAATTGTGTTCCGATTCCTATGAAAATCTGTATCTGAGGTTTTTTAAGGTAGCAAATAACGACTTTATGATCAAAATTTAAATTCAAAATGGCCGCGCCAATATGGCCGACGAGTTTGCGAATTGTATTCCGATTCCAATTAAAATCGGTATATGGGAATTTTTAAGGTAGTAAATAACGAATTTATGATCAAAACTTATTCAAAATTGTGGGGCCAATATGGCGGAAGAATTTTGCCAAATAAGTGTCATTTCCCGGTTAGCTGTATGTAGGTTGTTCAAGAGTTGGAAAATCGGAAAATTTTGACATTCTAGCTACAAATGGAAAAACATTGAATGTAGTGTATCCTGAAGCTCTCTAAGCAATAGGTTCAGAATTGATCAACAAGGTTTTTTTGGAAAGGTGGTAAGGAGAAACGGAAATATGGGATGATTTATGTATAATGGATAAGAAGGAAAGAAACCCATCACCTCTGAATTTTTAGGTATAAGTCTAGGATTCTGCAATACGGGAAGAGGCTGGCATCTGGGTAAACAAATAAAACCTGAGTCAGTGACATTGCAGATGAGAACCCAGGGGCCAAGCAATTGCAAGACATGTAATTTGTAGCGTATAATGTCCATCACCGTCAAAAGTCCATTTCTAAATATGAAATTAGTAGATATAATCCTTTAATTTTTTTTCTTTCAGGATGTAATAATATTTGTCGATTATTGAGTGTTTAATTTAACTAAAAGTCCATACGAAAAAAGATTATAGCATGGATAACACTGTGGATATGACATATTTTCTTGAAATTATACTATGTGTCTAATAGTTGCTGGAAAAAGCCTTATTTTAAAATAGTCTTTCACTAATATTTATTTTTGGTGGGTAGTTATATTTTTAAGGATATTCGTGTGTGTTTATTTTACCAGAAAGAACCATAACTTTATTATGGGCCACGCCGACAAAAAATATTGTCTGCCCCAGAGCTTTACAATAATAGGTAATTTTGGTCACACTGCAAATAAATGCATTTTGAATCCAATGTCTCGAACTTTTATAGGAATAGTTGGTTTTTCGTTACTGGTTAAGAAGAGTTGAATTTTGAAGGTTTGGATTGATTTTAAATGTTTAAACGTTGGGTGCAGCGAGGCGCACCGGGTCCCAGCTATCCAAAATACAGAAAATAAGTGGTTCATGGAGACACTTCATCTGTGTATGAAAATTCATATCTCGAAAAATGCCATGACAATGGATGGTTTTTATTGTCTTGATCAAAATGTCAGATCCCTAATAGTTTCACATTTTGTTATTTGAAATCAAAAATACCAAAAAATTGCATTTTTCAAACTCTCCTACTGTATATTAAAATTCATATCACCTGATTACTACTATTGGTTTATGGGTGCAGCATAGGCGCACCGGGTCCCAGCTAGTATATATATATATATATATATATATATATATATATATATATATATATATATATATATATATATATATATATATATATATATATATATATATATATATAAATATATATATATATATATATATATATATATATATATATATATATATATATATATATATATATATATAAATATATATATATATATATATATATATATATATATATTATATATATATATATATATATATATATATATATATATATATATATATATATATATATATATATATATATATATATATATATATATATATATATATATATATATATATATATATATATATATATATATATATATATATAATATATATATTATATATATATATATATATATATATATATATATATATATATATATATATATATATATATATATATATATATATATATATATATATATATATATATATATATATTATATATATATATATATATATATATATATATATATATATATATATATATATATATATATATATATATATATATATAAATATATATATATATATATATATATATATATATATATATATATATAATATATATATATATATATATATATATATATATATATATATATATATATTATATATATATATATATATATATATATATATATATATATATATATATATATATATATATATATATATATATATATATATATATATATATATATATATATATATATATATATATATATATATATATATATATATATATATATATATATATATATATATATATATATATATATATATATATATATATATATATATATATATATATATATATATATATATATATATATATATATATATATATATATATATATATATATATATATATATATATATATATATATAATAATTTTAAATTTGAATCTTATTACTTCTCAATTTAGTGAAATCAAGAATCCACGACAAAATAGGTAGGTATACATACAGTTTACTTCAAAAAATAAAGCTTATATTTACATTTTTAACACATACAGATCTGACCACCTGAGTATAACACATTTAATTTGGATCTATATTTTCTTGATACAAATTTTTTTACACAATTTTTTCTTTACATCAGAAATATTTTATATAATCTTTTTTAATTGTTTCCAAGAAGAATTTTTGAAATATATTAAACTACCATCTTTAATAGCAATATACAAAATTAATTTTATATATTCTTTTTTAGTCTCGATATTTTCTTTCATTCAATGTAGTCAAATTATTATATTTAGTCATTTTGAAATTTTGTTTCAATTAAGTAATCAAAAACATATTATCAGTATCGCAAATTCAGTAAAAACTGGTCGTCCCGTGATGTTTATCTTTCTAACGAATATGCTCACGAATAAATAATAATCATATTAGCCCATCCCTGTCAGGACCACCACGAGAAGGTTATGATCACACTTCCGCCAGTCCCAGATAGATACGGCCAGGCTTGCCACATAGGGGTTGGGGGGAACTGGGACGAATTGCCCCGGCCCCAGGCCTGAAACCCAAGCATGCACCACTCTAAAATATGTGTTACTAGCCAAAACCCGCGTGCGTTGCAACGCCTTTCAATAAAAAAAGATTGTATGTGCACAGTCCGCGGTAGCAAAAAGGTATAATGAAGAAAGAAAACTGCAAAAATTGAGTTTGGATACTTAAAAAAATTTAGAGTATGTTACAAACTTTTTTAAGATTCGATGATGAAAAATTGTATACTACGTGCACAACAAACACTTAGCCAAACATATTCAGAATCGTCGCATAGATTTTGCTATTCCGGGGATTAGACTCCCTGTGCAGAATTTCGCTCATAGCGCCCTCCTCCCCTCCAAATTGTTTTTCGCAAAAAAACGCAAAAAAAAGTAATCAATTTTGCAAATTTGGCACCCACTGTGCAGCCCAAAAATGCACAATTTGGCCCCTAACAAAATCTAATAAATACTATACATTACAAACATTGTTTTTTTCATTTCGGTTTGAAACGAAAAGAAGGGCAAAAAAAATATCCAGCTTATAATCAAAAATGCAACACATGTTACGGTATTTTTTCAAAGAGCTTATATTTAATGTTCTGGCATTTGGAGCTAAGATGTGAAGATTTTCGGCCTTACCAACTCTTCAACAACCCACATACAGCTGTCCGTGGGAGAAGCATGGCTATATCAGATCGAGTCCAAAAACTTCCAGTGATTGTCTTTGTGACTGCAGTGGAAAATAAAATATATAGTTTAAAAACACTAAAAAATACGCTTTTATTTTAACACTTAAAACTAAAAAGTAAAAAATAATTTTGAGTGTAAAGTTGTTATTGCTCTAGCTAGTATATGGAGCTGGAGCTTATCGTTAACGCCACACGCTAACGTCTATTATAAGTCTTCCGCCATTCTGGAGTGACCGCCAATTAGATTTAAAATGACGTCACACAGCTTACTGTACTATACTCGTTATACACTTTCATTTAATACCCATACCGAGGGGGTTGTCAAGAAAAAGGGAAACCGCCATTTTGTGTTGGCCGCCATTTTGAATTTGGAATGACGCCACATGGCTAATAGTATTCTACTTGTCACACCCTTTCATTTGATACCCATACCGAGCGCTTTGTAAATAAAAATATAATCCCCGGTTTTGTATTGGCAGCCATTTTTTGTTTGCCGCCATTTTGAATTTGGAATGACGCCACACGGCTAATAGTATTCTACTTGTCATACCCTTTCATTTATTACCCAAACCGAGGGCTTGTAAAGAAAACGGTAATCCGCCATTTTGTGTTGGCCGTCATTTTGAATTTGGAATGTCGCCACACAGCTTATTGTGTTCTATTTGTCATACCCTTTAATTTGATACCCATGCCGGGGGTCGGGGAACACAATTGCAAAATTCGGCCACCATCTTGGAACCGCCATCTTTTCCGGTGGATTTTCCGGGCCTAAACCTACAGCAATACGAACAAAACAAAAAAAGAATCAAGAAAATCGGCCCAGCGGCTATCGATGTATAACGTCATCAAGTTTCAACCCGTAGGAATTACATATTAGATTTAATTTAAGTTTAATATTTAACTATTTAATATTTTAAGTAAACTTACTAAGTAAGTTAACTACAAACAAATTTACGATTTCGCAGTAAGTATTTCTTGTTATAGTACAGCTCCTAGAGATTTCTTCTGAAAAAAAAAATTATAAGTTATTGAAATTTGAAATGTTGGGAGTTTAGCAATAGGAGAAAAGGTAACCGTTGAGTTCCGGACCGTACTTTGTGAAAATCAAGAGAAAATTCGATTGAACAGATTTTCCGACGGTTTCCCGGCCATAACTCGGGGTAAACGTCGAAATTGGAAAAATGTCAAGAGAAAAAAATAAAGCTATGAAAATTCTCGACAAAAAAGGTCCAAAAAGCTTTTTCCTGAAAACTTCACGTTTAATCGGAAAATAGAGGGTAAGGAAAAAAATTATGAAAAATGATTTCGAATTTATATTGTTTTCTTTATGCAGGGTGGCCCACCTAAGTTAACAAAGCGGCTGGCTGTGGATAGGTTTTGGATAGCCGAACAAGAAATCGTATGGGAGGCGGAGGGAAATCGTAACGGTTTAGCTGCTAGGGGGTTTTGAATTTTTTTTGTAGAGGTTTTCATATCACCCTGTATTTTTGTTTCCCTATGACCTACTTTCATGAATAAGGTAGCAGTATACGCAGAGTACTCCCACCTACCTAAAACTCTAAAAGCGAAGCTTCTACCCGACCAACTTCCAGAGTTATGGGTAATCAAACCCAAAATTTCGTTTTTTTTTAACAGAAAAATTATTTCGAATACGTATATTGAAAAAATTGAGAAAGTTGCTATATTTATTTCCATTCATTCTTCATCGCTAGATGTCTCGCGGTCTGGATCACCGGAGTTGTGCAATTCACCTGTGCACACTTAAATTTAAAAATAACTGCGTTATTATGATGCTCTAAGGTATTTTCCGCGAAACCCTTTGAAATTTCTGGGGGCTGTACTAAAACTGGAATTTTGACTTTGATGACTCAGAACTTGGGAAGTTGGTCGGGTTACTTCGACGTTTGCCCCGAGTTATGGTCGGGAAACCGTCGGAAAATCCGTTCAATCGAATTTTCTCTTGATTTTCACAAAGCACGGTATACAGAAACAAGGTAATGTAATGGAGAAATGTCATATAAAATCGGAGTTGTGTTGTTGTTTCTACATTAGTGCGGCATCAAACACAAACTCTCCGCTGTCTATTCTCCACAAGCTAATGCTTCGGAGCGGCTCAACCGATCTGTTTTGGCCGCTATACGGGCATATTTGGGCAAAGATCATAGGGATTGGGACCTCAACCTAACCTCAATCGAGTGCGCCTTCCGGAGTGCACATCATGATTCAATAGGAACCTCGCCTTATCAGGCCTTGTTCGGGTGCCCCATGGTCTTACACGGGTCAACGTATCCACTCCTAAAAGTCTTAGGAGCCCTTCCAGGAGAAGACGTGACGGTATTGCCCGCTGCAGACCGACGACAAGCGCTGCGGGAACTGGTAGAACATCACCTAGCCGCGACCCACACAAGACACGAGAAAACTTACAATCTGCGTTGCAGAGTCGTAGAGTTCTCGCCCGGTCAAGAGGTGTTCCGACGCACGTTTCCCATCAGTAGCAAAGCCAATGGGTTTAGCGCCAAATTATCGGACAAATTTACCAAAGCTCGCGTGAGGCGAAAGCTTGGAAGCAGTAGATACGAGCTGGAGGACCTGAAAGGTAAACTGATTGGCATATACCACGGCAAAGATCTCCGAAGCTAAGCCTCTCAGCGTCGATAGTAAGCATGACCTGAGTCGCCCTAATAAGGCATCTCGCCGGCTTCACCGGTTAATAATAGGGTGCCGTGGTCCGCTTAGGTAGCTTGCCTAGCGGACGGTACACCTTTTTCTTTGTGTCCATGGTCGTCTGGGGCCAAGTTTCCATGTTGGATAACAACAGGGCTGCCAGACCAGTTCCCTACTGAGGCAGGGTCCCCTCAGTCTTTTTAGAGGCCTCGAACAGTCTGGGGAATTTCTACTGGCGAAAAATCCGATGGATCGGAAGGGGATGTTATTCGAGTGGTAGAGTTGAGGCTGATGGGGACGCGGAAGGGGACAATATGGCATTGTCTGCGGCCACGTCCTTGTTCCGCAACACTGCCCTCCACAAGATTAACCCACAACTGGCGAGGAAACCGGACAGATCATTTTAATTCAATTTTTCTTCGAACCACTTTTGTTGGTGTTTCCTAAATCTTTGCCTTCTTCCATTCCCTTATTAACGGTTTCAAGGAAGCCCGGCTAGCTCAGCATAGAGAGCATGGGACTCCTCAACTCAAGGTCATGGGTCGAGCCACACTTTTCGTATTCTAATAGAATTCATTCCAACCAGGCCGTTTTGGTTTTTTCGGCTCCTCACTCCCTCGCAAGTCGGGTTTGTGGAGCCGAGGGATCGTAAATTTTCTTCAACAAACTTTAATTTATCATTTGCAACATTTTATTGCGTAACGTTCTGTTTTTTTTTGCTATTTTGCACAAAAACTTTATGGCACAATCCGCAAACTATTTTATTGCGTAACGTTCTTTTTTTTTTGCTATTTTGCACAAAAACTTTATGGCACAATCCGCAAACTAAAATATTTTTAACAAAAATTTTCAAAAAACCTTGGGCGTTCGTATAGACCGGAAAATCCTTACTGCTTTTTTCCTCCGATTTTTCCTGTTTTTCATTTTTCCTGGCCTTCCCATTTTTCCAAAAAATTTTATTTTTCTAGTTGTAATTTTTTTTTACAGTGACTAATACAAGGTGGGTTTTTTGTAAGAAAATAGGCCCGCCGTTACAATACGCTGCATGACACTGCTCACAATAATAGCTACAGCAAAATGCCGCAGTCAAAGAAGTTATGACATTATAGTGGTTCTCATGATACAATAAGTTAAGCCGTTTTCCATCGTCTTTTCCCTTGCTGCCATAACGATAAACTATAATCTTGTATTGTTTTAGATGATCTTGAAATCGTTGAAGTTCCAAGATCCCAGCTCCTTCAATAGGTATATCTACTTTAGATTCACCTAACAGTTCCATGACTCGGTGTGTTTGTACTTTTTCAATGTCTCTTTTTTTTTTTTTTTTTTTTTTTTATTTAACTTGTTTATAGAGGGTATCCAACCTAAACATTAGATTATTTGTACCCTCTGTATGTACATATATTCTATTTACATTTTTATTTATATTTCTTTTATAAGTTTTGTAATTATTAGAAATCTTTCCAAATTTTTTATGTTCTCAGGGTTGTTTCCAAGTATTTCCTCTATTTCCGACTTGATATTCAATTGTCTTTTCAGGTTATTATATTTGGGGCATTCAATCAGTATATGCGTGACTGTAAGTTGGGTGTTGCATTCGTTGCATGTGGGTGGTTGCTCTTTCTGCAATATCCATCCGTGAGTGATTTTGGTATGTCCTGTTCTTAGCCTGGCAATACAAATTTCTATTTTTCTATTTTGGTGGTATGTTGTTTCCCATGGTTCTATTGTTTTTTTTATTTTTGCAAATTGGGTTGTGTTTTGAAGCCATTCGACATTCCACTGGGTTTTTATGTATTTTTTTAACTCAGCTGCTATTGTAGTATAAAGTGGGAGAAATTCGGGGTTGATGGTGCCGGTTATTGCTTCTTTTGCTGCAGTGTCTGCTTGCTCGTTACCTTTGATCCCAATGTGACTTGGAATCCAGATGAATTTTACATTTTTGCCTAAAGTATGGATTTGGTGGAGTAAATCATTTATTTTCCAGATCATAGGGTTTTTGCTGAATTTGTTGTCAATTGCATTTAACGAGCTCAGCGAGTCTGTTATGATTACTGCATTCCTAATTTGGTTGTTATGATGTATCACCTCTATAGCGTATTGTATCGCATGTAATTCGGCGTCGAAGCTGCTGTTGTTGGCTGGAATTCTGATTTTTGTGGTGTTATCATTTATAATTGTTGCAAAACCTGTGCTCTCTTCTGTTTTGGATCCATCGGTGAATATTTGGGTGTAAGTTCTATGTTTGTTCAGTATTTCTGTGAATTCCTGTCTATAGATTGATGGGTTTGTGTCTTCTTTTTTTCTTTTGGCTAAAGTTTTTATTATTTGTGTGGTTTGTGTGGCCCAAGGTGGGTATTTTGGTTGTAGTATCTGGTATGGTTTTGTGGGTTTATTGTAATTTATAGACTGTATTGTGGCGTTGATTCTGTTGCATAATAATTTTAATGTGAATTTGTTTCCTGGGTGTTCTTGGTTTTCCGGCGTTTGGATTATGTCGTAGTTGATGTGAGATGGTAGGCTCCCGATTTTTAAGGCATAATTGGTCTGTAAAATCTCCCTTCTGTATTTGAGCGGAATAATATATGTGTCAACCTCCATACTTTTCACTGGGGTAGTCCTATAAGCCCCTGTAGCCAACCTTAATGCTGTATTTTGAATAGTATTAAGTTGTTTTAACTCCTTTTTATTAGCACTGTTGTATACTATAGCCCCGTAATCTATGATGGGCAAAGTGATGGATTGATATATTCTAATGAGAGAATATCTATTAGTACCCCATTGAGTGTTGGCAAGACTTTTTATTATATTCATGCTTTGTATGCACTTGGTTTTAATGTTTTTTATATGTGTTTTCCATGTAAGTTTTTTATCAAAGATTATTCCAAGTATCCTTATTTCATTTTTGTATATTATTTCTCTGTTTCCAATCGTGATCCTTGGGTTTGTAGTTTTATATTTGTTTGTAAAGTGGATGGCTGTTGTTTTATCGGGAGTGAATATGAATCCTGTTTTACTTGACCAATTCTGAAGATTTATAAGTGTTTTCTGTATTTGTTCTTGTATAAATGTTGTCGATTTGTGTCTCATATATATAACAAAGTCATCCGCATATAGCAATGCTTTAACTGGTTTAGTGCAGTTGGTTATTATGTCGTTGATTGCTATAAGGAACAGTGTAACGCTCAATACGGATCCCTGGGGCAAACCGTTTTCCATTTTGTATTCATTTGATTCAATATCATCCATTATCACTTTGAATTTTCTTTCTCTAAGGAAATTCCTGATGTATTCAGCTAAATGTCCTTCGATGCCGATGTTTTTTATTTTTTGTAGTATGTGATACTTCCATGTTGTGTCGTACGCTTTATTAATGTCCAGGGATACTGCTACTAGATGCTCCTTTTCAATGAAAGCTTGCAGAATTTCTTGCTGTAGTCTGACAGCGCAGTCTGTCGTGGAGTGATATTTACGAAACGCACATTGTAATGGTGTTATTATCTCTTGTTCGTTCAGGAACCAAGTCAGTCGATTAGAGATTATCTTTTCTAGTGTTTTGGATAGACGTGAGGTTAGCGAAATTAGTCTGATGTTATCTATTTGGGATCTGTCTCGTCCAGGTTTGGGTATTGGGATGGCAAGGGAAATTTTCCACTTTTCCGGAAATTTTTTTGTGAAGAATATTTTGTTGTAAAAAGACAAGATCTGGTTTAGGGGTTTGTCGTTCAGGTTTTTTAACATATCATAGTGGATATTGTCTGGCCCGGGTGATGATCCTCTGCAGGATTTGAGTACGTTTTTTAATTCTTCTATTGTTATTTCTTGATTGTATGTTTCGCTATTGTCGTTATTAAATTCTATTTGGGAGTTTTCGATGGAACTTTTATAATCTCTGAAGGTTTTTTTGTAATTTTGTGTAGATGTAATTGTGGCATAATGTTTGGCGATTATCTCGGTAATTTCCGTCTTGTCACTGATGATGTTGTTGTTACTATTTATATGATCGATAATGGTTGTTTTTGGTTGGCTGTTTATTTTTCTGATATTGTTCCATATTGTCGGTGTAGGTGTGAGGAAATTGATGTTCTGGACGAAACTTATCCACGTTTCTCTTTTTGCTTTTCTAATTATTCGTCTGGAAATAGCTTTTGCTTTTTGGAAATTAATAAGGTTAACTGTTGTTGGTTTTTTTTTATATTTATTTTGCAATGTGATCCTGTTTTTGATGGCAATTCTTATGTCGTTGTTCCACCAGGGTACTAGTGGTCTCTTTGAGAAACATGGCGTTTTTGGAATGCTTTTTTCTGCTGCGCTAATTATTTGGTCAGTGATGTAATCGCACTCTTCGTCTATATTATAATCTTGTTTATCCTCTATTTCAACTAATTGTTTAAACTGTTGCCAGTTTGCTTTTTTGATGATCCATTTGGGTCTTCTTGTTTCACTGATTTTATGGTTTTCATGTTGAATTAGTATAGGAAAGTGGTCGCTGTTGTGTAGGTCTCTGTGTGTGTTCCATTGAAACCTATTAAGTTGGTGGTCGATGCTTAGAGTTAGGTCAATTATACTAGTTGTTCCAGTATATGTTGTGAAGTGTGTAGGAACGTATGGTTTGTTCATGATACACATATTGTGCTTATTTATCAGACCTTCTATTATCTTCCCTCTATAGTCTGTGTGTTCGGATCCCCATATGGTGTTATGTGCATTAAAATCTCCTACTATGAGTGCTGGCTTTGGTAGTTGGGTTATAATATTATTTAATTCATTGTATTTTAGTTGTTGTGCGTTCGGGAGGTAGATATTGCAAATTGCAGTTTTTATTGGGTAATTAATTTTTACTGCGATTACTTGATAGTTTGTTTGCAGCGGTAGTGGTTCATATGATATACTGTTTTTAATTGCTATTAGGGTACCCCCGCAGGTATTACCCCCACTATTGTAGTCGTTCCTTTCTATATTGTAATTTTTTAGCTGAAAGGGTTGCTGTGGTTTTAATCTTGTCTCTTGTAGACAGATTATGAGAGGATTGGTTTCATTTATCAATAGTTGAAGTTCAGGGAGTTTAGAATATAGGCTATTTAAGTTCCACTGTAAAATAAAGTTGTTTGTTAGATTGGGATTCATAGTTTTATTTAACGTTTAGTTTTTGGTCTTCCTCTTGACTTCTTACTATTTGTTGATTGATCCGAGCGAGTTGATGCTTGATCTTCGTTTGCTGTTTGAATTGATGTGTTTACGATGTTGATGGGGAGAGTGAAGTTTGGATTTTTTATATCTGACGTTGTGGCTATTGAGGCTGTATTGAGGTTTGTATTTGGTGTTGTTTCTGATGTAACATTATTGGTTTTTGTCAGAACTAAATTTTCTCTTATTACTATAATGTTTTGTTTCTTGTGTTCGTTAGTTTGGTCGGTATTTGTTTCTCTTTTTCTTTTTGTTGATGTTGATCGTGAGCGTTGGTACCTGGTGATTGTTTGCTTATTTTGGGGCTTATGTTTAATTTGTGCTGGAGTGTCGAAGGACACAGGGGATGGAAGTGTAGGGAATTCCTCATCGCTATCCAATTCTAGAAATCGGTTGTTTGTTATCCTAGAAAATAAACTCTTTTTGTGACGTGGGTTTTCAAGTGCAGCTTCGAGGTAACACAAATTTCTTATCGCCATAGCTTCATTAATTTCCCTTTGTCTTATCTTTTCTGGACAATATTTGTGTATTGCAATATGTGGTTCTTTGCAGTTACTGCATTTGGCAGGTTTAGCGCATTGATTGTGTTTGGGGTTTTCGCTACTTTTTATTTTTGTATAATTGGAATCTTTATTTGCATGGGCAATTGCAACCACCAAAGCCCTGGGTAGACATAAATTAATTAATTAACCTTCTCTTAACACATTCTTCATCAAATGTATTATATTTTTTTCCATGATCCCTTCCTATGCCTTGTGGTAAGCGGACTGATGTTGCTTCTAGACAGAATGAATTGGTGCTCACTCCCTCTGAATTGTTTTGGAAAATTTTTGCAATTATTTCCCACACATTGAGGGGTTTGACCTCCGAGGCTAGTCTATAGCTTAACCAACCTTAACCAACGCCTGATGTGTGTTGTCACATCGCTGGTGATATAGAATTTACGCCCAAACTCTCTATCCGACAAATCTTTTAGCTCCTCATTGTTGGTGCTCATCATGAGTTCCTCGTTTGCATGCACAATCAAAAAGAAGAAATAAAATAAAAAATTGTATAGTATTTACTTTTTTTTTGCAAAATTTTTCTTGAATTCACGATTCTTTCTTGTTATTTTTTCTCGAAAGAAGCGCTTTTCTTCAACCGTTACAGCTAACTTCTCGATGCGCTTTAACTCCCCAATTTCTTGACGGTGGAGTACTTTTACACCTCCACGTTTTGTTTTTGGCTTAGGTTGTAATTGCCGCTGCTTATATTTTAAATCCTCGATAAGTAGAGGGGCAGGGCCTTGTTCCCGCTTCTGTGTCCGCTCTTCCTGAAGTCTCCGATATTGCTGCAACGAAATTTTTTTCGTTGTTCTTGGTAGTGTTGGTTGTTGTTGCTGATGATGATGATGTTGCTGTTGGTGTTGCTGCTGCTGCTGCCTATGGTATCTTCTTCTGCTCTCCTCTAATAGGTAAAATGGCTGTTCTTCTTGCTGCTGCTGCTGTTGCTGCTGGCAGTATCTCTGGATATCCTCTTCCACTAGTAAAACTTTTGCGGTGAACACTAAAAGAAAAACTGGTCAATGCAGAACTATATACAGGCAAAAATGCCAATTGTTAACAGTCGGCTATGGCCACTTACTGTCGTTCTGCTTTGAAAACTCAAATTTTTCTGATTGCCAGTCTCTAGATCACCAATTTAATAGTTATTTTCCCCATCTTGTTAAAATTTATTGATAATAAAATTTCTCGAGGGTAAAATCGCATCTCCATTAATTGCTTTTTTACGACGGCCGTTGGTATCCCGAGCTAATAAAAATTCCATTCAAATTGGCTGGTACACATGCGCTCTGTATAGAACCGAACGAACGAACGAAAAGAATAAAAGGAAAGTCCTCTGAAATTGCCATGAGCAAGCGTGTGTTCCGTATAGAAGTGGTCTTGCTTCAGTTATCTTCCCATCCCGTTCAAATTTAATGCTAATAAAAATTTATTGCTCTCTGATGTACAAGGAATGTTTTCCTGCGGGCATTAAGATTTATAAGAAATGTTGTTCCCTGTTATTTTTCCCATGGCGCACAGAACATATTAAAATTTATATACACAGGTTTTTTTCATCGAGAAGAACTACAGCCGAGGTTAATATACTCGTTGGAAATGGTGGGGTTAGTGATTTGCGTATATAAATTCGAGTTCTGGAGATTGGGAATCAGAAAACTCAAAGCTCTTCAACAGAACAGCTGTAAGCGGCCTTAGCCAACCGTTAACAATCGGCACTTTGCCAGTAAATAGTTCTGTTTTAACTTGTTTTTTTTTATTTTAGCAGTACAAGTGACAGCAGCAGCAGCACCAACAACAGTAACAGCAGAAGCTACTACTACCAACAGAAACCAGCACAATGGTAAGTACTTTTAGAACCTAGGGTTTTAAATTAATTTAAACATTTTTTGATAGAGCACCTTTTCTCTTTTGACAACGTTTGCCGAAGCAACCTCAACAGATACAAATATCCCCATCTCTTCCATGGAGGAAAACAAACCCTACCCCATCAAGTATTTTAAACTTGTTACTACGAGGTATGGGTTAAGAGTGATTGTTTCCTTCATGGACAACACTTATGTTTACCTGCCGTCTAAATTTGCGGAAAAAATAAAAACAGAAGAGCAGATAGACGAACTCAATGCAGAGAGGGGCAGATTCGTGATTTTCGAGGGAAAGGACAACAGAAGCGGAATTTTAAAAATAAAATTTATTTAAATGAAAGAATGAGTGAATAAAAAAATGAAAATTTTTAAAATCAATTTATTATTTTTTGTTTTATTTTTTTCACAATTTTTTATAGTCTTATTTATTTTAACTTTCTAATATAGCTGCAGCATTTCCAAACCCTCGTAAATCTTCTTTTGAAAGTTGGCGGTGACAAACCTCCTATTTGTAGGAGCTCCACCTCTGTCCGTCTACGTCTCTCTGCTTGAGTAGTTGCAGCCTGCTCCGAGCTGCACTTTACAGTGGGCCTCTCGCTGCTGCATGCTGCTACCTGCCCTCCACTCCACCCCGAATTCGCCTCCTCATCCTCGTACGGCGCGGTGTTTTCCATCGGGTGCTCTCTGCTGGCTGATGCCGCCTGGTTGCACTCCTCTTGCGGCTCCTCCTTTACAGCGGGCTTCTTGCTGCTGCATGCTGCTGCCTGCCCTCCACTCCACTCCGAATTCGCCTCACCATCCTGGTACGGCGCAATGTTCGCCGCCGGCTGCTCCCTGCTGGCTGTTGCCGTCTGGTTGGTTCCATCGAGCCACACTTGCGTCTCCTCCTCAAGTTCGTACAGCAGGTGAGTCCACTCTTGATTGGCCGCCTCATATTCGTACGGCACTGTGTTTGCCGCGGGCTGCTCCCTGCTGGCTGTTGCCGTCTGGTTGCGCTCCTCTTGCGGCTCCTACTTTACAGTGGGCTTCTCATTGCTGCATGTTGGTGCCTGGTTACACACATCCGTTCTGCTTTCTGAGGCCTGCTTCAGCCTGTTTAACGGATCTCCGACCGCGTTCAGAAAACTTCTATACCTCAGCATATTTGTGGTCCCTACCTCACGCTGCATGATGTTGAGGAACTGCCTCTCCACCTTCCTGTTCTCCAAATGGTGTACCTCGATCCCTCGTAGACACTTCCTAAGCCGCTCCTTTACGTGTTGATCGTTGTTTTCCATTACTTTCGCTGGAAGGAAACTGTGATTCTCAGTCTCCAAAACGAGGATTATATATCCAACTCACTAACCCTACCATCATTTCTATCTCGTACATTGATGCACCTTGCAAAAAAAAAGTATAAACTTTTACGAGCTTCGTTGATAAGGGTAAGTTGGCTTGAAAGTAATAATAATAAAAATTCCATTCAAAATGCGCAGGACAAGTATATATGTAGAAGCGAACCTGCTTCAGTTATTTTCCCATCTTGTTAAAATTTATTGCTATCTAAAAACTTGCGAAGGTAAAATCCCATTAATAAAAATTCCCGCAGGTAGAATCCCGCGTCCATTACCAAGGGCGGATCCACCGTTGTGGGCACGATGGGCATGCCCACAACCGTAATAGACTTGGGACATCACACTTTCACGGTGTATTGAGATTGATAGATCGATGATATTATATCCTATGCCTTAATAAAATAAAAAATATATGAATGTGCTTAAGACCACACTTTAGAAGTAAAACTTTCTTACCCAACAACTGCCACAAGTATTAAAATATTAACCAGCTAATAATATGCTTGATATAGTGGAGGTCTGTCGGATATACTTATAGTACGCATTCAGAAAAGTAAGGCCAACGACAGATGCAGGAAGTATAGTGACGAGCCTACCGAGGGACTTGATACAAGTGCAATATGAAATATCGATATTTATAAATTCACGCCCCGTTTTAAACCAATTATTATGTTGATGTCTCGCACTTCCAATTTTTTGACGAAAAGTTGATATTTGACTCATAAGAAATGTGCCCTTATTTTTTTTTATATCGTTTCTCGAGCTTCTTCCGAGATTTTGAAATTTAAAAAAAAGCGTGATTTTTAGGAAAAAAAATTCAGTTTTTGACTACTACCTCGTAACCGGTAAGTGTTATCATAAAATAGTATTTGCAGAGTTTGTAGATTATGCGATTATCTACAAAAAAAGATATTACACATTTTCCCGTACGAACTGCCATTCATGAGATATCGCCGTTTTAGAGATTTAAAATATTTATAATCCACTCATTCGCGACTTGTAAATGTTCAATAAATCCGTTGTTGGACTACGTGGCTAATTTTTTCAAGGGTGATTTCTGGATGTATTTGGAGAAAAAAATTGTTCTAGAGACGGGAGCTATTGCCACTATCCACTAACCACTAAAATACAGGGTGTTTACGAAAAATAAAATTTATTTTTTTACAATTTACATAAACATCAATTACTCCTAGACTAATTATCGTAAAGCAACAAAATTAAGCTCATATTTTAGGTAAATATGTATTCTTTTATTTGATATAAAGATCAATAAGTTAAGTGATTCCGTTTTGAAGATATGTAGGTTTAAAGTATGGGCGAAATGCTGAAAAACGAAGAATATTGGGATTTTGCTCAAATTTTAAACCTACATTTTTTACAACTTCGTCATCCAAATCTCGTACGTTCGCACCTATACTTTGCCAATTTAGCGAAAATATTGATAATCCTAGTCTATTCAAACCTGAGAAAAATAATTTAGTTGGTTAATTTTCTTAAAAGAATGCCCGCGCCGCACCTAGGACGCATAGCGAACAAATGCGAATGCCGCACGGGTATGCACGCTCCCGCTGCAGGCATGGCATGCACGCTCCCGCTACATGCGTTAACATTTATAAATGCATCCGCATCGGCATAGACGATTGCAAACGCGGGTGTTGTTTTACCGAGCAGTCCCCCAACTAAGCACTAACGACATCCAATGCTGCTTGACCTACGCAATCGATTTACCTACTAGTGTTTGCCCCACGGCTTTGCCCACGTGGAACTACACTGTACAAAATCTTGCTCAGGGCGTCATATATTTTGTAAACATCTCCTTTGTAGGATTGCACTATATCGATCATGAGCGAGTTCATACTCCGACTCGCACTTGGCCGATTTTCGGGTGGCTGTGACCACAACCTTTTTTGAGGGCTGGATCCGCCCCAGTCCATTACTTACTGTTTAAGGAGGAATTATTTTATTCCTACTGTAATGGTCAGAGTGAAACACCGTGACCTGGGTTAAGTTTGATACGATATCAAACGGCACTTGAACCGAGATATCTTGACGTGTTGAAGGAGCTGCGATATCAAACGGCACTTGAACCGAGATATCTTCGTTGATAGTAATAAAACGCACTGCTTGGTGGTTACAATTCAACTCCGATTTATTGATTGATGATTAACGATTTTTATACAAAATTGATTTCAACAAAAAGTAATAATAAGAACAAAACAAACATAAGAACACAGGTAAAAAGTCCACTCAGCAAATCCGGCCATTGACATTAGCCGGTGAATGAATTGCTGAAGATGCAAGCTAAGCATTGCGGATAAACACAAGTAATAAATATTGGCTAGAATTGCAATCAAAACAATAATGCAATGACCTTAGATTTGCAGAGTGGAATTTTTACCTTGTCATTAACCTAATTAACAAATGCGAAATTTACAAATTCTACGGCGGGCGTTAACATCCTCCCCCCGTTGCATATTAATGCAAAACTAAAATAATCTTTGAACAGATGATCTAAACTCATTAGACGTGTACCGTGAAATCTGGACTGGAGTGTTGTCTGGGACGAGGCACTGGTTTCCTTTTACACCTGATGATGTGATGCTGTCGTCGCCATATTGCATATCCTATTATTGTGACGCCAAGAATTAATGATAAATAACCGACTGCAAATTGGTGCACCGTGTGACCCTCAAATCTTTTTGGTAGCTCCATAAGTTTTTGTTCATTGATGAGCTCTTGTAGGGCCATCAATTCTTGCAGTTGTGGTTTGTACTCATCGTCTTTCTTGAAAATTGGTAATAGCGTACCTGGTGCCGCGATTTCCTGTAGCTGGCCAAAACTCGAATAGGATGTCGAGAAATTGCTCCGATAGAGATGATGACCTTTAAGTGTCACGAGATCATGCCTTATTATGCAATTTGGCTCCAATTTTAGTAATCCCGAGCCTTCTAGTGTTAATGGCAATATTTCCCGGTTGCAAATGGTGTTGACTCTCATCGGCGTATCCACAGCATATATCCACTGGTTCGGGTGATGAAGCTGAATCCATACGTGGCTGGTTTTTATTTTCGTTAGTTCGCAGGTTCCTTGTGTGGAATTATTAAACAAGTTGAGCTCACATGAGCAAGGCTCGGAATCCTTTTGATATAGGGGCTGGGAGGCTGGGCAAAGGTGCCTTGTTTAGTCGTCTTGCAGGCTATTAATTCATTTTCTGTCATTGGTGAGTATTGATCCCGGTGTAAATTAATTGCCAGATAGGGTGTGCATGGACTTATTGCCAAAAGTGTACCATTTACTGCCGCGGGAATCGGAATGATCCTATAGAGCTCAAATTGGTCCTGGCTTACTAGAGGTATGTTGAGTTTGAAAATAACGTGGTTGTTACTAATGCCACCTTCCGCTGACATTAACTTATAGAGTTGCAGGAGATCTTCTTGGCTGGCCGGTAGGTAAATAGATGTCGGCAAGTGTTCTTTGATCTTCATCAGCTCCTGCTTCAGTTGTTTTGGAGATAGTAACAATGGGTGGAGCTGGCCATGATGTATGTCTGTCAGAGCGTCAGCTATTGACGCTTGTATCCGATGAAGATTGAAAGCCATAATTGTCATTTGAAGTGCTAGTGACGTTAGTAGTTGGAAGATTCTTATTTGTTGACTTTTTTCACCGTCGTCATTTATTCTGTTGATGATTTGGTTTATTTGATTCGAAAGCGCTCCAAATGTTTTTTGCATGCTCAGCTGATCTCGTTTCATTATGTTCGCTGTCGAGTCGATTATGGATGTTTGGTTTTTGACCAGAGCTAGTAGATGATCTTCGTTTTCCTGTGTTGCACTAATGGTACGAGACATTTTTTCAGCGTATTCTGAATCCAGTACTCCGAATAGTGCATTAGCTATGTTTCCTACTACTTTGAGGGCTCCTCTCTTGGTCCTTTTGACAACCAGACTGTTTCCTAGTCTCAATTCTTCTTCCGTATGTTCGAACAGATTGACGACGTGACTGCATGTGCTCCTTTGTTGTAATTGCTGGCACAAGTGACGCAATGCTTGCGTGCCGTTACTGAATGTAGCTACCTCCGTCCAATACGGCTCGAGGTTGTAGTATATTATAAGGTTCCACTCTGTGGATATTAAATTTACTGCTCCTACGCTCTCGAAGTGGATACCAGGAAGAGGCTGAAACTTTTTAACTGTAACGGGTGTAGCGAATGATGTTGGCAGCATAAGGCAGGCTATGAGAACTGTTGTAATGAAGGCTCCACCTGACATCTTTATTTTCTTTCGTGGTTGGCTGCTGCTTCTGGAGGTGGATGCTCCGTTCGAGTTTTGGTCAATCTTTTGACTCTGCTCACGGTGGTGTTCTGCAGATTCTCTGTCGCCTTCTGTGACTGTTTTCATTTCGTTTTCAACTGGTAGGGGCGCTAAGCAATTACTGGCAAGTTATCGTCATTTATAATAACCATGGTGTCCGGTTTCACATTTTGGCATTGTTCTCTCCACTTATGTCTATACTGGAGCTCATTCAAATATTATCGAGACCAGCGATTCCAAAATTCTTGTTTGAGTTGTGTCACTTGCTTCCAATGCTTTAGTAAATTGCCCTTCATTGGTTGGGCATGTTGATCCGGTTGGGCTGTTAGCGGTTCGCCTATTAAAAAATGGCCCGGAGTGAGTGCTGTAAAGTCAGCAGGATCTTCGGACATTGGTGTAAGAGGCCTTGAGTTCAGAATTGCCTCAATTCCAATTACTGTTGTTTCCAACTCTTCGTATGTGAGTGAGGCTGTCGAGACACTTTTAAGCAACAGATGTTTTGCTGATTTTACTGCGGCTTCCCATAAACCACCAAAGTGGGGGGCTCTCGGAGGGATCATATGGAAGGTGATTCCCTTTTCGCTGCAGACCTTGGTTACCTTTCCTTGCGCCTGATCAGAGTAAATTGTTTCCTTAAGTTCCGCGAGCTGATTACGGGCGCCTACAAAGTTTGTGGCATTATCACTGTATAGATTTTGACAAGGCCCTCTTCTGCCAATAAAGCGCTTTAAAGCCCCAATGAAGGCTTCGGTTGTTAAGTCGCTCACCACTTCTATATGAACAGCCTTAGTCGTGAAGCAGCAAAACATGGCAATGTATGCCTTTTGTGGTCGTTTGCCTTTTATTTTATAATGGATCCAGATGGGACCGCAGAAGTCCACTCCTGCATTGCTGAAGGGTCTCGCCGGTATCACTCGGGTAGCAGGCAGGTTCCCCATCATTTGAGAGAGTAATTTTGGCTTCGCCTTGGCGCAAACTACACAGTGTTGAACAATTGATCTTGTCAATGGTTTGCCCTTCAGCGGCCAGAACCGTTGCCTTACGTGGGCTAATGTCGTTTGCGGTCCACAATGTAGATACTCAATGTGCAGGGACATTATGATGACCTTGGTTAATGGATCGGCATAAGGTAGCAGCATTTGGTGCTTTGCATCATATGTAAGATTGGATGCTTGAACACGACCCCCAACTCGAATGATTCCTTTTTCATCCAGGAATGGGGAAAGCTTGCTGATAGTGCTGCCCTTTTGAACCTCACCGTGTTTTCTTAAACGATCAATGTCATCTTTGAAATCTGAGGCTTGAATTGTGCGAACAATGATGTACAAGGCTTCATTCAATTCCGTGAGTGTGGCTATAACTTGCGAAGGTCGAGGATTTTTTGGTAGTCTTGCGTGATTGATGAATCTTCTCACGTAAGCCATGATGCGTAGTAGTTTCTTTAGGCTATTTCCATGGTTTATCTTATAAATAATGTCCTCTGGCTCCTCTGATGTAACTGCTGCAATTTGTAAGCCTGTCCTTGGGTTTTCTCTTGATTGTTCTTCAGAATCGGATTTCTTTGAATATGGTGCTGGCCATAGTGAATCTCTTCCATGAAGGAATAGGGGTCCATAAAACCACAGATTACAGGTAGAGAGTTTTTCAGGGGTCAATCCACGCGACAGTATGTCTGATGGATTTTCCTTCGAGGCTACATGACGCCATTGCTGTGCCAGTGTGAGTTCCTGAATTTTAGCCACCCTGTTGGCAACAAATGTTGGGAGCGAGGAGGAAGTGGAGTTAATCCATGCTAACACAATCTCTGAGTCAGACCACAGGAATGTTGAGAGTTGTTCAAGGTTCAAAACTCCTTTCACTCTGGCCACTAATTGAGATGCTAACACTGCCGCACAAAGCTCTAGACGGGGTAATGTTTGTCGTTGCAGCGGAGCCACTCTCGACTTAGCGCAAAGTAGTCGTACGCCAATTCTGCCTTCCTTGTTAGTGGATCGTAGGTAGACGGCTGCGCCGTACGCCTTTTCGGATGCGTCTGCGAATGCACGAATCTGAATTGTTTTTGGCATTTCATGCACAAATATGTGTCGTGGAAATTGTATGTTATCAAGAGCTTTTAGGCTGTTGCGAAAAATGATCCACTTAGTGTGTAATTCCATAGGAAGCGCCTCGTCCCAATGTAACTTAAGCTGCCAGAGTTGCTGTGAGAAGATTTTAGCTGTGACAACTACTGGTGCCATGATTCCTAACGGATCAAAAAGTCTGGCTAAGTCTGAGCTGACTATACGTTTGGTGACTCGATTGTTGTCATTTACGTTTACCTTGACCCGAAATTGGTCTGTTTTGGGCAACCATGTCAATCCCAACGTCTTAATTTTATCCTCTGTTTCTTTTTCGAAGTCCAGTTCTGTTTCCTGATCCTCTGGTGAAATGCCTTCTAACAACTGTGGGTGGTTTGCACCCCATTTTCGTAGCTTAAGGCCAGCCCCTTGTACAATGATGTTTAGCTGCCGCTGCATTTCTTTAGTAGTTGCAAGGCTATTAGACCCAGCCATTCCATCATCTACGTAAAATTCATTGCGCAGGACTTGAGCTCCCAGCGGATATCGCTTGTTGTTCTCCTGTGCCAATCTTTGTAAACACGTCGTAGCTAAATAAGGTGCCGACCTGGTTCCATATGTAACCGTTGACAACTGGTAGCATTGAAGTTGGTCTTGGGGGCTGTCTCTCCACAGGATAAGTTGATACTTCTGATCATCAGGCTGCATCATTATCTGCCTGTACATTTTTTCAATATCTGTCGTGAACACAAATCTTGGTAGACGAAAACGGAGTAAGATAGAGAAAAATTCGCTTTGTACAGTTGGTCCACCATGCAGTATGTCGTTGAGCGAATATCTTGTCGCAGTTTTGCTCGACGCATCGAAAACCACTCTCAATTTAGTGGTGCTGCTATCAGGCTTTAGAACGCAGTGGTGAGGTAGAAAGTAATGTTGCGATGGAATGCTTGCTAAATTTACTTCCTTCATGTGGCCAAGTTTTAAATACTCGTGCATAAATTCAGTGTATTGAATCCTTAAATTGGGATCCCTTGAGAGTCTTCTTTCAATGGCAAAAAACCTGTTGATAGCTATCTGTTTTGAGTCGCCTAGACATGCGGGATTTTCTGAAAATGGCAATGCGACTATAAATCTACCATTTTCATGTCGTTGGACAGTTTCATTGAAAAGGGCCTCACATCGTTTTTCTGACACTGTTAGATTTGGTTCCATGTCTTCCAACTTCCAAAATTTTTCAATCAGCCGACTTGTGTTTTCCTCATCTTCGGTAGAAGCAATATTGCACGTGGCGGTTTCTAGTGAAGCCCCTTCGACCTTTCCTGTGATTAGGGTTGCCAAGTGGCCGGTTTTCAGCCGGCTCGGCCGGCAATATCACTCTCGAACCGGCGGCCGGCCAGAAATTTGAAAAATTCGAAAAAAGCCGGCAATTTCAATTTCTTCCATCAAAAATGTTTTAATCTTGATAATTTTTGTTAATACTTGTAAAGTTACAAAATCTTTACAACTATTAAGAAATTCGTACATTTTTAACATGTTTTACTCAAACGCAATTTGAATTTAGCGCGTTATCATGCGCATCGACCTGGTAGCTTTTGTACCGACTATCACTATAAGCATCACTAGCAAACGGCAGTCAGCTTTGTGTTGATTCGACGCTGCCAGATTTTGCGGCTGAATAAATGATATTTAAAAGCAGGCATTTTAAATGTGTACGAAAGTAATACTTCAAGAGTGAGATCAAAAACTATGTCGGGCAACGAAAAGTCACCGCCTCCGAAAAAACCACGATCTAGAAACTGCGTTTTCAATAAATCGTGGTTTTAACTGATCCAAAATTTTCAACGTGGCTTGTAATTGGAAGAGACCAAAGCGAAGCCAAGTGCATTGTATGCCGTACATTTTTTACTGTAAAATACGATGGCTTTAAATCCATTCAAAGACACCACGATGGCGAAGGGGTGGGGGAGAGGCCGGTAATTCCGTCCCGTCGAGTTGGCAACCCTACCTGTGATGATCCATCCAAAAACGGTGTTTTGTAATGTAGGCAGGTTGTCAGCTAAGCTTATTTGTCCGATTGCCAGGAATTTATGATAAAATTCGGCTCCTAATAATACATCAATTCTCCCTGGGGTGTTGAAGTTCGGATCAGCTAGTGTAATATTCTTTGGTATTGGCCAGGTGTCAGTGTTAAAATGTTGGGTTGGTTGTGGGGAAACGATCTGCTTAAGAACGAAGGCCTCTAGTCTTGTGGAAAATCCATTCACCTTGGATAGTAATTTTACATTGATTCGTCGATTGGATTTCTGCTTCGCTTGGTCAATGCCCTCAATAATCATTTTATCTGGTTGGGTTATCGCCTTCAGCCTTTTGATCGTCCTCTCACTGATTACATTTACCTGGGATCCACAGTCTAAAATTGCTCGACATTCCAACTCGTTGCCTTCGTTCGTCACTATTTTCACCACAGCTGTGCTCAAAAATACATATTTTCGAGTTTTATAATCGTCCAGTGCTGCTAGTGAAACTGAATTAATGTCTGTACGAGTGTTGCTACCTTCGTCTTTGACACCTCTTGAAGGACCTTCTTTTGGTGCTACGTCAGCCCTACGTCCTTCTTGTTTTTCCTTTGATCCGGATGTGAAGTGTAACAATGTATTGTGTTTTTGGTTACATTTAAAACAGGACCGGGATGAGCAAGTAGATGCACTGTGTCCAGGTTTGAGACAATTGATGCACAAAACATATTTTTTCACGATATTGAGCCGTTCCTTGGAATCCAATTTTTTGAATGCCCTACAGAAGTACAGGGGGTGCTTGTACTTGCACAAAATACAAGTGTGTTGTTGTCCTGCTGATAGAGCCGAGGTCAAAATCTTAGTTATGCCTGGCTTTTTCACAAGGTCACTTTTGGAACCTAATGCTTCCAACGATTGAAAGCGTGTTTCTAGAAAATCTAGTAATTGTTTGATAGATGGCACTTCCTTTGGATTATTTAGTGATTGTTCAAACAGCATATGTGATTCACGATCCATCTTCTTTATCAGTATAGGCAACAGCAATGGGTCCCAGCCTTCTACTTTTATTTTTAGGTTTTGGAGACCAAGAAGACATTCCTTGGTAGTATCATGAAATGCCTTAAGGTTGGTTGCTGCAGCATGAGTGTGGCTTGGTTGCGACAGCAGCTTGTTTACTAAAGCTGAAACTAATAATCTGCTGTTGTTGTACCTATCTTGTAGGATCTGCCAAGCAGTATTATAATTCTCTTCAGACACAGTGAAATGTCTCAGTAATCTTTCCGCCTCTGCGGCCAGGTTTGTCTTAAGGTACCACATTTTTTGGCAACTGGACATATCTTGACAATGGACCAATTGTAGGAAGAGGTCGTAGAATTGTCGCCATTTGGCATAGTCTCCGTCAAATTTTGGCTAGGTTATTTTCGGCAAACTTGGAACTACAGTAGTTCCATTCAACGGAGCGATCCGGTTAGACGTCTCCGATGAATAACCTTCTAGCCTTGATGAAAGTGTTACTATCAAGTGTTGCTTAGCTTGCATCTTCAGCAATTCATTCACCGGCTAATGTCAATGGCCGGATTTGCTGAGTGGACTTTTTACCTGTGTTCTTATGTTTGTTTTGTTCTTATTATTACTTTTTGTTGAAATCAATTTTGTAAAAAAATCGTTAATCCTCAATCAATAAATCGGAGTTGAATTGTAACCACCAAGCAGTGCGTTTTATTACTATCAACGAAGATATCTCGGTTCAAGTGCCGTTTGATATCGCAACTCCTTCAACACGTCAAGATATCTCGGTTCAAGTGCCGTTTGATATCGTATCAAACTTAACCCAGGTCACGGTGTTTCACTCTGACCATTACAGTAGGAATAAAATAATTCCTCCTTAAACATTTGGTAACCCCGACGTGATCGGGTGCAACACTCGATCACTAATTCACTTTAATTAACGTTTGCGTCACGAGTCTTTGGAGCATACCTCTTTAAAAAGGGCACGAGCAGATGACTGCCACAATGACACGTCTAGAGGAACTGACCCAGCTACAATCGAAGCTTGGAGAGGATATCCAGCGCATCATCAAAAATTACGGGAAGGACTCTGCAGTAAGAAAGACGGCTACCTACTACGATGAACGGATTCGCCGTCTTCAAGAAGCTTGGGTTGCCTTCGAAACCAACGACGCAGAAATGAAAACTCTTCCAGAGGTATATGTACGCCATAAATACTTCACGGGCGACTATTATAATAAGATAAAGGCAGTGGTTGATCAATATCTTGGATACTTTTCCAAAAAGGTGATGAATGCTTAGCCGTTGAAAACTAGGAAGATGATTCTGAAGCAGCACATTCACGTAAGCATTCTGATAAAAACGTACCAGACCCAGCATCGTCATCTAAGACTCCACACGATAGTCCACCACAAGGATCAAAGGCTTCCGCAAGTCAAGTCACGACAAGAGATGAGGACACTTTACTTAAGGCCATAAGAGGGCAAAAACGTACTATTGACGTGCTAAATAGGATTATGGAAGCCACCTCAGCAGAGCACCAAGCAAAATCATACTATCAGTATCAGCTTAAGGTAATTAACCAGCAGTGGCATCTAGTGGAAGAATACGACAAAACAATTTGGGAACTTTGTGAAAGGCCAGCTGATTGGGGCTACAATAATCACAGCTTCCTTGAGCTCCAACAAAAAACGCACTGCTTGGTGGTTACAATTCAACTCCGATTTATTGATTGATGATTAACGATTTTTATACAAAATTGATTTCAACAAAAAGTAATAATAAGAACAAAACAAACATAAGAACACAGGTAAAAAGTCCACTCAGCAAATCCGGCCATTGACATTAGCCGGTGAATGAATTGCTGAAGATGCAAGCTAAGCATTGCGGATAAACACAAGTAATAAATATTGGCTAGAATTGCAATCAAAACAATAATGCAATGACCTTAGATTTGCAGAGTGGAATTTTTACCTTGTCATTAACCTAATTAACAAATGCGAAATTTACAAATTCTACGGCGGGCGTTAACACTTACCTTTTTACGATGGTCGCCAGTATCCCGATCTAATAAGAATTGTATAGGGGTCCCATGCGATCTGTATAGAAGCGAGCGAACGATCAAAAGAAGACCGGATATTTAGTTCATTAAAAACGTCTGGGATTTTTATAAAGCATCGAATGAATCTAACTTTAGTATATCAAATTTATAATTAACAATTTAAGAACTTAGCTGGTATTTTGTGCATAAGGTAATAAGTTGCGTTTTTATTGAACCGGATTTTTAGTTCATTAAAGACGTCTGGGATTTTTATAAAACATTGAGTGAATCTAACTTTAGTATATCTAATTTATGATTAAAATGTATACATGTAGGGAATTATTTTGGCGACAAGTAAAATATGGCGTAAAGTAATTTGATATATTTCAGGTTTTTTTTTTTTATGTGGAAGACTAGAGCTCAGGGAAAGCCCTTTGTACTGTCGACAATCTATTTTCTTCGTATAGAGTGCAATGTCGAACAGCAAGCTCTAGTCGATAGATAGTGAAGGGGAAGAGAGAAGTAGGAAGGAACTGCCACAACCACCTAACCCCAACTATTTCTATCGCCACTCTGGCATCGGGGCAATGAGAAACAACTCGCTGGAGTGTTATGCCTCCTGAAACAAGTTGAATACCATCAACCAACCGATGACATGCGCTTGGTGGAGCGGGGTAGTGCTAGCGGAAGGCTATGACAGGAGGGAAGGTGGGAAAGGCGAAGGACCGTGGGGCTCTGCCGGGACTCGAACCCGGGACCTCTGGGATAGTAGCCAGGCGCCTTACTCCCTAGGCTACCGAGGCCCCCAAAGGTTAGCAAAACTAATATAAATGAAGTAAAAAATTATTCAGCTTTCATCTGTCATTACCATGTGAAGTCGCCTGACACAGCACAAGAAATAAAATTCAAGATGGCGGATTGCTGCGAGATTTCCAAAGAAAATCCAAGATGGCGGGAAAGGTGAATCTAGAGGGTATACGTAAAATCCCATGTTAAATTGTGCTCGGACCGGCATTGCATATCTACCAATTGAAGTCGATGCCTGCCTGCAGAGTGCGGGATCCCCCATAGCAGCAGTGCTTTAGTACAGGGCTGCAACGGAGCCGGATCATAACCGGTTCAACTCTCACAAGGCTGGGCGGGGCAGGGGCAAGGAGCGCCAGCCACTAAGGTCAACGACCTTCCTAGAGCCTGCCGAGTCCACGACAAGACCCAGCCGAGGACCCCGCCGCAGCCCCAGTCGAGGCCGCCGACCCCCACCGAGCCCAAAGCCACCGACCCTGACCCAGTTCCCGACTCGTCCAGTCTCTAGGTCAACCACCTTGACCTACATCACAAGGCCAAATACAGGTGATTGATTGATGCCAGGTGAATGACATCCCATTCTAACACCTCATTAATCATTATAATTACCCACAAAAGCAATAAATGTCATTGTAATTAACCATAAAAGCAATAAATGTCATTGTAATTACCCATTAATCACTTAATTAGTCGTAAAAAAGCAATTAATGTCATTTTAATTACCCATCAATCCACTTAATTGCTCGTAAAAGCAATTAACTTGATTAATGGGCAATTAAACAACCCTTAATGGGCAATTAAAAACCGGTTTTGGTTCCCAGGAGCAAGAGCCCCAATACCTACTCACCTAAATCTACAATATGATCAACATGATTCAGTACTTTGCCGTTGAGATGATAATGGTGCAGCTGCGGGTTTTTTTTGCGTGAGAAGGTTATTGCATGACATTTGCTGGTGTTAAGGTGCAATTTATTGGCTGTGCACCAGTCATGAATGCATCGAGTTTCGACTGGAAAAAGACTACGTCGATTTGGGACTCAATGACGCTATATATTTTAAGGTCATTAGCATAGAAGAGATGTGGAATATCTTGTAACTTTTCAGATAGATCGGTTATGAAAATATTGAAAAGAAGAGGACCTAAATGACTACCCTGGGGGACCCCGGAAGTTACTGCGATTTCATTAGAAAAAAACTCTTGAAATCAAACGACCTGAGTTCTTTCGTTCAGATAAGATTTTATCCATTTCAGGGCAGCACCTGACATACCGACTTTTGCAAGCTTTGCCATTAAGGACTCAACTGTGATGTGCTGTCGGAAATAACACGTTTGCTAAGTGCTCCGTATTTTATCCGTATTCACTCCGTGCACAATTATCCATTTTTTGTTTCTCGCCGGTTACAATTTCTATTTGCTATAAATCCACCCAAAAAATAATAATAAATAAAGAAATATGTCCGAAAAAGGCAAGAACGCGAGTGGAAAACCGAGAAAGCTGCTGGTGTCAAATCCGTCACCCATTTTAACGAGAAGTGCTCGGCCTTGCTCAGAGAGTGACAAAAACAATGCCGTTGATAGCTCTCTTGCGGAGCTACTTGCTGCCTTGGAATCCCGTTTCACAGCTAAACTGGACGAACTGGCAAGCAAATTTGAACAAACGGAGCTGCGAATCTCGGAGCACCTGGAAGGATTTAGTGCTCTCCAACTACGCCTTGATTCATTGGAGCAGCGATTTACTGATGGGCTGCATGCTGCTACAACACAACACCTAGCAGAGACGAGTAAAATCAGCTCTGATGTCGAAGAGTTGCAGTTGACTGTCACTGCAGTCGGGAGCAAGTCTTCTGAATTAATTGATTGTGTAGGGAACCATCGGAAACTGTTGGCTTCTATGAAATTGCGCCTGGATGACATCAATCGTGCCGAGAGGCTTAGTGATGTCATCATTCGAGGAGTACCCGCTAAACCTCAGGAGAATCTATTAAAGGTTGTCGAGAACGTAGCTAATAAAGTTAACCACCAGCTCTCTGCCTTTGTTGATGCCTTCCGACCGCGAAACGGCGCTTCCAGCACGATCATCGTAAAATTTTCTGGCCAGCGTGAAGCTAAGGCTTTCATGCGCGCCCTGAAAGTGCATAGGAAGCTGAAATTCCCGCTATGCGAGTTGGATGGCTACATTGCAGACTCTCCTGTTTATGTGAACGAGAGTCTCACGGAGGGTAACAATTTTCTACTGCGAGAGGCCTTAAAATTGCGTAGAATGGGCCTGCTGCATGCTGTTTCTACGAAGGATGGACTCGTGCGCATAAAAAAAAAAAAAAAAAAAAAAAAAGAGTGATGCTCGGGAAATGATCGTGCGAGATATATGGGCCTCGGTAGTCTAGGGAGTAAGGCGCCTGGCTACTATCCAAGAGGTCCCGGGTTCGAATCCCGGCAGAGCCCCACGGTCCTTCGCCTTTCCCACCTTCTTTCTTCTTCCCTCCTTACATTCCTCATTCCCCCTGTCATAGCCTTCCGCTAGCATTTTCCCCGCTCCACCAAGCGCATGTCATCGGTTGGTTGATGGGATTCAACTTGTTTCAGGAGGCATAACACTCCAGCGAGTTGTTTCTCATTGCCCCGATGCCAGAGTCGCGATAGAAATGGTTGGGGTTAGGTGGTTGTGGCAGTTCCTTCCTACTTCTCTCTTCCCCTTCACTATCTATCGACTAGGGCTTGCTGTTTGACATTGCACTCTATACGAAGAAAAATAGATTGTCGACAGTACAAAGGGCTTTCCCTGAGCTCTAGTCTTCCACATAAAAAAAAAAAAAAAAAAATATGCGAATTAGAATGCCCGTCTGTGGATACCCTGGAGCCTAGAGGTGCAAGCGTTTAATGATACATTTTTTATTTTTTTTTCTCGTAATTTTTAGCTTTTGGTATATTTATCTATTTTTCTTTAGTTTTTTTTCTTTCTTTTAATTTCGATTTTTACTTTTATTTTTGGTCATGTTGCTTATCGTAGATCAAATTTCTTTGTGCTGGTATTCGTGCTTTACTTGGCTTACCAAATGCCCTCCTCTATTTTGTCTTGATACATCTTTTGAGGGTGCTCACTGCTTCGATCATATGAAGTTTTTTTCATGACCAGAGAGCCCAGTTGTGGGGACAGGGTAAGTGCGTTGCTAAAAATTTTCTGTTCTGTCAATACGGGGTTCAACATCTGCCATTTTAACTCACGTAGTATTAAACCCAAAATTGCAGAAATCAATGAAATATTTATAAATGTTAATGTCCATGCGATTTTAGTGTGTGAAAGCTGGCTAAACGAGGCCATCCCGTCGTCCCTTGTGTCTATAAATGGGTTTCAAATTTTTCGCAACGATCGCCAAGGTCGCACTGGTGGTGGTGTTGCTATATTCCTCAGGGACAACCTAAAATGCAGGATTATCGGGTACTCTATTAACCTTGGTATTGAGTTTATTTGTGTTGAAGTTTCAAATGGTTCTGAAAAACTTTTACTTGTCACTGTTTACTCTCCCCCTGGTCTATTTAGACCCGATAATTCCGCTGAACTGGAGGAGACCCTGGAGCATTTTTCGCACACGTATGCACATATAGTTGTTGCCGGTGATTTTAATGTAAACTTATTAAAATCTTCCAGTCAGGAAAAATTCTTCAAGCATACAATGCAGACCTTAGGCCTTGTTCAAATGAATACCTTGCCAACTTACTTTAATGCGACGAACCCATCTCTACTTGATGTCTTGCTTTGCAGCGAACCTAGTATGATTCTCTTTCAAAATCAAATCTCTCCTCCAAGTTATTTAGACCACGACATCCTATTTATTAGTTACAATTTTCGCGTTGACGCAATTACCAGGAAAACTATAGTGTCTCGTGATTTTAAAAATATTAACCGTGAACGGCTCCTTGAACACTGTCAATTGCTTCCCTGGGATAATATTTTTGTGGCCGAAGACATAGATGATAAAATTGCTATCTTTGAGGAGTTTATCGTGCAGTTATATGACGAATTTGCTCCCCTGCGTACTAAATGCCTGAGTGATAAGTCTAAACCATGGTTCTGTACTGAAATCAAGTCACTTATCATCGAAAGGGAGTATCTGTATCATCGTTTCTTGAAATTCAGAAGTGAGAATGCTAGAAAATCATACAAACGCGTTCGTAATCTAGTCGTTGCGAAAATCAGGGAGGCTAAACGTAATTTTTATGCTCGTAAACTTGATCCATCACTTCCAACTAGAACTTTCTGGAATAACCTGCGTAACTTGAGCGTCTGCGGTAATAAAGAAGACTCACATGTATACGCCAACTGTGACCCTGATAATCTGAATAATCATTTCTCTTCTTGCAATATAGATACTCTACCTCAAATGCCAGATTCAACAATTGATGGGTTTAGCTTTCGCTGTGTAGACGCCTTTGAAGTGAACTCAGCCATTAACTCCATCAAGTCTGAGGCCACTGGAACAGATAATATCTCACCTAAATTTTTAAAAATGCTTATTCCGTTATTACTACCTGTTATTGTACATATTTTCAATGCTTGTCTCACTGTGTCGAAATTCCCTACCGCTTGGAAACATGCTCTGATAATCCCTATTGCCAAGTGTCCCAATCCTAGTAGCCCCTCGGATTTTCGTCCAATTAGCATCCTGCCATTTCTGGCTAAAGGTCTTGAGAAATTAATTGCGATGCAAATGATTGCTTACTGTGAGCAACGTATGCTTGTAAATCCATGTCAATCTGGCTTTCGGAAACACCATAGCTGTGACACTGCTCTCCTAAAAATCACGACAGACATACGGAATTCCTTAGATGCAAACAAGGTATGTTGTCTACTCTTGCTAGACTTTTCCAAAGCTTTTAATAACGTCAATCACTCCATCCTTTTACGCAAACTCTGTACACAATTTCGTTTTTCTTCTTCTGCCCTTACTCTCATGTATAGCTTTTTAGCTGCTCGTTCACAACAGGTGAAGATTTCCCATTTAATTTCCTCCCCTGCCACGCTTTTTGCTGGCGTTCCCCAAGGATCTATCTTAGGCCCTCTTCTGTTTAGTATATATATAAATGATCTTCCACTAATAGTAAAGCATTCTTACGTACATATGTATGCTGATGATGTACAACTCTATTTTAGTGATACTAAAAATCAATTTGAGCAGTGCATATATAAACTTTCAGAAGATTTGCATAATATAACTCATTGGTCCTCCTCAAATTCACTAAAACTTAACCCATCTAAATCTCAATGCATCATCTTCTCCAACTCTAACGCGTCATTAACTGACCTCTCTCAAATTATGTTAAATGGGGCTCCTGTCGCCTGCGTTAAGCGGGTCAAAAATCTCGGTATTGTCTTGAACAGCAATATGACGTGTTGCGACCACATTAGCTTTATTCTGGGCAAAGTATATAGTATTCTAAGGCGGTTTCGTATTCATCGTAGTCTCTTGTCACAAGCTGTTCGTATGAAGTTAGTTAAAGCTATACTCTTGCCGCACATAATGCACGGCCTCTGTGTCTTCCCTTTACTAGATTCATCCTGTAACCGTAAGTTAGAAGTAGCGTTTAACGACTGCATACGTTTCATTCATAACCTTCGCAGGTATGACCACATTTCCCCTCACCGGCACTCAATTTTTGGATGCTCCTTAAGTGACTACCGTGGTTTTAGGGTCTTGTGCTACTACCACAACATCATCAACAACCGAAAACCCTCCTATCTAAGCGAGTTTATCCAGCTCTCACTATCTCGCCGAAATAACAATGTGATTATCCCCCGCTTTCGTCATCTATCGGGGCAACGTTCTTTCTTTGTCCACGCAGCTCAATTGTGGAACTCCATTCCTGTTGAAATACAGCGAATCGAATCAGTGAGTACTTTCAAAAACCGTCTTTTCGAATTCATTTCTGGCAGGACAAACTGAAGCACGTATATCATATTTTTTTCACTTTTTTTTCTCTTTCTTTCTATTGCAACATGCCTTTTCTTCTTTTTATACATATATTTATTAGTAATTTCATTTCTTTTCTTCATTTTTATCTGCTATTTTTCATTGCTTTTATGTTATTTTACTTATCTTAGTTAGTAATTATTTAGGTTGTAAACTTTTATACCTGTTTTTTATGTACAAATTTAAGATTAAGAATCTTGTGTACACTACTATTTTTAAATAAATGTAAATGTAAAATGTAAGGTGTCGTGGTCTACTCGATCAAAGGCCTTGCTGAAGTCAGTATAAACAGCATCCATTTGATGACCATCTTCCATGCCACGCAGCAGATCAGAGGCTAAGACCATAAGATTTGAGGTTGTCGAACGGCCTTTTCTGAAACCATGTTGTTGTTCGTTAAGGTATGGGTCAATTAGGGGAGCAATTTTGTCATAGACAAGTTTTTCAAAAAGTTTGGGAAAGATGATAAGATAGCAATGCCCCTATAGTTGCCCACCGAGTGCTTATCGCCTGCTTTATGTATCGGCGTGAGGAAAGATCTCTTCCACATCGTTGGAAAGTGGCCTAATGATAATGATTTATTGAAGATGATGTGTAGAGGAAATAAGATCTGTTGTGAGCAGCACTGCAAAAAGGCAGGAGGCAGATTGTCAGGACCGTGACCTTTTTTTGCATCAAGGTTATTTAGGCCGGTCATTATGTCGTCAAAGGATAGAGATAGATTATTTATGAAAACTGAACTGCCAATGTGCGTATCTGTTGGATCGACGTGTATTGTATTGGACTTGGGGGAAAAAACTTCGCTGAACCATGCAGCGAACATGTTGCTGATTTCCTGTGGGCACGAGGAGTGCTTTCTACCGTTTGTCATAGATGTAGGATAGCCCAGGGTCTTTTAACGAAATCAAAGAATTTTTTGGGATCTTTTATGATGCTCTCTCTGACAGAATTAAGGTACGCAGTATAGGCCTCACGTGACCTGAGAGTAAATTCGGAGGCTAACCTAGTATAAGCTAAATTCAATTCCGCGTGTGCGTTTGGGTTCTTTCTAATCATATGATACAATTTATTCCTCCGATTTCGAAGGGACTGTACATTTTTATCAAGCCATGGCTCCGATAATTTATCCCTTTTTTTAATTCTGGGTACATATTTGTCAATGGAATCGAAAATAATAGTATAGAAACGTGATACCATTTCGTCGATATCGTTGCCCAATAGCCTATTCTCCCAGTCGACAAGGGATAATTCGAAAGCGATGTTGTTATAATTTGCGTTCTTGAAATCATAAACAATTGACTTATTGTATGATTTGCGATGATTAGAAATTGTAGAAAAAAAGCTCAAGACAAAAGCTCAACAACTATGGATATCGGGTTGTGCGTGGGATGATCCAGTTCCACATTCAACACAAACGCAATGGGAGAGATTTAAAAGCGACTTACCAAACGTATCCGACATAAAGATTCCTCGATGGATTCAATACACAACAAACACATCCGTGCAGTTACACGGATTTTGTGACGCGTCAGAAAGGGCATATGGTGGGTTGCTGCTATTTATATTAGAACACAAAATGAATATGGCCCCATTTCAACCACGCTATTAACAGCCAAAACAAGAGTCACACCAACCAAACCAACCACCATCCCTCGTTTAGAGCTCAATGGAGCACTATTACTTGCCCGACTCATGAAAACCACCATAAACGACATGGAATTATTCGATGCTCCGGTGTACGCGTGGACTGACGCTACGATTGTCCTACAGTGGATTAAGTAGCATCCATCCCGATGGAAACCGTACGTAGCAAATAGAGTCGTGGAAATTCAAAACATGCCTCGCTGTGACGGATGGCGACATATCCCAACAGATCAAAATTCAGCAGATTTATCGTCGAGGTGCAACGCTTGCCGAACTGAAGGACAACGAGCTATGGTGGCATGGGCCTACATGGCTCAGAAAGGAACAAGCCAAATGGCCCAAAACTCCAACCATGATTCAGTGGCGTAGGTAGCTTTTTGCAAAGGGGGATGGGTATGACTTAGAATATTTTGATTGATCGGATTTTCACAACTTAATGCATCAGAACGGGGTCTTTTCGCGGTTGTTTCTGCAGATGATTCTGCATTTATATGGTTTTCACCGTCACAAGACCTGCCGAATGGTTTTATTGGCAGTAAAAATTTCTTCATTCCGAGATAATAAACAAAACAATTTTAACACACTTTTGCAATTATAAAATAGAATAAATTTGACAATTGGGGAGTTTCTATTCAAAAGGGCGTATTTCCATCATAAACAAACTTTACAGAAATCGAGAAAAACTGCCTGTTCCTATAAATAAAATGCTAAAATATATTTAAATGCACATTCATGTGAAGGTTAAAACTACAATATGATATGGGTTTTTTATTTAAAAAATAAATACACATTAAAACTTTTTTTTAATTATTTGTTTAGAAATAGGCCCTTTTGATCGGGATTGTGAGAAATACGACCTTTTGATTAGTCACTTCAAGAAATAAGCCTTTTTGAATAGAATTTTTTGGAAATACTTGCAGTGAAGTTTTTTGGGGTTCGGTAAAAAGCAAAAATCCTTTTATTAAGATTTTTATGTCCACCTATCCACTCCTAGTATAACTTTGAGCTAAAATTAAATTTTCTATTGTGTTAGGGTTAGGGCTTTAATACCAAAGTACCAAAGTGACGAAGTACCAAACTACCAAATAAAGCCAACTTTAACATCAAAATTTGCTAATATCTTAAAAAATAAAGGCCGTAACACAAAAATTGTTGGACATTATTTATAGGAAATTGTCCGTGCTTTCCAATTTTGGAAAAAAAATATTGACTAACTACGTATTTTTGGGGAAAGAGGTAGTTGAAGTTGATAGTTTGGTTAAAAAAAACAAAATTTTGACTTTGATGACTCATTACTCTGGAAGGTGGTAGGGTAGAACCTTCACTTTTAGATTTTTAGATAGGTGGGAGTATTCTGCGTGCAGCGCAGTTTGTAGTTTTTTTAAATAAATTATTTTAGTACGGTGAGAGTATTTTTTCTAAAAAAACACACTTCCTTATAATTCATTAACTAAAGCTGATAATATATTTGAAATCAGCGTCAAAAATTAGTTTAGAATAATGTTAAATATTCCATGGAACAGTCATGCTGTTGAGCAGTGTTATAATTGGGCCTTCCTTTCGCTTACAGTCACAATTATATTTTATCGTATTTTGAAGTAAACCTTCTTCTGCTGAGGGGGTTCCGGTTATCTGATCATACTGAAATTTTTCACACAGCTTCAGTTTCGATTACAATATAATATAGTATACTCAATAGATCCAATATGACCACAAAAAAAATGGCTGATTACCGTTTCCTTCACAAGATGCAGAAATACGCCCTTTTGATTGGAATCCTAATTTTTTGGAATTTTTTATATGGAAAGTACGCTCCATTTGAATAAGTTTTTAGGCTAATTCGATGGACTTTTATGCCATATTTTCAAAATAATTTTAAACTAAAAAAAGTTGAAAACGGAAATACGCGCTTTTGAACAGACACTCCTCAATTATAAACTAGAGTAAATTAATGTCAACACTCCAAGGAACGCCTTCGAATTGTTGATTCGCCAGAGACAATGAGTGTACTGTGTATTGTGCTCGATAAAATTGTATCGAGTTAGAACAATCTAAGAAGTGCAAAGCTTCCCCGAACTTATAACTTAAAGTTTATCATAATTTTGCCCGTAGAGTCTTTTCTTGAATTTTAATATTTTTACTAACTCAGCAATGTTTATAAACTTCAAAATATGAGCCGTTTTCTTTGAAAGTGGTGTAAGTCCACTTTATATGATGTGGAGATATTAAAGGGTTTGCGTTTGAATGGATTGAAAAATATTGGCATATGTTAAAATGCGCTCATTTTATGTTTTTTAAATAGTAAATTGATTTAATTTTATAATGTGATCGTTTTTAAAGTATTAGTTAAAAGAAATTTATACTTTTGTTGATCTTAAATGGACTTACACCAATTTCAAAGTCAACAAAATATGAAAATCATACATTGATGAAATATTAAATATGGGATTTCAATTAAATCAAACCAATTTTTCTTATGAAATTTTTATTAAATAAGTTAAAAAAATGAAGTAAAAAGGCTTTATTCCAATATTTCTTCAGGTAATGCCATTTTATATTATATAGCTGGGACCCGGTGCGCCTATGCTGCTCCCATAAGCCAATAGTAGTAATCAGGTGATATGAATATTGCTGTACAGTAGGAGAGTTTGAAAAAGGCAATTTTTTGGTATTTTTGATTCCAAGTAACAAAATGTGAAACTATTAGGGATCTGACATTTTGATCAAGACAATCGATCCATTGATATGGCATTTTTCGAGATATGAATTGAGATATGAAGATGACCCTTACACCATGCAATACGAGAACTCTGTTAGTTCTAATTCGTCCGAGATTTGCGACAAGTTCGCATCGTTCTTCCTCAAATCTTTCTCGTCTCCTGCATTCCAACCTCGTGAAGACAATTTTCGACATATCAGCGCAACACAAACGGCTCAAAATTTATCTCTGTCTATAACCAGGGAAGATATCTCGAAATATATAAATGATCTTCCACAAGATTTTTCGTTCGGCCCTGATGGTGTCCCTCCTACTATCTCCTCTCCTATGTTTATTTCAGAAATCCCTTAATACAGGGCGCTTCCCAACCTTATGGAAGAACTCTTTTATAATCCCTGTTCATAAAAAGGGCTGTAAGAACGAAATATCTAATTATAGGCCAATTGCGAAGTTATCATGTATACAAAAACTTTTCGAATCTATTATTTATTCTGCTATTGCCCCTATCTGCAAGAGACTTATCTCAACTAACCAACATGGTTCTCTTGCAGCTCGTTCCACTACTACTAATTTACTAGAGTTCTCTTCTCACACTATTCGAGGCTTTGTCACTAGCTGTCAAATTGACTGTGTTTATACAGACTTCAGTAAAGCTTTCGACATGCTCTCTCACTCTATTATAGATCTAAAACTAAAAAAATTAGGCTTTACGCATGCCCTGGTGGTGTGGTTCCAGTCGTACTTAGCCGACAGAACCTATCAGGTTCTATTCCGCGGAGTCAAATCTAAAAACATCGAAGCGTCCTCTGGTGTCCCGCAAGGAAGTCATCTTGGTCCTCCTCTTTTTATTTTATCAATCGACGACATTGTTACCCTGCTAAGGCACTGTAAAATCCGTATTTATGCCGACGACATCAAACTGTACCGCCACATAAGGAGTATCGAGGATTGCAAACTTCTGCAAGCAGACCTCAACACCTTCTATTCTTGGTGTTCCAACAACAACCTGGTCCTTAACGTTAGTAAATGTGAGGTCATGACTTTTTGTAGAAAACGTGGCGTTATAACTTATGACTATACTTTTCTCGATAACAAGATCTCTCGCACTAACTCTGTTATCGATCTAGGGGTTAGGTTAGAAAGTAAGTTGGATTTCTCCACCCACATCAATTATATCTCTTCCAAGGGCAATTCAGTCCTGGGATTTATAAAAAGATGGCCCAAGGAATTCAACAACCCCCTCATCACCAAACACTTATACATATCTTAAGTTAGGCCTCTGCTTGAATACGCCTCCCAGGTATGGTCTCATTACTACTCCTCCCATATCGATAAAATCGAATCGGTTCAAAGGAAGTTCGTCCGTTTTGCACTCAGTCACCTCCCGTGGGATGACCCACTTATTCTTCCGCCTTATGGGAACAGACTTAAATTGCTCAACTTGAGCTCTCTCCATAAGCGTCGCGAGGTCGCTGACGTTATATTCGTTCATCGTTTGTTGAATGACAAAGTTGACTCTGGCTTCCTACCAACCGGTACGTCATTTAGAGTGAACAACTACAACCTGAGAGGTCCACCTCTCTTGTACATTAATTCCTCTAACACCAATTATGGGATGTACGAACCAGTTAACCGCATGCTTTTTAAAGTTAACAAAAATGCGAGTTATTTTTGAATGCAAACCAGTGAAGATGTCCTTAAAAGGACTCTTTTTAATGTGGCGTGACTCCCTGTGAGTCCCACTTTTTCATTGTCTTTGCACGCTTCTCTGTTTGATGTTTTGTGCTCTTAAATGTTGCATTGTTTTTTTTTGTGTTTGCATGTCTTAGCTGAGCCACTCTGCAGTGGTAAATGTGACCGCGTTTGTGTGCAGGGACCGGACAGGCTCGGTGCCGGAGTGCTGGGGAGGGTCGAGAAGGAACCCGCATTGTCGGTCGCATGCATGGTGTTTCTCTTCTTATACCTTTTTGGGTGGTCTCGGCCGGTTTGGTCCCTGGACATAAGTGCGGCCCGTTTCTCAGCCCATCTGAAAAGTGTACCTTCTGAGCTAGAAGGATAAACTCTATAAGTGTTTCAATGAACTGCTTATTTTCTGTTTTTTGGATAGCTGGGGCCCGGTGCGCCTCGCTGCACCCAACGTTTAAACATTTAAAATCAATCCAAACCTTCAAAATTCAAGTCTTCTTAACCATTAACAAAAAACCAACTATTCCTATAAAAGTTGGAGTCATTAGATCTGTTCAGCCCCAAATCAACAAACACAAAAATAATAACAAAATAAATAAAATTTAATAAATTTAAATCTAATAAATTTAAAATAAAAACATAAACAAAAAAAAACTCACAATAAATGATACGGATATTAACTATTTTCTGCTTGTCCTTCCTTCATTTTTTGTACATTGTTATATTTGTTTTCCAGTTAGATTTTCCCAGAATGAACCTAAAAGGCAAAAATCAGATTGATTAATAATTATATTAAAGTAGCCATAAGTCCGGCTTGAAAAGATAAATTAAAAATCAATGTCAACAGAATATGACATGCAAAACAACAACAACAACAAATGCATCACAAGTAAAAAGAAACCGACAAATAACACAAATTCCATGCATAGAACGTAAAAAAAACATAATGCGGGACATTTACCTACATAAAAACCATAAATAAATTACATGAACTACAAAATACAGGTAAAAACATAACAAATGCATGCAAGAACACATAACCCTACATTCCCAAAAGAAAATTATTGTTTACAGACAACCAGCGACATATACACCTGCAAATTGAAATATAAACAAAGCACAACACTAGAACAACACAACAAAGATGTACACGCACCTGCAACCGCGACATTTGCACGAATATCGCGAAAAACCCCGCGCACGCACTCGCGAAAATGTGACGTCGTCCGAAACGTCAAACTTCATGCTGTATCAACATATGATACATGAAATCGATGTAGAATTTGACGAAGAATACAGCGGCGATATCAGAAAACCGAAATATTTTATGGATAAAAAGATATTTCCATAAAATATAAATTCTCATAAAGATAATGAGAAGAAAAGAGAAAATATAGTGAAAAAGGATGAATATATGAATTAATAAAATTATGATATTGCAGTTAAAAATAAGGAAATGGTAGAAAAGGACATTTTTCATAAAAATTGAAGAAAAATAATAAAATCATAGGGAATTAATTGAAATTTTATGAAATTAAAAAGAATAAAATAATTAGAATGGAATAAACATAAGGGGAAATAGTTTGAAACTATGTTTTTGGTCATCAAAAAGGTATAACCATCCCCACCTAAAAATGGCAATGCAGTTTAGGCCAGGACCGTTGGGTCCAGTGTATAAAAACCCGAACCCAGAAGCAATCAGTCTCTCTTGTCTATCAGTAGTCAACGAAAGTACATCGCGCAAACTTGCAATCGAAGTAACTTCAAAGATTTTTCCAAGTGTTTTTTTTTTATTATAAACAAGGATTTTTTCAACTACTCAATAAGGTATTTTCACCAATCATTAGATTTTCTACAGGCCGCATGGGTTCTGGGAAATATTATATGTTTGGTTTTAATCAAGTATCTCAGCATTAGTTTAAAGATAATATTCAGTACGACTCGGTATCTTTCCTTAGTCAAGTATTAAATTACTGTCTGGCTATATCTTCTGATGTACTCAGTGTAATTTTGTATACAACTTTTGGTTAAGTACTTTAGTCGTTATCTGAATATATCTATTTGTTATATATATATTATATTCTGGAATAAAAGCTACTAACTAGAACACTTCTATTAAGGTGTTAGTGGTTGGTAATAGTAATATATGTACGATAAGTTAAGTTGAACCTAAGTCCTATCTGTTTAGCACCTAATCAAACAGTTTTTCTGAAATAAAGACAAATTGAATTCTAACTGACACGTGTGTTTCTTTCATATTTTCTTTTCCCTTAGTGTAAAATTTCATTTTGCACTAAACATTTTGGTGGTTCCATCCAGGAATACGTGTCAGCGAATTCAATTTGGTCAATTTCATTCGTTTGTTATCGGTGTTCGGGTAGTCTTTAGAGTAACATATTCAAAATTACTACACTACAACAAATGTGTCAAGCACAAGAACGTTTGAAACTCCGTCTATTCCAGTATATCGACACTGCCAAAAAGACGGCACACGCAAAACGCAATTTAGGATTCTACAAATCCAGAATCACTGGATTAAATGCAATATGGGAGAAATTTCAAAAAAACGACATAGCATTAGACGAATCATCAGTACAAGAGAATGCAGAAGCAGCAATTGCGTACCTCAATAGTGATATATACGGAACCACAGAAGCCAAATATTATGACTATCTCGGAGAGTTAATGGATGAATTGGAAAAATGCCAATTAAAAATTACTCCACCTCAAGAGCCTCCAACGACAACACCACACGAAATACAACTGCCGAGAATCAGTTTGCCAAAATACAATGGCGATTGCGATTTGTGGCGATCATTTCATGATGTATTCGTTGCGTTGGTCCATAATAATACAAAACTTGGTCCAGTACAAAAATTACACTATTTAAAGGAATGTTTGGTTGGAGAAGCTGAAAACTTATTGCGACATGTTCCAATCACTAACGAAGATTACGCACCAGCATGGGAAAAACTGAAGAAGCCGTATGAAAATAAAAGAATGTCGGTAAATCACCAGCTAAAAACTTTTACAAACATACCAAAGCTGACTACTGAATCCTCAAAGGGCATGAAGGAATTAATAGATACATCATCCGAATGTTTGCAACAGCTGAAGAGCTTAGGTGTTGATACTGCGTCTTGGGATGCCATTCTAATTTATTTATTAGTACAGAAGCTCCCTTTCACAACACTACGATTATGGGAAGAAGAGCAAGGAGCAGATCAAACATTGCCAACTTTTTCACAATTCAGCAAGTTCTTGACAATGAGATTACGGGTACTAGAATCAATTGCTGATGCAATCGTTCCACGGACATCAACACCAATCAAGCCAACAATCACAAAAAAGGTCACACACACGTATCATGCAGTGAAGCAAAGCTGTTGTCCGGCTTGCCATCAAAAGCACTACATTCGAGCATGCACCAAGTATCAACAAATGAATAGTGATGCCAGACGTAAGGTCATACTATCAGCTGGACGTTGTTTGAATTGTTTGTCCAACAGCCACATGGCAAAGGAATGCACAAGCAAATATACATGTCGCAAATGCAAACAGCGTCATCATACTACCTTACACGAAGACTCCAGACAAGATAAGCAGGGATCAACAGGATACAAGGAAAACAGTTTCGAGAGTGAGAACCAATACCAAGCCAATCTCCAACAAGTTCGAAATCACAATCAGCCGACAGCGCTGACGGAGTAACCACAAATCAAAACTTTCTAACCATGAAAAATCACCATGCATTGTTGTCAACAGCACTCGTAACGTTTCGCACTAATCATGGCACGGAAAAGGTATTGCGGTGTCTAATAGACAATGGCTCCGAATCTTCATTTATCACAAGGGCTGCATGCAAGCAGCTAGGAGCTACAGGAACTAATACAACTGTAGCAATAACAGGTATAAACACCAATCCATTAGCTACTGCACACCAACAAGTTAGGGTCACGGTAAAACCAAACAACGCTAACAAGGTGTCAGTGACGGATAATTTCTTGATACTCAACAGTATCACTGATTCTCTACCAACAAAGGTCGTTTGCAAGGAGGAATGGAAGCACCTCAACAACTTGCCACTAGCAGATTCAACATTCTGGAAGCCAGGAAGGATCGACGCACTCCTAGGAGCACGAATCTACGCACGTATTCTAAAGAACGGCATACGAAAGGGACCTAGTACCGCCCCAATAGCCGTAAACACAATCTTTGGATGGATAATAGTGGGACCAACGACAGACACCGTCACAGATGAAGTCTCAGCATTTACGGTCACAACACTAGATTTACATGACCAATTAAAACATTTTTGGGAACTCGAAGAACCTCCAGCAAAACAGATCCTAACTGAGGATGACAAACTGTGCCAGCAGATCTTCGAGACAACACACGCGTAAACAAAATGGAAAATACCAAGTCAAACTTCCATTTAAAAACAACAAAGCTCCTTCTTTAGGATTATCAAGACCACAAGCACTCAAGCGTTTCACATCGCTGCAACGGCAGTTCTCTAAAAAACCAGAATTCGAAAAGGAATACAGAAAGTGTTTAGACGAATATATTGAACTTGGGCACATGGAAGAAGTAGAACCCCCAACAGATCAAGAAGAACATTTCTATATCCCTCATCACGCAGTCTTCAAGGAGAGTACCACGACTAAATAAAGAGTCGTGTTCGATGCATCTGCCAAAACTACAAATGGCACATCACTCAACGAGCACTTGTTGACTGGACCTACTCTTCAACCCAAGCTGTTTGCAACATTACTCAATTGGCGAAAATATAAAGTCGCTATGAATGCAGACATTGAGAAAATGTACCGCATGATTGATATCCACCCAAAGAATCAAACATTTCAAAGGATTATATGGCAAAATCCGAAAACATTACAACTTCAAGATTACAAGTTGAAAACAGTGACTTTTGGCACGGCAAGTGCTCCATACTTAGCAATTCGCACGCTGCAACAACTCGCAGTGGACGAAAGGAAAACTTGGCCGTTAGCCTCTAAAGCACTACATGATAATTTCTACGTCGACGATCTGTTAACCGGAGCTGACAACATCAATGATGCAAAACAATTACAAATGGAATTGATAAACATCACACGGTCAGGTGGTTTTAATCTACGGAAATGGGCTAGCAATGAGCAGACACTATTAGACCATCTCCCTCCAGAACATCGTGAACTGAAGAATATACTAACATTCAACACAGACGAAACAGTGAAAACCCTCGGGATACGATGGCACCCTGGACCGGATCACTTCACCTTTGCTATCATCCCAATGCGAGAACATAACATTGCAACTAAACGCAACATTCTCTCGGAAATCGCATCCTTGTATGACCCCTTAGGCTGGCTGCCTCCTGTTATCATTAAGGCCAAGATATTAATGCAAGTATTATGGATAACCGGCTGCTCATGGGATCAACAAGTGTCCACCCAAGTAGAAAATGAGTGGTTGACTTTCAAACATGAGTTAATCAATCTAAAAAAATTACAAATTCCAAGATGGATTAAGTACAGCGCCAATACGAAAGCACAGCTCCATGGTTTTTGCGACGCATCAGCAAGAGCATATGCTGCAGTTCTTTACCTACGAGTGGAGGAGGATAATGGACAAATCTCGTCAATGCTCTTAACGTCCAAAACAAAGGTGGCTCCTACCAAGCCAACAACAATACCCAGGCTAGAACTAAATGGACCTGTAATTTTGGCCAAATTACTAAAGGGCACAATTGAAGACATGCAGCTACAGCACATCCCCACATTCTCATGGACAGATTCTATGATAGCCCTCCAATGGGTGAAGGAACATCCGTCCAGATGGAAGACATACGTGGCCAATCGCTTCGTCGAAATACAAGATGTCATACGATACGACCAATGGAGACACATCTCAACGGAAGACAATCCTGCCGATGTAGCATCCAGAGGTATCTCAGCAACGAATTTGGTTAGCAACCAATTATGGTGGCATGGACCCAGTTGGCTGACCAAACCACAAGATCAATGGCCTCAGCAGCAAGAAATAAAGGAAAACACAGATCTGGAAGCAAAAAAACCAGTCGTCACAAATTTCCTCACACAAATTGAGGATAACATTTTATTTCGTTATTCATCAATAACACGTCTTATTTATATTGTAGCCATGATTAAACGTTTTAAACACAATTGTAAAAATCCCAAGGATAAACAAGCCAATCAGCTCTCCGCCATAGAATGGAAAGAGGCTGAAAACACCACGTTGCGGCTTACACAAGAAATGGCTTTTCCGGAAGAATACACTAATTTACTACAAGGGAAACCACTTTCAAGAAACAGCCGTTTATTAAAACTCACGCCTTTCATGGACAAGGATAAATTGATACGAGTGGGAGGCAGATTAACTAATGCCACAATACCATACGAGGTGAAACATCCCATCATTTTACCCCAAGACCATACGCTCATACACTTACTCATATACAAGATCCACCTAGAGACATTACATGGCGGACCTTCATTGGTGTTAAGTACGAGTCGTCAGAGGTTTTGGATTTTAAATGCACGAAGATGTATCACAAGCAGGATCCATAAATGTATGGTATGTGCTAAACAACGAGGAGAAACTATGACGCAGTTAATGGGGCAGCTACCTATCCCAAGAGTCAATATTAGTAAACCATTCACTAATGTTGGCATTGATTACGCTGGACCAATCACCATTAAGACGTCATCCATCAGAAATGCAAAAATACAAAAAGCTTACATTTGTGTTATAGTCTGTCTGACAACCAAGGCTATGCACATCGAGCTGGTTTCAGACCTATCATCAACAGCATTTATCGCAGCCCTCAAAAGATTCATAGCTAGACGAGGACTGTGTGCAAACATATATTTCGATTGCGGCTCAAATTTTGTCGGAGCTAAATCTATATTAGACAGGGAATTCCGACAAGCACTTAAGGAATCCAACCAAGAAGCGGAACGATATTTTACGCCAAAACAAGTATCATGGCACTTCAATCCTCCTGCAGCACCTCACTTTGGTGGACTATGGGAGGCAAGCGTAAAATCTATCAAATATCACATATATAGGACCGTTAAAAATGCAATATGTACATTTGAAGAGTATGCTACATTACTCACGCAAATTGAAGCATGCTTAAATTCCCGACCACTATGTTGGGTTCGAAATGATCCAGAGGACACAATGATTCTTACCCCAGGACATTTTTTAATTGGACAAGCTCTCAACGCCCTTCCGGATGTAACAAATGCAGCAGAAACAATATCACCAGGTTGGAAACATATTCAAGGCATGGTCAAGCAATTCTGGAAGATATGGTCTAAAGACTATCTTAATCAGTTGCAACAGAGACCAAAATGGAATACTCCACAAACCGCACTACAGGTCGGGGATATAGTCCTCCTTAAACACGAGAACATGCCACCCACAAGGTGGCCGCTCGGGATAATCGAAGAGACGTTCCCCGGACCAGATGGGTTCATACGAGTGGTGCAGGTCAGAACGAGTCAAAACACGTTTCGAAGACCAATAACAAAAATTTGTCGCCTACCCATAGATCAACCAAGTTCTCAAGAAATAGAACCAAATCCGTAACAGGGAGTAACTATTTAAGTGTCGTCATGTTAAATGTCTAGTCCATGGTAATGTTGTCCACTTGTCCAAAAGGTAATCCTATCCAAAGGCATAAAACTAATACAGTCTTTGTTATAGATGTCCCAAATGAATTATACCGAAGAAGATTTGGCCGCCGCCGAAAACCATTGGTTATACAGCACAACTGCAGCAGGGAACAGCTCAATTCTAGAGATCGACTGTGACTTCGAGAAGGAGTTTGCAGAACTCTCAGCTCTACTCGATGTCCCAACAGTAGCGAGCACTCACCCAAGTAAAGTTAACAGCCATTCTAATTCGGACCAGCCCCAAGGGCGAATGATTAGGCGGGCCAATAACCCACCCGGATCAACTCCGCAGGAGCCATATTCGAAAAAATTGAAGCCAATCATCAGTTCAACTACACCAAAACGCCCAGTGATGAAAAGGTCTGTCGAAGCAACTCCATGTGGACCAGAGATTCGGAAACGAACACAACCTAGGCGGATCCCGACCACCAAGTCCAGCGCACTACAGGGTCACATAGAGCCGGCTCAAGCAGCGCCAACAAAACCAACAACAATACACGCCATCAGACCAACTCCAACACGAAGGATCCAGCATGCGCTAAAGCCACATATTAAGGAAACAACAGACAACACAATAATCGACCTTACTGGGCCAGAACGGGAACCGTCAAAGACACCAACTACTCACAACCTGGCTGGACCAGTGGACATAAGACCCCAAATCTCAACGCCATACCACTATGTGAAAAAAGATAGCAACACGAACATTCAGCTACAAGAACCTGCTGTCATCAATGGGCGCCAAGTAAAAAATCTCACACTTTTAAGACCAACAACTACACTCGCCGAACTACGAGAAAGAAGTGAAAACAGCTTTCAACGCTTCACCACAAGGGAGGGTGAAGACCTATACCTCCCTAAACACATCATCCAACGGATCAAGTTTGACCACGTACGATCCACACGAAAAAAGGAACAAACCATAAGCCTACCCAATCGCTACCAGGTACGGCTACAAGTGAAGGCGGATGGACGTATTATCTTCCATCATCACCACAAACGGGGACTTAGCAAAATCAATATGATGTTGAACAAAGTTGTTCAACAGGGGGGAGAATGTTCAGCCCCAAATCAACAAACACAAAAATAATAACAAAATAAATAAAATTTAATAAATTTAAATCTAATAAATTTAAAATAAAAACATAAACAAAAAAAACTCACAATAAATGATACGGATATTAACTATTTTCTGCTTGTCGTTCCTTCATTTTTTGTACATTGTTATATTTGTTTTCCAGTTAGATTTTCCCAGAATGAACCTAAAAGGCAAAAATCAGATTGATTAATAATTATATTAAAGTAGCCATAAGTCCGGCTTGAAAAGATAAATTAAAAATCAATGTCAACAGAATATGACATGCAAAACAACAACAACAACAAATGCATCACAAGTAAAAAGAAACCGACAAATAACACAAATTCCATGCATAGAACGTAAAAAAAACATAATGCGGGACATTTACCTACATAAAAACCATAAATAAATTACATGAACTACAAAATACAGGTAAAAACATGACAAATGCATGCAAGAACACATAACCCTACATTCCCAAAAGAAAATTATTGTCTACAGACAACCAGCGACATATACACCTGCAAATTGAAATATAAACAAAGCACAACACTAGAACAACACAACAAAGATGTACACGCACCTGCAACCGCGACATTTGCACGAATATCGCGAAAAACCCCGCGCACGCACTCGCGAAAATGTGACGTCGTCCGAAACGTCAAACTTCATGCTGTATCAACATATGATACATGAAATCGATGTAGAATTTGACGAAGAATACAGCGGCGATATCAGAAAACCGAAATATTTATGGATAAAAAGATATTTCCATAAAATATAAATTCTCATAAAGATAATGAGAAGAAAAGAGAAAATATAGTGAAAAAGGATGAATATATGAATTAATAAAATTATGATATTGCAGTTAAAAATAAGGAAATGGTAGAAAAGGACATTTTTCATAAAAATTGAAGAAAAATAATAAAATCATAGGGAATTAATTGAAATTTTATGAAATTAAAAAGAATAAAATAATTAGAATGGAATAAACATAAGGGGAAATAGTTTGAAACTATGTTTTTGGTCATCAAAAAGGTATAACCATCCCCACCTAAAAATGGCAATGCAGTTTAGGCCAGGACCGTTGGGTCCAGTGTATAAAAACCCGAACCCAGAAGCAATCAGTCTCTCTTGTCTATCAGTAGTCAACGAAAGTACATCGCGCAAACTTGCAATCGAAGTAACTTCAAAGATTTTTCCAAGTGTTTTTTTTTATTGTAAACAAGGATTTTTTCAACTACTCAATAAGGTATTTTCACCAATCATTAGATTTTCTACAGGCCGCATGGGTTCTGGGAAATATTATATGTTTGGTTTTAATCAAGTTACGACTCGGTATCTTTCCTTAGTCAAGTATTAAATTACTGTCTGGCTATATCTTCTGATGTACTCAGTGTAATTTTATATACAATTTATGGTTAAGTACTTTAGTCGTTATCTGAATATATCTATTTGTTATATATATTGTAAGATTTAAATAGACAAAATAAAACAAAAGGAAACGGACGAACAATAAAACACCCGAGCTGGTTGGAAGTTATCGCTTTTATTCCATTCGATCTCGATGTCTGATACCAACTGATTACATTTTTGTCGACTTAACGCCGTCAGCACTGATAACGGCTTAAAATTCGTTTTAATTTTTTAATAAAGGCTTTTTTCCTTACAATCGGCATTCTGACCATAATCGTCCCGATTATCCCACGGATATCAGTGCATCGAGCTTATACACAAAACTTTCTAATATATTATCATTGACAATAATAATAGTCTTACCAGGATAGACCTACTTAAACTTTAACAATGTTTCGAAAGCGTTTTAAACGCAAAAATCTAAAATTTATATAAACCACAAGAAATGTTTTGAAACAAGTGCTAATACTAAGATAGACATATTTAAACTTTAATAAATATTCCGAAAGCGTTTTTAACGCAAAAATCTAAAATTTATATAAATCACAAGAAGTATTTTCACACAAATATTGATACCAGGATAGACCTACTTAACCTTTAATAATATTTCGAAAACGTTCTTAACGCAAAACTCTAAAAAATTTATATAAACCACAAGAAATGAATATGTAATAATGATATCGACATTTACATTAGTGCTAACTTTATCAATAAGGTTTTTAATCGATTTAGACATACGCAAACAAAACTTTATCATATAAAACCGAAAACAATATAAATTTCAAAATTCTTATTTAAGACTGTAATTAAATTATTAATATCATATCATTTTAAACAATATAGCTATATTTTACTGTCATTTATAAATCTGAGATCATTCATCAACGATCATCACTAACGTATGGTTTCATATTTGCAACAGAACAGACGCCATGATAAGGCAGTCTACTGATTTGGATGTTATCAACGTCAGCTATTTTGTACCTATCATTTCCTAGAACTTCAACGATTTTATAAGGTCCACGATATTTAGGAAGCAGCTTTTTATTTACACCCGCCGTCGTAACAACATTTTTAATCATTACTAAATCATTTACTTTGTACACATGAGGTGGTTTGTGACGTTTATCGTAATAATCTCTATTATATTCTTGACTTTTAAGAATACTTGCTGTAGCTTTTGCCCTCATACTTAACAAATCAGGAGTTGCGTCAATATTTTTCTTTTCGTCTAAATACTCCATGATTTGGTCACATACTTCGCCCTTTTGATTAATTCCATAAAGCAACATACTGGGAGTCGTTTTTATACTTTTGCAGATGGTGTTATTAAGTGCAAACTCCACTTTTGGTAAGCATTCGTACCAATTTCCAGTTGTGTCACTTTTCGTTTCTTTAGCTAACATTGGCGTTATGATTCTGTTGAAACGCTCAACTTGTCCATTCGACTGCGGTGACCCAGTAGCTACCTTTATATGTATTACATTATTTTGTTTTAAAAATTTAGCAAATTCTTCTGAGGTAAAACAAGAACCACGATCGGATATAATTTTACTCGGTCTACTATACGAGGAAAAGTATGAATTCAAGCAAGAAATAACTTCTCGAGTCTGAGTCGAGTTGACCGCATACAATTTGACAAATTTGGTGAATCCATCTACAACCAATAGTATATATTTTTTCCTTGTACGAGTGACGGGTAAAGGACCAAAGTGGTCAATATGTATCATGTCGAAGGGTCTATCACCTTTTGGAATGCTGTGCAACTTCCCTTCGACTTTCCCTGAAGATGGAGAATAATATATACATTTAAGACAATTTCGAATATAGTCTTTAATTTTGTCTTTCATATTAGGGAACCAATAATGTCTTTTAAGATATTCGTAGCACTTTTCAGGTCCTAAGTGACAAAGAGCTTCGTGGTGTGTACAAATTACTTGGTTCTCCATATGTTTAGGTACATAGAATTTTACATCCGAATTTGACTTTCTGTAGACCAAGCCGTCAACTAACGTAAACATTTTATTTCCCGTATGTTCAAGCTCGCTTGCTAACTTTTTAATATCACCGTCCCTATATTGAGCTGCGGCTAATGCACACTCAAACGTTCCTTCTTCCACCACCAAAATTTCAGCGCATCTACTTAGGGCATCCACATGCTGCATTCTATTAGATTGTCGATGTTCAATTTTGTACTTGTAGTCCCGGAGCTCTAAGGCCCATCTAGATATTCGAGGGTTCAACATCTTTTTCTCGAGAGTTAAGGTCAAAGCTTGACAATCAGTGACAATTTTAAATTCAATACCAGATAGGTAAATTCTGAACCGCCTAAGTGCATATATTATAGCAAGAGTTTCTAGCTCATAGCTATGATATCTGGACTCCAAGTCAGTCGTCCTTTTTGAAAAATAAAATACAGGGTGGAGTTTGTTGTCACTTTGACGCTGCAATAAAATGGCTCCAAAACCAGTACTACTCGCATCGCAGTGCAACTCTGTTTCACTATGTGGATTATAGATTGATATAAGGGGTGTTTGTAGAAGTTCAGATTTTAAGACCTCAAAAGCTTCCAATTCTTTTGATCCGAATTGAAAGCATACATCTTTCCTCGTCAGGTCATACAGTGGTTTTGCAATAATGGCAAAATTTTTAATAAATTTGCGAAAATAAGAGCATAATCCGAGAAAACTTTGCACGTCTCTTATATTCCTGGGCCATGGATAGTTTTTAATTGCCTGTAAGTTTTCAGGATTCGGCCTTATACCCTTTTCGCTAACAACATACCCTAAATAAACAATTTCTTCATAGAGGAACTTACATTTGTCGTATCTCAATTCTAAAGAATGCATGTTCACCAAATCAATAATTTGCTTTAGGATTTGAAGATGTTCGGTAATTGAAGAGGTAGCAATAAGGAGATCATCCATATATGAAAAGAGCTTGTCTGAAGCTAACAGAGGCTTGAATATTTGATTTATGTATCTTTGAAAAACTGATGGGGCGTTTTTCAGCCCAAAAGGCATACGTAAATATTCAAACTGTCCCAAAGGTGTAACGAAGGACGTGTATTTAATTGACTCTTCCGACATTTTGACGTGGTGAAAGCCGTTTTTGAGATCTAAAATTGTAAAATAACGTTTTCCACGTAGCCGATCTAATAAATCTTCTATTAAGGGTAACGGGTAATTATCTTTTATAGTGTGTTTATTTAGCTCCCTAAAATCAACACACATCCTAGTTTCACCGTTCTTTTTCTTTACTAGAACTATAGGACTTGCATAGGGTGAACTACTTTCCCTTATAATTTTTCTATTTACGAGATCATTTATAACAGTTTGCAATTTACCTTTTTCATCATACGACAAACGACGCGGTGTACAATAAAAGGGTGCATGTTTATTTAAACTAATTGTCATTTTGAAAGCTTCCTTTTCTGATCTAATAATGCATTTACTGCTTTGATTTCCTAGTATAATATCTTCTACTTCTTTTTGATATTTATAACTTATTTTATTACTAATATTTAAATTTTGACCGACCTTATCATCGCTGACGTTGATACTAAATATTTCATTTTTAAAATTTACTTCCTTCTTATTTAAATCGTTGGTAGATGAACCGTTGTTGCAAGGATCGCTGTTGCATGTCTCAGTAACATTAAAATGTATTCCTGCTTTATTTAGAAAGTCCCGACCTAAAACTATAGAATACTTCATACTAAAATCTTTAACAACATATAATTTTAAATTAATAAACATACCATTAAATTGAACTTTACAAAAAGTCATGCCTACAATACTTAATTTACTTCTGTTGATTCCCACGTAGCTTTCCAATTCGTTAACATTTATTCCAACTAAATTCGATGGGACATAACACTGCTGTACAAAACTAATAGGGCTTCCAGTGTCCAACAGGGTTAGCAATGTGATGAGGCAGGTATCAAATCTGAAGTTCATCTGAAACTCAAAGTTATTTTTATTAAAAGAATTTACACCATTTTCTCGCTCGTTAATGGAATCCTCGATGGTCAAAACTTGAGCGGCACACGGACAATTTTTGATGGAATGTCCAAATTTCCCGCAACGAAAACACGTTCCTTTTCCTCGTATCGGCTTTGGACATTTGTTACTGAGATGTCCACTTTCGTTACAATTAAAGCACTTGAATTTCCTTTGATACATATTGTTTGAGTCTTTGGAGCGATAATTTTCAACTGCATGTGACACCGCGACTGGCTGATTAAATTTAAGTCTTTCAAATTTTCTTAGGGCATTTTTCAATTCAACTAACGTGTTAGCATTGTATAAAATAACTTTATTAATATGTGAATCTGTAATACCGTTAATCACGTATTGGATGAGATCGGCTTCGTCAATTTGTCCTAAAAGCGCTATTTCCTTCATGGACAATAAATAAGTTTGATAGGATTCATCTTTTTTCATTTTTCGGCTTCTTAATTTGTTATGCACGTCAGCATTTGTTACTTTTTTAGAAAATTCTCCTAACAGTTTTTCTTTCAGTTCTGACCAAGATTTTGGTGTAACTGACCTCAAAAACAGTTTTGCTGTACCGCACATGAGCCGCTTCGCGTAAATTAATTTGGTCTTTGAATCCCATTCAAATATTTCTGCAGATTCTTCATACGAAGATAACCATTTTTCGACGGAAAGATTATCGTCACCATTAAACTGTGTACATGAATCTTCCACGTCTTTAAAATTAAAAAATACTTTGTTACCTCCGTTATCTTGTCCAGTTAACTCTGCTAGCTGTCTTTTCAGGGCCGCTATGTCCTGCTGTTTCTTAAGAACTCGTCTTAAGGATTCCAATTCTGCATCCAATTCCTCTTCAGCAACAATGTGGACACCTGATAATTCTTCGCCGGATGTTCCTTCATGGTAACTCTGATCGTAATTATTACCATCCATATGTGATGTTATATTTAGAGGGAAATAATTTTCCTTTTCAGCCGCCGTCAATTTACCAATTGTTTGTGTTAAACGCATTTTTAAAGCTGCTTTTAATCCCGTAGAATCTTCACCTAATTGCTCCAGTTTTTCCTTCAACTGAGGCACTGTAGCCTTTTCAAAAAATTGGACCACGTGTGGCTCCATGTGTCTCGACCTCGTGCGACACTTTTCAATAAACTTTCAAATAAAATATATAAAAAACACGTTAAATTTATTTTATTTGTCGAGAATAAACGCTTTATAATAACTGGATTACTTATAATCACCACGATTTTCCACGATGCCCGTATGCACGTGATGGAATTTCGCTTTTGTCTTAGACAATTGAAACAATAATTATTTTTTTAAGATCAGCCTAAATTTTAACACAATTTGCGGAAAACACGCTAAAATTATTTTATTCCACATTAAAATTTTTGATTACTTATAATCACTACGATTTTCCACGATGCCCGTATGCACGTGATGGAATTTCGCTTTTGTCTTAGACAATTGAAACAATAATTATTTTTTTAAGATCAGCCTAAATTTTAACACAATTTGCGGAAAACACGCTAAAATTATTTTATTCCACATTAAAATTTTTGATTACTTATAATCACTACGATTTTCCACGATGCCCGTATGCACGTGATGAAATTAATTATTTTTTGCAAAATAAGCCTAATTTTAACACAATTTACGGAAAGCACGTTAAAATTAATTTAACATATTCAAATTATTAGATTGCTTATAATCACTACGATTTTCAAGTTATTTTTTTAATTTAATTTCTACATCACTCGGTTACTTATCCCACTTCTGAAAATTACTGTAAGATTTAAATAGACAAAATAAAACAAAAGGAAACGGACGAACAATAAAACACCCGAGCTGGTTGGAAGTTATCGCTTTTATTCCATTCGATCTCGATGTCTGATACCAACTGAACCGGCTTAAAATTCGTTTTAATTTTTTAATAAAGGCTTTTTTCCTTACAATATATTATATTCTGGAATAAAAGCTACTAACTAGAACACTTCTATTAAGGTGTTAGTGGTTGGTAATAGTAATATATGTACGATAAGTTAAGTTGAACATAAGTCCTATCTGTTTAGCACCTAAGCAAACAGTTTTTCTGAAATAAAGACAAATTGAATTCTAACTGATACGTGTGTTTCCTTCATATTTTCTTTTCCCTTAGCGTAAAATTTAATTTTGCACTAAACAAGATCCTACCCGTTTTCGACGAGGATAACCTGTTTACTAATTCCATTCACCACTCCGCATGGATGCTCGAGCTTAATTGCTCAGTCCCCAAACTTCGTACACATATAACAATATAATTGTTTATGATTTTAAGAATGCGGACTGGGAGAGTATTGGCCTCGAATTGTCCCTAGTCGACTGGGAACATAGGCTGTCTAGTAACGATCTTGACGAGATAGTGCCATGCTTCTATGCTATCATTTTCAACACCATCGACAAATATGTACCCAAAACTAGAAAAAGGGATAAAGTATCGGAACCATGGCTGGATAGAGATACCTACTAGATTTCTACGTAATCAAAGAAATAAATTATATAATATAGTATAATCAGAAATAACTCATATGTAAACGAGGGATTGAATTCCGAATACATTATAGTCTAAGACACGTAGAAGAGCGAACTTCACCGATCGAGTAACCGAATGAAAATTTTTTTCATGATAAATAATATGCTAACAAAAGTAACGGTGATGGGTTACCTAACGAAATATGTTCAAGGCTATATTTAATAGGCGTTTTTTCGCCATTTTCCGCCCTTTTCTCTATTTTGAGGAGAAACTATGCATTTTGATGAAAATATCAAAAGAGCCAAGTTGTAGAGCATAAAATTTCCTACAAATTTTGTCTGCACTATTTTTTCGAATTCCGCATAGTTTCGCCGCTAGCGGCCGTTTTGCACCATTTTTTAGATTTTAAGCTAAAATTATGCATTTGTATGAAAAATTAAATGAGGTCAAAGTAGTAGTTGTTTTTTTTCAACGGTTTTTCTTTGGACGCTTAGATTTATCAACAGAATCTGAAAAAAAGCGGAAGCAGTACTATTATTTCAACGGCAAGATGTTGAATCAGGTTGATTATATAGTAGATCTAGGCGTGGTCCTAGATAAAAAACTCAATTTCAACCCAACGATAATATTACTGCCAGAGCCAAAGAATTCGGTAATGTACGGGTCAAGAAAACACTCTTCTGTTCTCTAGTCCATACCGTCATCGCACCGATTACGCTAGGAACGAGCCCGTCAACATATGTTGTATGGTCTTTAATACTCACAGCTCCTGTTTCTCCCTCTAACTCAACAAGGCATCCTATAAGAAAATACTCATATCTCTACTTACATAACTCCCACCTCTCTTTACAATTAGTAGTGTAGTGTATGTAAGAGCACACTATGAAAAACACTGTAATACAAGTTGATTTAAATTATGACAGTTGTAATAAAGAACTATCTGCTACTGTATTACAAGTAGGGTTACCATTTTTTATTTTTGAAATACCAGACATTTAACTACAAAATGCCTGATTTTAGAGTAAAAAGCCTGACAAGTAAAAAATATTTTAATATTCTACTACTTTTTAAAACTTTATCAAGATCAAGTGATGCAATCAATTCAAGTGATATAAAATAACTTACAGTAACTTTAGTTTCTTTTATTAATCAACTACAGGATTTACAACATTGTACTGTTCTGTATTTTAGTGCAGAATTAATATAAACGCAAAGAAAACCTCATAAAATCGGCCAAAATTGCGATTTTTCACAAAATTCATCGAGATCTCATTTTTCAATAGTTTTTTGAATTTTATAAATGAGTTTCACAATTGTAAACCGATCTTACAAAAAATGGCACCATTGTTACTTAATGTTAAAACAAAATAATTGATCGTTAATTACTTCAAACGTGAAGCTGAAATTTTTTGTTCATTATCTTCAAGCCCTCTATGTTTAGTTGTTTTCGAGTAAAAAAATAGCGAAAATAACGTGATTTAAAAGCTTTGGAAGGTATTTGTAAGTTGACAATTGCACCTAGCGACCTCTATCGGTACTCATTTTTAAGAAAATTTCATAACTAATAACTTTCCCAAAGCATATCTTAGCATATCTTATACTAAAAGTTATCATGAACGAAAGTATTGAAAAAAGTATTGAAAAGTGCCTATTTTATTCACAATTAGTTAATTCAAAAGTTATGCGGTCAACCAATTTGTGGCCAAACTTAGGGTATTCAACTACACCCTAAAACGAAGCGATTTCAACAAGAATCTCGCCTAATACTTTGAATTCTTGGAAAGAATCTGTCCATTTCTCCAGGTAATATGTACATTTTCGTAATTTCTTATTTACAAAAAATGTCTTAGCACCATTTTCTGCAACTTTAATAATAATTTTGATAATTTTAATAATATTGGTATAAATTTTTCAGTTAATCTTAAATCGATTGCAGTTTAAACAGAATCTATAATTGATATCACTTCTACAATGGAGGTTTTTTCTTTTTCTATTTGTAAAATCTTCTCTTGGAAAATAGGAAAGAACGAATGCATTAATACAAAATACGCTTCTGAAAAAGTGATGGTAAAAGCGACAAAAAACCAACTTCAACTACCTTTTTCTCCAAAAAATACGTAATTAACCTATACGTTTTTTCCAAAAGCTAAAATTGACGACTGATAACTTTAATAGTTAGTAAGATAGAACCAGCGCTTTTACCATCATAGATAGGTGGAGGAATTCTGCGCTCATTGGTACCTTATTCATGGAAATAGGTTATACGGTTACAAAAATATAGGGTGATATGTAAAACTCTATCTTTGTACAGTTCTGACCGTATTACTCAGAACGGACAAAGATTTAGAACTAGGGGCTATAGTAACTTATATTCAGCTGAAAAAAAACCTATCCAACAACGTATTACACATATCCATTGGAGGTGGGTACCAAAATGTGCATTCTACTTTACCGCATTAATTTAAATTCTGTTGTATAATATTCTAAACTTTTATTTGTATTCAAATAAAATAACATCAAAAATGTAAGTTTAGATTTTACTCAAATTAGCAAATTTGCTGTTCCTTTTCTGCTTTACTCGCAAGTACTAAAGAATGGAAAAGGAACACCCCTATTAGAGCCAAATTTCAGTGATATTGAGTAGACGTAACATTATGTAAACGTAACATTAAGCTTCAATCCCATTCAATTTAGCTAATGTTTATGAGTTGGCGTTGATTGTTGAGATTAAATTTTTGTGATTTTTCACCAAAATATGGAAAATATCAAAGAAAACATAATAAGAAGAAAACCCAAAAGGAAAAAAGAATTAAAATCTTAATTATAAAAAAGCCTGACATCAACTAAAGCCTGCCCTGAGCCTGACAAGACTATAGAATGCCTGACATGTCAGGCGAAATCCTGACGAATGGTAACCCTACCCACGCATAAGATAAATAAGATAGATTCAGAAAAATTCTTTGGTGTCCCCACAGAGAAAGAGGTGATGGACGAAGAGGACAGTGTAATAAAAACTTTAAACATATACAGGATAACTAATGAAAAACTAACAAATTATGTAAACATCGAAACAGATGCAACGAATAAGGACAGAGCATGGTTCATAGACACGGGAGCTGATAATTCCTTGATAAAGTGAGATAAACTCGTAGAAGATACGCTAATATGTAAGGATCTAAGTAAAATAAAAGGAATTGCAGATGAGCAATCAGAAACTATAGCAACCATAGAAGTAAGATTTAAGATAGCGATCGAAAACATAACACATAAAATACATGTTGTAGAAGAGAACTTTCCAATATCAACAGGTAGATTATTAGGTAAAGAGATCTTCGTGAAACACAAGTGCAAACTGGATTATGAAAAATTCATATTAATAATACCAACTGAATTCGAGCAAATAGAAATACCAACACAAAACAAACAAATACAGATATGACAGTTCCTGCAAGAATACAAATAATTCAACCCGTAGGTATAAAAGAAGATAGAGTAATATTTAATGAAGAAATAACTGATGCAGTAATACCACAGAAAGAGGTAAAGCATATAAAGATAGTAAAGGTTAAAACAGAGGGAATAAAGAATAGAAGCACAAAATGAAAGTGACCTCAAAACATCGATATGAGAAATGATTTGTCTGATGAACAATTCGTCTACACATGTACATCCATATCTGAAATCAGGAACACGAAAGTGTTAAAATTTATAAATAAGGATATCCAAAGAAGAAAATATAATAATGAAAATGTAGATATAGCAAAGGAAGAAGTAAGGATTGAGTATAGTGATAATCTAGATCAGAATTTAGGTTCGATAATGGAGAAGCTATCACTCGTGATGATAGAAAATGGGATAAGGAGGCTAGCGCTATCATCAGAAGAGAAATTATTGAAAGAAATAGGAATAGAGGAATTCAAAAAGATTTTCAACTTGATACAAAAGAAGATAAAGAAAGGAAAAGGAAAATCCATAAAAATAATAATATTCGTGTCACCAGGACGGATCGAAGGCGAAGAAGAACAAAAGAAGATAATAAAAGAATACCATGGGATACAGCTTATAGGAGGACAGAGTAGTGTGAAACGAATAATAAATAAAATTGTAGAAAGATGTTGTTGGTTAAATATTATATTATATAATTAAAAATAAAATAATAGGACATATAAAAAAATTAGAAATTCAGATTACAACAAGCTCAAGTGTTTGCGAAAACCATAATAAAGCAATCAAAGTTAAAAAGAAAAGAAAATTACAACAAAAATACCCTAAATATGTATGAATGTAAATATAGATGATAAAGTAAATATTAAGATAGGTAATAAAAAAAACATTAATCACCAAGGTCCTTTATAAGGTGAAGGCCATATGTAGTGGTACAAACAAATAATGTAAATTCGAAAATTAGACTATGCCTATTGTATATATTTGAAGACAATTGTTTTTCAGGAGTAAACTCCTTTCACGCGTCGGCGTTGACACGCACCTTCTTTTTTTAGGCAACTCCAAATTTTTATATGTAATCTAAAATCAATTTTTGCGGATTTGTTCTTTTTTTTTGATTATACCTTTTTCCTACCGCGGACTGTGCACACATAATATTTTGTTATTTAAAGGCGTCGCAACGCACGCGGGTTTTTTGCTAGTAGATTATTTAAATATTAATATAAAAATTTTCCTTCAATTGGAAGAAAATTTTTTTGGAGTTTACTCCTTATAGTCCGGGAGCCCGCGATCAAAAATATGCGGAATCTGACCACTTATTTCTGACCAGTTATTTACTGATGAGCGAGCCTCGATGCGGTGAAAACGGGCGTCGGGGCGACCGTGATGGGCACTTTCAAATGCTTGAAAGAAGTACTTTGCCCCACGATGCAGCCGTAAGAAATTATTTTTCTGTGTACCTACCTTATAAGGCTCAGCGCTTTTAGCACCTCATATGTGGAATTTTGATTGACCAATTATACCATCTGAAAGGTCAGAAAATGGTCATAAAAGGTCAATTGGTTTGATTAATTGGTCATTGATAGAAATTTTTTTATCCAGCATTAAACTTTTTCAAGGTCAATCAAGAATTTTAGCACCTCATTTCTCACAAATACAAAAAATAATAGCTGTATTCGATAGATAATGATCTACTGATAATTGGTCAGCTAAAATAAAAAATTGGTCAGATCAATTTTAATTGTAAAAAATTAATGAAGTTGCGTAGACAGTTATGCGCATGCGCTGAGACTATCAAACAATATCAGGGTAGCGAGTATACGAATTACGAGTTACTAATATGAACTAAACGAAGTGGGGACATTTTTTTTTATTTCTTATTGTAAATAAGTTTATAAATATTAATTTTATTAAAAAATTAAAATATGTTATAATAAAATTATACATTTACTGATATACTGAATCTAAATAATAATAATTATTTACAGTAGTTAAAAACTATTTATTGGAATGTTTGAATAATGATCAAAATTCTTTACATCCATAACATGTTTATTAATTAATTCCCCGAAATGTAGAACCACAATGGCCAGTTTCACATGAGCCAACAGCCAACCAACAAAAATCTGCTGTCATCTTCTATCCCCTTTTGAAATTCGACGAAAAGTCGCTTGGGCTTTCCAACGAGCCAAATTTTCCAACCAGAATGGTTTAGCTTATTGTTGTTGTTTTTAATATTACTTTTCCCTTCTGCTATTTCTCTCTCTTTTCTCCCAGAAAGAAAAAACAACAACGACCATATATCTGTCAAAAAGTTGACTCGTAAATGCATTGAAAGGCTGCCCACCCCCTGTCCTCTCTCCTCCTCTTCTTCATGAACGACATTTTCAGTAAATGTTTGTTGGTTGGCTGTTGGAGCGTGTGAAACTGGCCGATAACGGTATTATAACGAAAATTTCTACTTACTTCCCATCTCATACGTCGTTTTAAACGAATTCGTGGTAAAATCCGAAGTCGTTTTAAGCAAATATTTTTCTATTAAAGCAGATTAAGATCCATTTTTTACTTCACATTTTCGTAGTTATAAACGTTATAAAGGAGGTCGCTATAAATGAAATCTACTGTAATTCATTATCCATACAGCATTGAAAGATTGAAATGCTGCCAATGAAAACTTCTTTCGCTACAATAAATACATAAAATGATTTAAAGTTATTTAGGGCATACCTCAATTTTTGTTCTAACAATGAAATAATCATCATAGAAGAGCTTCACATGCAACGATTCTTTATCTTGGCGACGAATTGCAACCTTTGATTGAGTAAAAATCATTAATAATAGTGTTAAATCAACATTTTTTAATTCATTGAAATCCAGTGTTGATTTTGTATCATAAGTGCCGCGAAAAGTGTTCCTTCTAATTTGGTGAAATTCAGTGCTTGCTGTTCTTAGTAGTGAGAGTGCAAATTCATAAACATTTTCAACGATGGATTGTAACACGAAAAGAAAACCTACTCGTGTTTCCAAGGTATCACTTGAAGAATGTTTATTGGTCCTCCGTCAATATCTTGATCGTCTCCCTCAAGATAGAAAGTCACTTCCAGGACCGTCGCAGCCCATCTGGGTTGAAATTAGCAAACATTTCGTAGGAAGATGGAACGCAAGAGATGTATATAGAGAATGCAAAGAAGATAGACGTGAGATATGGACGAAATTACATCCTGAAGCTACTTCGACAGATATTCCAGATAATTCAATAAATTTATCTCAATCGACAAATGATAATACTTTCAATTCGACAGTTGAGGATAATGACGAAGATGAAGATTGGGAAGCACCAAACCTAGATGAATTTGAAGTAAAGATATCCGATGAAGTATACCAAAAGATTCGTGAAGATAATCCTGTTAATTATAATGGACGCGATTATTCTGTTTTACAGAGATGGGCTTGGACAGACTATATAGCAGAGGAATTTTTTAAGGTCAGTGAATCACGATGCGCATTTATATTTAAAAATGCTAAAGTTTATAATAACGAAAGTGCCATTCATCATTTGACCATCCAAGGTAAATGCAAGAGCAAAGAGTGTAATAATCCATTTTATGGATTTCTAGACTTTGAACCAACAACGTTCCCTGCAACATTACGGGTTAGATGTAGAGACACATTATTTGATTTAAAACATGAAGACGTCAGAAGGCCTGTAAGGAAAATCAAGCGAGCTAGAATTGGTCAAGAAGCTGCTGCTGTTGGACCAAATAATTGGCTGAAAAAACAACTCAGTACATTAGGAACTCGACGCATACCTCCTACCATACCCACAGCACCAGTCATTCGAAAATGTGTCAGTGAATTTCGAGACAATGATCTTGGTGTTGAGAAGGAGGACAAAATTGACATTATAAAAACAATAGAAAACATGAGGTATAGTCACGAATTTAACAACTTTATTCGTGACATAAAAAAAGATAAATTTTATGTTTTCTATGGCTCTAATGTACAATTGCATGCATACAAGCGGTACCATCATTTGATGAAAATAAAAAAACAAAAATCATCAATCGCAATAGATGGTACAGGAAGTATATGTAAAAAAATCGTATATGACAACGGTCGCATGAGTGGTCACATCTTCTTATATGCAACTGTCATTAATTTTAATCAATGTACTTTGTCGGTATATCAAATGTTAACTGATGATCAAAGTACCATATTAATTGAACTATGGTTAAAAAATTGGATTCGCATGGGTGCTCCAAAACCTGATGAGGTAACCTGTGATTGTTCTAGAGCATTGATCAATGCACTTGTATTGGCTTTTAATGAGCAGAACATAAAAACATATATCGAAACGCTTTTTCTAAATGCAATTAGTGATCCATCAAGTAAGACGCGTCCACCAATCTCAACCTACTTAAGATTGGATGTTGCTCATTTCATCAAAATCATAGCTAATTGGCAGTGTATCAAGACTGTTGAAAATAATCAAATCAGGAAATTGTATCTGTTTTGTGTAGCATTAATGATCGATGCACAGACAATTAAAGAATTTGAAACGATACTAAAAAACCTATGTGTTGTGTGTTTGAATGAGTACAGTGATTCAATTTTACGGAATGGGAAGAGTGTAATAGCGGTTAGAAAAGATTTAGAAAAAGTTGTCAGCGACCGTTCTTATAATTTGAGTGATGAAATGTTATCCATTAACACAGAAGAAGCTGAGCGAAAATTTGGAGCAATTTCAAATAATGAATCCAGCTCGAGTATTAAAATATGGGTTAACAGAATTCGAGAATCAGCTGGAGAAATCGATCAAGCAGGTACAGAGGTCAATGGGTTTTACAACAAAAGGTTCATAGATGATTTTTTCAAGACCATCGCTTCAGAATTTCCTCTTTGGTCTGCAGCATGTCTACCCGGCAAACAAGACCACGCGACAACGAGTTATGTTGAAGCATATTTCAATGATAAGAAAAATCGCGTTCTGTCCAATTATAAAAATCTTATCCGAGTGGACAAATTTTTAAAGATTGAATTTCAAGACCATCAAGGAGGATCCGCAATATTGAATACCCATTTGCTGAACGATTTGCAAAAAGTTAAAGGAGAATTACATGAAAGCAAAACAGAGGAAGATTGTCCAACGGATGAACCAAATGAAACCATAAATGATGATGCAAACACCTATGATAATTGGAGAAATAAATTCAAAAAAGAAAAGAACGATTTCGAAAAGCCTATAGAAGAAAATATGTTAGAAAAGGCAACAAAAGAAAAAAAAATGGGTTTCTATTTTCAAAATCAACCTAGTATTTCTTTTGTAAACGATAACGCGGACGCAAAAATTACTACGAAAAATATGAATATTTTAGCAAATGGAAACTCGTTAAGAGCCGTGCTAATCAATAATACGCATTATCGCGTAGAAAATAGTTGTCCTTTTGACTCAATTATTCAAATAATTGCTACAGCGGCTGTGGATGATCCATCCTATCACTCCTTCGCTGAACTGAGTGTGTCAAACACAATGAAATTCATGATGAGTTTCATTAAAACCTCTAAAATGGACCCAATCTATAAAGAAAGAGCCAAGTTATTAGTATCTATCTTTCCCGAAAAAATAAAATCGAGTTCATCAAAAGAAGCATGTTCACTCTTTCCACAAAGACTGAATATGTACTCTACGCTAATAGAAGTTTGGTCGAAATGTTTCACAGAATGTCCTAGTGGATTTAATACATATAATTGTGAGAGTTGTGGCCAATACACCACTGAAGTATCAACACTATGGATTAAATCTCAAAAAAAACTGTGTGAGGAGGGCTATGTGGCACTCGGAAGCCACTTACAGCAAATAACAACTAATTTCCAATCTCCATGCTATAAATGTCATCAAGTTTGTAACGTCAGCAGAGTTTACAATCATCATTTGTTCGTAGAGTTGGAATTGAGGAAAGATTTGAAATCAGAGTTGTTATGCTGCAAACTATCTGACCTGGAGAAAAGTATAGAGTTTTCAGCAAATAATAATCAATTCAGGTAATAATACATTTTCTTGGAGAGAATTAATATCGAAGCTATAGCTACGATACTATTAAAAACATAACTGTTGTTTACTAAAATAAAATTCTAATTTTCAGCTTAAGAGGAGTAGTTGCTTATACTCCTGGACACTTTAAAGCCTACTGCAGAAGGAGTAGTGGACGATGGGAGCTCCAGGATGATCTATCAGATAAATCAATATCGATTGTAAACGACCCGATAGTCACTCCCAGCGCAGCAATTTATGTGAGAAATGACGTTGGCCACAGGAAGCAGAAAACAAAAAGAAAACGAGTAGAAAAATAACTACATATTTATAAACTTATTTACAATAAGAAATAAAAAAAATAATGCCCCCAATTCGTTTAGTTTATAATAGTAATTCGTATACTCGCTACCCTGATATTGTTTGATAGTCTCAGCGCATGCGCATAACTGTCTACGCAACTTCATTAATTTTTTACAATTAAAATTGATCTGACCAATTTTTTATTTTAGCTGACCAATTATCAGTAGATCATTATCTATCGAATACAGCTATTATTTTTTGTATTTGTGAGAAATGAGGTGCTAAAATTCTTGATTGACCTTGAAAAAGTTTAATGCTGGATAAAAAATTTTCTATCAATGACCAATTAATCAAACCAATTGACCTTTTATGACCATTTTCTGACCTTTCAGATGGTATAATTGGTCAATAAAAATTCCACATATGATTCGTTCGATTTTGTAGTGGTCAGATTTCGCAATCGGACGGAAATTTTTAAATAATTATCAGCGTGTAAGAAGCATTTTGCCCCGTCCTCCAGGTGTAAGAAATGGTCTTTCGTTAATTTTTATCCATAAATTATATACTGTCAAAGTTTCATAGCTGGTTATATTTCGCATTTGAACCGGAATTCTTACAACTTTATAACAATATTGTGCCAAAACGCCCCTGCGCGCGACCCCCGGACTGGAGCCAATGTTTCATACTTTTTGTAAATAACTATTCTCACTACATTTCATTAGTGGTCATTATCTTTCAAAAAAAAGTCGCGGGCTCCCGGACTATTAAGAAACGTTTCATATATAGAGCCCGGTATGAAAAATTGATGGGGAGTAAAATCAAAGCGTTAACAAAAAAAAACCGTTTACAAAAAAAAAACCTTCTACTTGATTTTGACCCACTTCCGTATAACCGATCAACTTCAAATTTTGCACATATGTGTAGCTCGCGTGTAACAACAGTCTGACCATTTTGTAAAAGAATCAAGATGGCGGTTCCAAAATGGCGGCCGAGTTTTGCATTTGTGTTCCCCGAGCCCCAACATGGGTATCAAATGAAAGGGCATGACAGGTAAGATTCAATTAGTAGTGTAGCGTCATTCAAAATGGCGCCAACACAAAATGGCGGAAGACATATAATAGACTAAAAAGTAGAAAATTTAACCGATTAAGTTCAAATTTTGCACATATGCGTAGTTTGCTTAACAACCTGACCATTTTGTACAAAAATCAAGATGGCGGTCTAAAAATGGCGGCCGATTTTTGCATTTATGTTCCCCGACCCCGACATGGGAATCAAATGAAAGGACGTGACAGGTAGAATACAATTAGCGGTGTAGCGTCATTCCAAATTCAAAATGGCGGCCAACACAACATGGCCGAAGACATATTATAATAGACTAAAAATTAGAAAATATATAATCGATCAAGTTCAAATTTTGCACATATGCGTAGTTTGCTTCACAATGCAACGTGACCATTTCGTAAAAAAATAAAGATAGCGGCTCCAAGATGGCGCCCGATTTTTGCATTTGTGTTCGCTGACCCCCGACATGGGTAGCAAATGAAAGGGTATGACAGGTAGAATACAATTAGCATTAACAATTAAATTTTTTATGGCGGCCAAGACAAAATGGCGGAAGAATATCTACATATAATAGACTAAAAAGCAGAGAATATAACCGATCAACTTCAAATTTTGCACATACACATAGTTCGCCTGACAATTCAATCTGACCATTTTGTAAAAAAATCAAGATGGCGGTCGATTTTTGCAATTGTGTTCCCCGAGCCACCGGCATGGGTATCAAAAGGCAGGGCATGACAGGTAGAATACAATTAGTTGTGTGGCGTGATTCCAAATTCAAAATGGCGGATTACCTTTTTCTTCACAACCCCCTCAATATGGGTATCAAATGAAAGGGTATGACGATTATAATACAGTAATTTGTGTGACGTCAATTTAAATTTAAAATGGCGGCCACAAAAAAATGGCGGAAGACATGTAATAGACTAAAAGGTAGAAAATATAACCGATAAACTTCAAATTTTTCACATATGCGTAGTTTGCTTGACCATTTTGTAAAAAAATCAAGATTGCGGTTCCAAGATGGCGGCCGATTTTTGCTTTTGTGTTCCCCGACCTGCGACATGGGTACAAATGAAAGGGCATGACAGGCATAATACAATTAGCAACAACAAAATGGCAGAATATGTACCTATAATAGACCAAAAAGTAGAAAACATAACCGATCAATTTCAAATTGTGCAAAATTTGAAGTTGATCGTTTATATGAAAGTTGGTCAAAATCAAGTTGCAAGATTTGTTTACATACGAGATACAAGATACAGGTGAAACTAAGATAAAGCGTTTAAAAAGAGACAGAGACAGAGGGAGAGAGTGAGAAAGTGAGAGGGTTGCCCACCCGGCTGTGCTGTGCACTCGCTTGCTCGTTTGTTAGGCTGCTCGAATCTCGATACTAGCACCACACACACAGCGCACTCGCCTGGTCGTTTGTAGGTTGCCGGGCTGCTCGATACTCGCACGCATACACAGCGTATCGCATTTTCTTACGTGACGATTTCTACCAAGTCACTCTACCCGCAAGCCCCGTAAAGGAACGGCGGTTTATTGGACTTCATTGTTGGAGTTGATTTGAGTTTATTGGAGTTTATTTTTAAATGTAATACAATGAAATGTAATATGCCATTAAGAGATAATAAAAGTTGGTTTTTTGGCATTGCTTTTCCAACTATAAAAAATTTGTTTCATTTTTCAATTTTGTTTTATTGTTCTCGAAAAATTTTGTTATTGAACACTTCTAGAGTTAAATTCACAAAAGGCATAGAAAATGGCCCTCGAATTTCGAGTGCTGGGTCCTACTTACGTATAGTTCGCCTGACAATGCAATCCGACCATTTTGTAACAAAATTAAGATGCCGGTTTCAAAATGGCGGCCAATTTTTGCAATTGTGTTCCCCGACCTTAGAATAGAGAGGATAAGGAACAGAAAATAGCGGACATGTATACGGATTCGAGGGAAGCACTTGGATTCAAGAACCTCTCGCTCTAAAAGAAAAGAAACAACCATATGTTGATAGGTTTCATGCAGATCCCGGACAGAGGCGTACCGAAATTCGTTCGCGTTTGCTCCAAACATTTTCAGCCAAGTGATGTGTTCTCATTTGGATGGTTACTAAGAAACGCAATCCCCTCCCGGTTTTTGACTAAATATGGTACCGCCATTGTCCGGGATCTGAAGAAATACTATGGGAGTGCTGTGCATATGTGTTGCCGAAATGCTTCCCCGATTTTAATTAATTGCGCTTCCTTCTCTTCTCTATTCTAAGTCCCCGACCTACCGACATGGGTATAAACGGAAGGGTATGACAGGTAGAATACAATTAGTTGTGTGGCGTCATTCCAAATTCAAAATAGCGTATTACCTTTTTCTTGACAACCCCCTCAGTATGGGTATGACGATTATAATACAGTAATCTCTGTGACGTCATTTTAAATCTAGTATGACGGCCACCACAAAATGGTGGAAGACATATTATAGACTAAAAAGTAGAATATAAAATTGATGTAATGTATTTTATCAAATCAATATAAATAAATATATGGGTTCATTTACTTCCTTTGCCTGTTATATATATTTTAAGTCAATCGTCTTTCAGGAGTAAACTCCAGTCTCGAGTCGGAGCTGACTCGCACTTATTTTTCCCTGAAGGGAAGGGATGTGGTGTATGTAAGAGCACACTATGAAAAACACGGTAATACAAGTTGATTTAAATTATGACAGTTGTAATAAACAACTATCGACTACTGTATTACAAGTGGATTTCTTAGGGGAATAAATTATGTAACGTAAATTTAATAAGCTAAGTAGGATAAGTTAGGGGAATTTGGTAGTATAAATAGTTGTGAGGATTTTGTAAATAATCTTTAATTCCCTGTACTCACTTCGAGTAATAGCGGCAATAACTTGCCCTGCGGGAATAGAAATTTTGTTAAATAATAAACATATTTAATAATTTAATAAAGACTTGAATTATTTCCACACCAAATAAGGCGGCATTAGACGTCAATCGCAAAGGCTGGTTTACTAGCCTAGACGAATATTAAACAGAACAAACACAAACATTACAGTAGTAAGTTTCAGTAGTTGTCAATAGTTATTAATTATAGTTTATCAATTATTTTTATAATAAGGACTGTTGTACTACGGTGTTTTTTAATTTAAGTGTGCCTTGTTTGGCTAAACAAATAAATAAATAAATAAAATACATCTATTTGAACTATGACCAAAATTGTCTGTGTATTCTGTTAAAACCATGAAAGTTAAAAGATTTAAAATTAATGCAAATAGCAGCATCCAGCACTCGGAATTCGAGGGCCTTTTTCTATAGCTTTTTTTAATTTAAATCTAGAAGTCTGCAATAACAAAATTTTTCAAGAACAATAAAACTAAATTGAAAAATGAAACAAATTTTTTATAGTTGGAAAAAGCAATGCCACAAAACCAAATTTTATTATCTCTTAATGTCACATATTGCAAAATTGCGTTCATATGTATATTGGAATTAAATGTAAAAGATGCCATACGTTTCATAGGGAAATTAATTGTACAATTATTTTCTATTGTTTAACGTTCTTTTGTGCCGTGTATAAATAAAATTGTTACGAATCGGCAAACACTGCCTCGGAACCGGACGGACAACACGACGACGACCTTTGCTTTTCGAAACAGGACACGAATCGGATCATGGAATGTGAGAACTCTGCTTGCTGATAGACGGCTGGATGAAGTCCTCAACGAGATGAACCGCTATAAAATCAAGGTCATGGGACTCAGCGAGACCAGATGGACCGATGCGGGGGAACATATCTGCCCAAACGGTGAGTCCTTCTTATATTCTGGGAGGAACGAAACTGAAAACCGTAGGAATGGCGTTGGGGTAATACTCACCAAGGAAGCCAGGTCCAGCCTCATTAGGTGGTCACCAGTTTCTGAGAGGATTATTACCGTGCGCCTACGTACCAGACTAATAGTCCGGGAGGTGGTGTCACTTTTGGACTAGTGATCGATCTGCACACGAATTTTTTACCATGCGTAGTTCTCCACATTAACATATACGATCCGCGCGTCAGTCAGTCCAGTAGCGGTGGGTGTGGGCGTGGGTGGCTGTGAAACTCGTCGGAAAAACTATGAAAAAAAGTGATAAATCTGGTGATGAAAATTTGTTAGATTGTAAATTATTGATGATTAAACGTGAAAATATTCGTCAGTCACTTTTCCGACGGGGGAAACATCGTCAGTCAGAGGTTTGAAGCCGTCGGAAAAATTGGAAAGTTCAAGTGATCGATCTTCACTTGAAATTTTGTGGAATGATTATTACTATCTAATCAAGCATGAAAATGAACGTCAGCCACGTTTATCGTGGTGGATTCTTTGTCAGTCGGCTTTCCAAAGTCGAGAGTGCTGACCAGGTTCCTCTGGCGCGCTGCACCAGCGTCGTGCCGACTGACGATTGTTTGTTTGAAGTGTGAAACAAGTTCTCTATAATTTATTAATTTCAAGTCAATATAAATCACTTGATTGAATTTTTGAATCGTTATTAACAATATCACTAATAATTGAAAAGTCACGCTTATTTAAATTGCTTTTTTTTATTAGTTACACAAAAATCTTTTAAAATTAATCATTTTCTCTTTCACTCTGGCTGTCTGAGTCATCCGTGGAAGCATCATCTTCATCATCATAATCTGATGACTGTTCGTCTCCCTCCGAATCCTCCTGACAGTCTGAAAATAATACAGGGTTTCAGTATGAAAATAATAAATGAGTTGGTATTATATGAAATGTGTTTATATGTACCTGAAATATTTTCTGATAGATCTTCTGTTATGTCCTGGATTTCAGGCAACTGCTCTCCATCGAACCATTTAAATGTATATCTCCCGTCTTCTTCTTTCCATCCATAATCGATTGGATTGGTAATTGTTGTTATTTGCTGTGCAGCGTGAGACCACATCTGTGCGATGTGCGTCGTTCGTAGAAAATGCTGGTAAAGCTCGGTCTTGCATGGTGGTAGCGCTGACCCTTCGAAATTGCTCTTCGTGTTTAGTATGCTCTCGTTATCTTTAATTCTGTAAGTCTTCATGAAAGTTGCCAAACGAGCTAGATTGACATCTTTCAAGGTTTTATATCCATACATATGGCAAACAAAACTCTCCAAAATAGAAAATTGTTCACTTAAATCGTCATCTGACCTTTGCGAAATTGCAATGAAAGCATTTATATAATTCGCTGATTTTTTTAAAAGCTCATAAGGCTTATTCTTCCCCTTTCTATAAAAAGCAGGGTTGAAGTCACAGCCAGTTAACGCATGAAAAGCTGGCAACGCTCTACTGAAATCTTCACCCAGTTTTTGATAAATCTTCGTCACGTCAATGTAGCGGTAGTTGTTCGTTCGCCCTGTGAGTATAGATATTTGTAAATTCTGTGTGATTCGATGCATGTTACCAAGCATAATTACAATAATATCAGTGTCAGAGCATCTTATCGTTACATGTGCATCGAAGTGCAGCTGACATATGTGGAAAATGATCTTTGAATCGGCCTCTAAATGCTCAGGGCACGATAAATTATCCTCTTCTGTTCGAAGTACTTTATTTTCAACGACCTGGAACTTGAAGCATTTCTCGTGATTAACGAACACTGTTCGATCACCGAAGAAAGCGCTCATGTGATCCTGATTCCAATGATCACACAGAAATTTCACCAACGCTTCCTTGAAATAAGTATTTTTCAAATCGCTCCTAAAATTGGACGATCTCTTCTGCTGTGGTCCATTGATTGTGAATCGATTTCCCTCTACTCTTCCACGCAATGTGTGTTCATTATCTTTAATTGAGGGAGAAACATATCGATCGAATGCGATAACGATTGTTTTTGCGTTGTTTGCAGTGAAAGAGTGTAATATTTTTTGCGAAATATTACCGAAAGACACTGGAATTTCCGTCATGCAATGGATCGTATGAAAGCCATCGAAAACAATCACGTCACATCTTTCGGGCTCGTGACTTTCCACTTCTTTCTCTAATATATGCAGTAAGACTGATTTGTCAGTCTTGCATATCGTCCCCTCCAAGTGGCAAAATGCCAAAGGAACTGGAGTTAACGGGTACGATAACACTTTCTCTATATTCAATGTTTTTTCCAACGACAGTCGTAACAATTTCCCAAACAAATCTCTTTGCAACTTTACTTCGATGATTTTTCCATTGACTTTCATCTTCTTCTTCTCCACCGCATCGGCGAACGTGAGGGTCTTATTCTTCTTCAACGCTCTCTCAAAGCGAAGAGGATCTTCTGAACATTCTATAATAAAGGTTTCCTGCAGTTTCTTTCCATTCTCCTGCACGTTGAGAAGGAATTTTTCAATATTTTCATCGACGGATCTTCCACTTGAAATATTGTATAAGTTCTCTGCATCAAGGTCGTCCGAAAAAGGGTTCATATTCTGACGAATGTGCCTCATAAGCGAATCCATCTGCGAAGTAAATTTAGTTATCCTGTTTGTTTCAAGATCAGCAGAGACGTCCTGCTTGTTGCGCAATCCCGCTCTTTCCATGATGCTGTGAATAAGCGCCGAGCGAATACTGTGGCTTTTACACCATCTCTGTCGTGCCGAAATGGAATTCGTGAGATAGCTAATGCCAGTTAATTTATTCGCTGCATCGGCGTTTATAGTTTGTTCCAACGTCAAGTCTACGGGTTGTCTTGAGAAAGATTTCTGCGTCCGTTTCACTCCAAACGATCCTTTCTTTAGCCTCTCTATTAGACCTGGATGAGATACTTCTACTTTTATAAGTTTCTCATGATAGAGTACGAGATAGCGAGAGTAGTTTTGTTGGTTGAAAATGAAGAAAATGCTAGCAATCTGAGGCAAAATATGCTTGAATAGTTCGAAATCTGGCAATCTAATACTGCGATTCAACATCAGATAATAATCTATTAAATTGATATAAATCATATAAAACTGAGCAGTCTTTCCATGTTCTCCCTGTAAAGTTTTTTTACAGTATTCTTCATATTTAGTATGAATTCTAGAAATACTGTCATCCGTGATCGTTACACTTGGAGATTTCGAATTCGCAAAGTCAGACAAATACTTTTTGATTTCCTCCAGTTTTTCTTCAGAGATATTCAAAGTAGCATAGAATGATTCGAAATGTAATATCCGCAGTGCTAAAGATACGAGGGGATGCAAGCGCTTACATCGATTGAAATGTTTACCAGCCAAAAAACTATTTACAGAGCCACTAGCGAGGACTTCACTGTCCACCATGATAGTAGTTAATCCACAACTATCGATAAATTTTCCTACCGCTTTGAAAAAAGCCATCATAATATGAAAAGAGCCGATGTGAATGAATAAATTATTAAAGCGCGGTCTCTCTATGCTTTGAATTTGGAACGCGACTTTTGCAATCGCCAAGTCATAAGTGACTTCCATGTATGATTGATGACATTCATCTGCTGCTCTCATTGCTTGCTTTAACGTCTCTACTATCACAGAAGAATTTGTTGGTGAACTATTGATAGTGGTGAGATACGAAATTTTTTGAGTAGCACCAAGATCTTCGTATATCAAGCTGTTATATCCCACCCAAGCTGGGTACCCGAAAATTTCAAGAAATGACTAATCATCCAAGCAAAGTCTACTTTTTTATATTGCAATAAGATACTTTCTTCTGATAATCGTAAAGGGCTGTCATATTCTTCTAGTTTTTCTGCGTATCTTGGTCTCTTGTTGTATGTTTCCAACTCATGCGTAATAGCATCCATTGATCGTTTTTTTTTTTTTTGGTAATCTGACGATACTGTCGGATTTTCCGTTGCAACTGAAGAAGAAATTTCGGTACTCTCTTGGGAAGTCTCTTCGACTATGTTTTGAAAAATAATGCCAACGGTATCGTGAAGAGTATCTTTACCACTGGTAGTATCGACGAATCGATCAAAATTGTTGTATGCTAAACCAGTGCATAGTTCTGGCGATCTTTTGATATCTTCAGGACAGACATCAGCATTACAAACGGACGCGAAAGTTGCCTCGGTTTCCAACTCCTCAAGAACGGTGTAGCTAACGCAATGCCCGAAACGATTCAATATGTTGATTATTTTTTTACTATTCGTCAAACTTTTCACTGTCATGCCGAGAGTGATATGTTTCGACGGCTTGATTTTACCACTAGTCATTGCAAAAATCAAATCTTCAGATAATGACTCTGCTATTCTCTTCTTGTAAGAACTTTGTTGGCGACGTTTTGTTGTGGAGATCAAGTTAGAGAAGAACTCAGAAACAGTTTCTGGAATTGTACATTCACCTGCTATTAAACTATTTACAGTGAGTTTTTCTGGTAACGGTTTCTTTTCGATCTTACTAATCTCAGATTTCAAGATTAAGATCGCTCTATTTAAAATATCGCGTTTTTCTATATCTTCGAGATTGTTAGTTACTAGATGTCCATCGAATGGCTTGATAACTTTTCGTTTATTGAGGGAAACTATTGCTATTGTAACGGTCGGTTATTTACCGAAAGTTTCTCCCTTTTAATGGTCCTCCATCTATCGGAAAGTTCAGGCTTAATTAATGAAATTACTTCACACAAAAAAATTTTGAGAAAAATTTTTTAAATTCTAGTAGTCGAAAAAAAATAGTTTTTTTTTGGTTCTGAGAAAAAAAATGAAAAATTTTTAGAGAGTCGAGATTGGATTTTTTAGAAAAAGGAGGTCGTATATAGACCAAACAAAAAAAATATAATAAGTTTTTTTTAAATTTGAATGCCAACAAAGACTGGGAATTTTGAGAAGGAAGGACGTTTGTTATCATAACGGGAGCAAACCGAAACCCAATGAAGCTCGATAATAATTTTATTTGTAGAAATAAAGACGATTGAAGACTGCCAGACATTATAGAAGGAAAAAGGTGTTCAAAAACTTACCTGACCACGCAGAGAGACCATTCAATTAAGACGTGCTGCTCTATATGCAAAAAAAACCGATCATCACCCCTAGAGGCGCTCGGATTAATTAATTGCCTCAAAACGGACAATTGCTGAACTGAAATTGAAAAGAACTTTTCCTGTGTTCATGTCGTTTTTTTCCTTGTATCACGTATTTTTAATGTGTTGAGACAATGAAGGGAATGTGTGGTTTAAGTGTTTTACCTATTTACTGTTAGTTATCCACAAATTGAGAATTTCCAGTGCTAATAACCCAGCAGAACATAACGCCACAACAACTGGTGTCGTGGTTATCGCCGTGGAACGTCAGCGTCTGGAGTCCAGAATAGCATACATTTTTCTGATAATCTTGCAGTTTGGAGGTGTTGCAGACGATTTATGGTATTTGTGCGTCAGGATATCGACTGGAAAAGTGCGAATGGTGACTTACTGAAGAGGCAGGTTTATTATTGGTTACTTTTACCTATTAATATAATAACTTTATTAAATATATAAACAATTTTTAAACATATCGCTTAACCCTAAAAATATTCCTAAATATATGAACATACATATTAATGAAATTCAGTATATGACAATTTGGAATTTTAAGGCATCACAATAACAACATTCGTTCTGTTTGGAGTATTGTACCATTAGTTTTGGTAATTAAGTCATATACATCCAAACTGTTAACTAAAGGTATATTCCCCGGATATTTTTTCATATACAATATTTAATTGTAATATCCACTACTTACATATATTACAATACTTATCAAATAATTATATATTCATACCATTATTATACTCTTATATTTAACAATTTCTTAAAATATAAGCTAGTTACTATTTTACTTTAGTACACGCCCTTAGTCATAAATTTCATCGTTCGGTTTGGTGTTGTACGAAAGAAAAGAATCCTCGACTGGTACCAGCGCGACGATTGATTTGTTTCCTTCCGTTGTTACATTAACGTTATTATTTGGTAGTAATAGTTGGCTGTGTCCACATTACCTAGATTATAGGAGTATTTGTTGTTTGATTTACATCTATTAGTTAAAGCAAACTTACCTCTGTTTTGTCGTTGAGTAATTGTATTATACTGTAATTATTTTAAAATATATTTGTTGTCACTTTCTTTAACCCCACTAGTATTACTAGGTATGACAGCCTAAGGGGATAAATTGTCCAGGATGGTTGGGTTGTGCTTTCTCTCCAGGGTCCTCTCAAAGTCGCGTTGAACACTTACAGGTCCACCAGGTCGATGGAAACGTCCAGCGATGAATCGCTTTGGCTAACCTAGGAAAAGAATGATATGAAGAGATATCCCTTTTAAACAATAGGTAAGTGGTGAATCATAAGTGTAGTGTCCCGGTCACACAACCCCACGCCCCCACCGGCGAGCTAGCGTAAACCGTGTGGCCGGTTTAGCATCCCCTAAAACCATTTAGGAAACTAGGGAGGATGTAGTCTTCTAAATTTTTTTATGTTTACCCAAGCACGATGGCAGTAGCCTTGCTGTCACCAGCAAGGAGCTCCATTGTGCCGGTACACTATTTTACGTGGAAAAGACTGAAGTAACCTATTCTCTAGATCGTAAGGTTCACAACTAGTTTCAACATTAAAATTCCCCGATTCAATAAAATTTCTATACAATTCTTTACAGTATGAAACAAAATAACATTCTCTCATCTGTATTATTTGGTTGCTAATAAAAGAACATACATGTTCATAAGCCAGCTTATGAGCATCTCTTTTTTTATGCCAGTCCTGCGTAGAATTTTGTTTCTTTCCCGTGGATAACAATTCTGATCTGCAGTTATATTTACACATAGAATGATGCATGATCTGTTCATTCAAATTCTCTTTCTCTCGTATTCTCTGACGTAAACCATGTACATTGAACTGTTCGGAATACGATTTGAATAGTTCAATCGATGACGATTCGCTAAACTGCAAGGGTTGCTCACGCCCTTTCACTTTTTTTCGTTTTTTTCCGCAAACTATGCATACCTCCTCGATTTGATTCTCAGCAACACAAATTTCCTGTCCCTCTTGCATGCCGTCTTGCTGCCCCTCTTCTCTTTGAATTTCTCCCCCTCCATCTTCTTGCTGCCCCTCCTCTCTCTGAACAGATGTTGCTGGATCCAGCACATCACTGGCATCTTGACTCGTGCTAAAATACATTTCAAGTCTTGGTGAAAATAGAAAATTATTGATGAATTAATATCATCAAATTGTCATCGAATAATCAACGAAATCTTCTTACACTTCATAACTAAACGTCAAAACTTCATAACTAAAGTCGAGGTAACAGTAAAGTATACACAACCAATTTTAAATGAATAGATAATTACCTTGGTAAATCTGATGTTTCTGAAGAATCAATTTCCTCAGGTTTTCTATATTTTTTCGACAGAGCGGTGAATTTTCTGTAACATTTCGAATGATACTTGCTCGCAGATGAAATGTTTTCGGGCAATCTCACATCACTCATTGACAAATTATTTTCTTTTCGAATTTTCAACACTGTTTGACACTTGTTTAATGTATTATTGGTGAATGAAATTAACGGTTCACTCTTTTTCGAGCAAATAACACAGAAAGGCTTTGGATGAGTCATTTTCAAAACAAGTTCTCCAGTAAACAGCGCAGTCTCTACTGTCTCACTGTGCCTCACTGGCTTTACCCGTAAACAGCAGATGCTCCGAAAATAGGAGGGGAGGGACATTATATTCCTACTATTCGTTCTGAAAATATCGATTTTGAATTTGAACACTGAGCAATTGATATTCTTTTAAAGGAAATCATTCATGTATCTCATGCTATTATTATAAACTGCATAAGCAATAAAAAATAAATGTTATTTAAATGAGCGTGACATTTTAATTTACAATAATAGTGTTGATAACGATTCAAAAATTCAATCAAGTGATTTATATTGACTTGAAATTAATAAATTATAGAGAACTTGTTTCACACTTCAAACAAACAATCGTCAGTCGGCACGACGCTGGTGCAGCGCGCCAGAGGAACCTGGTCAGCACTCTCGACTTTGGAAAGCCGACTGACAAAGAATCCACCACGATAAACGTGGCTGACGTTCATTTTCATGCTTGATTAGATAGTAATAATCATTCCACAAAATTTCAAGTGAAGATCGATCACTTGAACTTTCCAATTTTTCCGACGGCTTCAAACCTCTGACTGACGATGTTTCCCCCGTCGGAAAAGTGACTGACGAATATTTTCACGTTTAATCATCAATAATTTACAATCTAACAAATTTTCATCACCAGATTTATCACTTTCTTTCATAGTTTTTCCGACGAGTTTCACAGCTTCCCATGCCCACACCCACCGCGGTCGCGCTGACTGACTTTCGATTTCAAACAGAGTAATGGTTAAACTCTTCAATCAATTACATTTGAGTCGCAGATAAATCACTGATAAAAAAGTGACACCACCTCCCGGACTATAAGAAGTACTACGATAGTCCAATGCTACGCTCCAACTGAAGACGCAGACGATGACATCAAAGACGAGTTCTACATGCGACTGAATGAGGTTTTTCGCTCTATTCCAAGGGGAGACATCATTGTTTTTATGGGTGACTTAAACGCACAGATCGGCCCCAACAACACCGGCCTTGAAAACACAATTGGAAATCAAGGCCTAAGCCAAGATACCAATCACAACGGTGAACTTTTCGTTGACTTTTGTAGTTCCCATCATCTCATGGTAGGTGGAACTTACTTTTGTCACAAGAAGATACACAAGGAGACCTGGGTATCGCCCGATGGTAGAACGAGAAATCAGATAGATCACGTGGCCGTCAGTCGCAGATGGCGAACTATTCTGGAGGATGTCAGGAGCTTTAGGGGAGCAGACACTGGAAGTGACCACCATTTGGTAGTAGCAACTATCCGCCTAAAAATCGCCGCAATCATAAACGTCCAACGCGATGCCATAAACCATAGACGGTTTAACGTAGACCTTCTGCGTGAGAGCACCAAAAAGCGAGAATTTGCTGACAAACTGCAAGAAATCTTAAACCAGCAAACCGTTTCTGACGACACAAATATTGAAGAGCTGTGGAGCACAACAAAGGGCGCTATAATAACAGCAGCGGAAACAAGCATTGGTTATGTCCAAAGAAACCAGCAACACTGGATCTCGGACACAACCTGGCAAAAAAGTGAACGCAGAAGGGCCCTCAAAAATAACGTGAACTCTACAAGCGACAACAACTTGAACGGGAATACTCCCAATTGCACCGGGAGGTAAAGAGAAGTGTCCGGCGTGATAAAAGGCGGCAGATAAATGAGCTCGCAGAGAAAGCGGAAAACGCGGCAAACACAGGAAACAGTAAGGTGCTGTACCAAATCACTAAACAGCTCTCGGGAAAGCACTCTACTAAAAAGCATGCCGTAAAGAGTGCGGATGGAAGGCTGCTGTGCAGCGACGAGGAGCAACTCCAAAGATGGAGAGATTACTTCTTCGCCGCCCTGAATGGTTCATTTACACAGGAACCTCAGGAAAACAACAACAACAATGCACAGCCAATAAGAATCACCACTCGTGCCCCATCCAAGACTGAAATAGTAACCGCAATTCATGCAATGGCCAATGGTAAAGCAGCTGGAAAAGATCGCATCCCGCCAGAGTTGTTGAAAGCCGACTCAAGCCTCATAGCAGATGCGCTACAGCCAATCCTGGAAATAGCATGGAACACCTGTACCTTTCCGGAGGATTGGACGGACGGTATCATATTCAAAATACCAAAGAAGGGGGACCTAACAATATGTGACAACTGGAGAGGCACCTGTCTATTATCTACTGTGGGAAAAATCTTGTCCCACATATTACTATCAAGGATAAGAGAGGCAGTAGATCGAACGCTTAGAAGACAGCAGGCTGGATTCAGAAAAGGCCGCTCCTGCATAGACCACATTAACACCTTGAGAATCATAGTGGAGCAGTCTACTGAATTCCGATCCCCCCTTTACCTTGCTTTCGTAGACTATGAGAAAGCGTTCGACTCGGTTAATAGGAGCTTTATATGGCGAGCTCTACGGAAACGTGGACTGCCGGATAAAATAATAGAATTGATAAAAGCTCTATACAACAATTCCAAATGCAGAGTTCTTCACAATGGAAAACTATCCGACAGCTTTGAAGTGAGCTCAGGAGTACGGCAAGGATGCCGACTTTCACCATTACTATTTCTTATAGTAATAAACGACATCCTTGTCAGCGCTCTAGATACTAGAACAGGTGGCATACAATGGGGATTGTTAGACCGCCTTAAGGACCTCGACTACGCGGATGATATCTGTTTGCTGGCCCACAGACACCAGGACCTCAAAAAGATATTAAACAATTTGGCAACAGAAAGTAGCTCGGCAGGCTTAAGGTTAAATCCGACTAAAACCAAAGAAATGCGGATAAATGCAAACACCCTTGAACGAACAGCGCTAAATAACCGTGACGTGGAACTGGTAGATAAATTCTGTTACCTCGGTAGTATTATTACCGAAAACGGCGGTACAGAAGAAGACGTCAGTTCCATAATAAATAAAGCAAGAAGCGCATATGCATGCCTGTTTCACATATGGAGATCGACGGAGATCTCAATTAACACCAAATTGCGGCTGTTCAACTCCAACGTTAAGGCAGTTCTTTTGTACGGTTGCGAAACATGGAAAGTCACCCAATTCATCACAGGGCGCCTACAAGTTTTCATCAACAGATGCCTACGTCGTATCCTAAAAATCCGCTGGCAAGATAGAATTTCAAATGAAGAACTATGGCGCGGTGCCGGCCAAAAAAGGATAGACGACCAAATCAGGCGAAGGAAATGGAATTGGATTGGCCACACCTTGCGACGCGAAAACGAGAATCTAGACAAACAGGCCCTCGACTGGAATCCGCAAGAAACCCGTCGAGTCGGAAGACCTAGAACAACGTGGAGGAGAACCCTATTAGCAGAGGCCGCAACAACAGGGAGATCCTGGTCAGAGCTGAGAGCTGTCGCGCAAAACAGAGTCCGCTGGAGGGCAACTGTTTCCGCCCTATGTCCCATGAGGGATTAAAGGAGCAATTAGTTAGTGTTGGCAACTCGATAAATTATAACAGTAATATTATTAGTAGGCTATGACGTTAATTAATTATTATATGTGAGTTCAAAAGATATTATGTTTCTGTCTAGTCGTATTGAATAAACTATTAACTATTTAATGTTTCAAGACATTGTTTTAATTATATACAATTGACTGGCCGGACCAAAAGGATATATAATAGGGCCGGATATATAACAGAATTGGCGACGAGGAATTGGATTGAAAAGAAGAAATAAAAAGAATTTTTTTTTTCAGCTTTTTGGAAATTTTTTTTAGTATTACATAATATAATTTCATAAAAAAAATTTTTTTTTGCTTACGTAATTCACCATGAACGAACAAGTTTTAACTGTACTAACTGCATTGCTACAGAAACAAGAGCAGCGTATCAGCTTATTGGAAAAAGCACTAGATGGAAATAATTCCAGCAATTCAGCTACTCTACAACAAACTGTTAGTAATTGAGGAAGCACAATGGAGTCATTAGCGAATACAATGCAAGATTTTGTATATGACCCCGAAAATGGAGTAACGTTCGAGAAATGGTATTGTAGGTACGAGGACGTATTTACAGCAGCAGATGACATTTTAGATGAGAAAGCTAAAGTGCGCCTATTGCTACGTAAATTAGATCAAAAATCTCATAGCAAGTATATCAACTACATACTTCCCAAAGCAACAAAGGATTATGACTGGGTACAAACAATCAAAATGTTAAAAGAAATCTTAGGGTTGCAATTAACTATATTTAGTAGAAGATATAACTGCCTCCAAATAAAAAAAAGGATCACGATGATTTCGTTACATATACTGGATTCGTAAATCGCAGCTGTGAAGATTTTCAATTCACGGAATTGCAATCAGAGCAGTTCAAGTGCTTGATATTCATTTGTGGTTTGAAATCACATCAGGATCTGGATATTCGCGTAAGGCTACTCCAGAAATTGGAAAAACATACGGAGAATAATCCTGTGACTTTGCATGAGTTAGTGAATGAGTGTCAACGCATCATCACACTTAAGGTAGAAGCGACATTAGTTGAAAAGCCAATTCAAACTAATGTTAACAAGGTCGAACAGCGGAAATTGCAAGGCACGAGGCACAAGCATATTGATAATACGCAAAATAAAGTCAATAATAAGCCAAAATATCCTTGTTGGAATTGTGGAGGTATGCATTTTGCTAAAGAGTGTAACTTTTTAAACCACATTTGTAAAGAATGTAAAGAAGTGGGTCATAAGGAAGGATATTGTAGAAGTACTCAGAAATCAAAAACAAAGAACAAAAAGGCTCAATATAAAAACAGCAACTACAAGTCCGAACATTATGACAAATATAAAGCCAATGCAAATGTGATAGTGTCAGTTAACAAAATAAACTGTGCGGATAAAAGAAAATTTATTAAAGTATTGTTAAATGACAAGCCGGTGAAACTGCAATTAGACACGGCATCTGATATTTCTATCATTTCATATGATACATGGTGTGATATTGGTAAACCATCTGCGACGGACACAACTTTTACAGCCAATAACGCATCAGGTGAAAGATTGAAATTAACACATGAATTCAGGTGTAACATTACAGTAAATGGTATCACCAAGCAAGGAACTTGCTATATTACAGAAGCTCCTAACCTAAATCTATTTGGAATAGAATGGTTAGACCTCTTTAATCTATGGTCAAAACCAATCAACGCGATATGCCGGCTAGTAAAATCAAATGAAGCACACATAGAGGCATTAAAGGAAAATTTTCCAAAAATATTTAAATCGACTTTAGGTCTATGTTCTAAAACAAAGGTGCAGTTACATTTAAAAGAAGGAGCGAAGCCAGTCTATATTAAAAAAAGACCAGTTTCATATTCAGCACTCCCGCAGATTGAAGAAGAATTATCCAGGTTACAAAAGAATGGAATAATCGAACAAGTCGATTTCTCTTCTTGGGCAGCACCTATCGTTGTAGTGAAAAAACCTACAGGGAAAATTCGAATTTGTGCAGACTATTCAACTGGACTTAATAATGCACTACAACCAAATAAATATCCACTACCAACACCAGATGATATTTTCGCCAAATTAGCAGGTAAAAACGTCTTTAGCGTTATTGATTTTTCGGATGCGTATTTTCAGTTAGAGGTACATGAAGATTCGCAGAAGCTATTAACAATCAATACGCATCGTGGTTTATTTTTATTTAAACGTCTTCCTTTTGGCGTGAAAACAGCACCAGGGGAATTTCAAAGAATAATTGATGCTATGATAGCGGATTTACCTTTTGTTAGTGGTTATTTGGACGACTTGATTGTCGCAAGCGAAACGCTTGAAGAACATTTACAACACCTAACAAAATTATTCCAAAAGATAGAAGATTTTGGGTTTGTACTAAAGCGGGAGAAATGTGAGTTTCTAATGAACGAGGTCAAGTTCCTGGGACATATTATCAATAGCAAGGGCATTCAACCAGATCCACAAAAGGTTAAATGTATACGGGAGATGCCCCCACCATCAAATATAACCCAACTAAGATCGTTCTTAGGCGCCATAAATTATTATGGAAAATTTATCCATAACATTCAACCAATAAGAGAACCATTAGATGAGTTACTACGTAAAGATGTTAAGTGGAACTGGAGCCAAAATTCTCAAAAATCATTTGATAAATTTAAAGCAATATTGCAGAGTGAATTGCTACTAACACATTACAATCCATCGATACCAATCATAGTTGCTGCAGATGCAAGTAATACAGGTATTGGCGCTGTGATACTCCATGAATTTCAAAATGGTCATCGGAAAGCAGTTTATCATGCAGCGAGAACACTCACACAAACAGAACAAAAATATAGCCAGATAGAAAAAGAGGCACTCGCTTTAATATATGCAGTAACAAAATTCCACAAAATGTTAATAGGCAGGGAATTCATTTTGGAAACGGATCATAAACCATTGCTATACATTTTTGGAAACAAAAAAGGTATTCCTGCATATACAGCAAATAGATTGCAAAGATGGGCTTGTACATTACTTCTGTATGATTTTCAAATTCGATACATATCGACTAACAATTTTGGTTATGCAGATCTATTATCGCGACTAATAAACTCAAAAATACAGCCTGATGAAGAATTTATAATAGCAGTTGTTAGATTAGAAGCGGCAATTAAACAGATTCAACAGGAGTCCACTCAAGCATTGCCGGTTACTTTTGAATGTATCAAAGAGAGTACCAAGAACAATAAAACTATTCAAAAAGTAATTACATATCTAAACAATGGATGGCCTAAAAATAAGAAATTTATCGAAGGCGAAATTCAACCATATTTTAATAGAAGAAACGCACTATTTGTCGCAAAAGATTGTTTGATGTTGGGTGAACGTATTGTTATTCCAGTTCAGCTAAGGAACCATATTCTTAAAAATATACATAAAGGACATCCAGGTATGGAAAGAATGAAGTCCCTTGCCAGGAGTTATGTATATTGGCCCAACATTGATAAGGATATAGAAACATACGTCAGGGAATGTGGAAAGTGTGCAAAAGTTAGAAAATCTCCTATTAAACAAATTCTACATTCATGGCCAATTGCTGAAAATCCTTGGGACCGCATTCATATTGATTATGCCGGACCATTTCTTAATCACTACTTTTTAATCATAGTAGATGCAAAGAGTAAATGGCCAGAAAATTTTATGAGTAAGACAACAACATCAGAGCAGACCTTGAAAAGCCTGAAGGAAGTTTGTTCAAGATTTGGATTACCTAAAATGATTGTATCCGACAATGGTACCCAATTCACAAGTCAAGCATTCAAAGAGTTCTGCGAAAATAATGGTATTGAACATTGTAGATCTCCTCCGTATCACCCGCAATCGAATGGGCAAGCCGAAATTTTTGTCGACATATTCAAAAGGGGAATGAAGAAAATCAACGACGGAGAGAGACTGGAGGAGTCCCTAAATACATTTTTGACAACATATCGTTATACACCGAATAAATACATTGAAGGGAAATCACCTGCAGAAGTCATGTTGGGACGTAAAGTACGTACAACCTTGGACCTAATGCATTCTGCCAAAAATCAAACAAAACAAATAAATCATAGACAGAATGCACAATATAACAAACAGTATGGGGCAATAAAGAGAGAATTTGCTAGAGGAGATCTAATTTATGCGAAAGTATATAACAATAATGCCTGGACATGGTCAGCAGGAATCATCATAGAACGAATCGGAAATGTTTTATATAATGTGCTTCTTGAGTCCGCAACAAGGAACAAATTGATACGATCGCATACGAATCAATTAATTCATCGATATGAACGTGAAGAGACGAATGAATGTGAACATCCTGTGAAACTACCTTTAGACATACTTTTGGACGAATTCAAGGGTGTTGATTCTGAGCACGAACAGTTGGAAGGACCTCCAATTGAGAACTACAGAATTACCATGTCTTCACCAGATGAGCTTCCAGCACCAACAGCACCAGCAACACCAGCACCACTAAAGGCCCGTCCTCACTACGCGGACTTAGAATCCACGCGCTTTTGGTCGTACGGTCAGCCAAAAGCGCGCGTGATCTTTTAATTTTCTGAGTCATGAGTGAGAAAAAATCAATTCTCATTTGAAACGGCGTACGCGCTTTTGAAAAGCTCATAGTGTGTGGACGCACAATGTACCTTTTTAACCACAGCCTTTTGTCCGCGTTGTTTGGCCGCACGGCCTTTACCATGGACAAAGTCGTAAAAAAGTCGTAAAAAAGTCATAAAACTCTATATGAAAAAAAAAGGCAAAAGCGCGTACGACCCAAGACCGCGTAGTGTGGCCACACCATAAGGCGATCCAAAAGAACAATTAGAAGACCACTTTATTTCGCCGATTACGAACTGTATTAAAAAAAAAAAAAAAAAGGAGGTGTTGGCAACTCGATAAATTATAACAGTAATATTATTAGTAGGCTATGACGTTAATTAATTATTATATGTGAGTTCAAAAGATATTATGTTTCTGTCTAGTCGTATTGAATAAACTATTAACTATTTAATGTTTCAAGACATTGTTTTAATTATATACAATTGACTGGCCGGATCAAAAGGATATATAATAGGGCCGGATATATAACAGTTAGTATAAATAAAATTGCGATTCTGCACTTCTTTGAGTTCAGGGCTACACGGTGAAACAGTTTTCAATATTGTTGGAGAGTTTAAACTCTGTTCAATTCTAGTGGCAGAAATTTTTTATAATTTGCTGGGGTGTGAGGGGTGAAACGGCAACTTCAACTAGGGGTGGCTTGGGGAGGGTTCAAATGGTCAAAAATGTCTGCCACTAGTATTTAACGATTATTTAGCCCTAATAGAGCCTACATACGCAGCGACAGACTTTTTTTTCAATTTTAACCCCTTTTTTACCCCCCAAATTAGGGTTGCCACGGGTCCCACTTTCGGTAGGAAAGTCCTACAATTACGAAATTTGTCCTACGTCCTACATTAAAGCTGAATTGTCCTAATTTGAAACAAAACATTTTTTAACCAGAGAAATTCAAATCAAAATTTTTTTAGCTAAAAGAATTTAAAAAAATTAACGAGAAAATTTCATAGCAAAGGAGTTACATTGACACCCCTATTCTACTTATCAAAATGAGGGAGAGAGATAAAATACTCGATATTTCTCTCTTTTCTTTTAACTTGCAGAATTGCTGAATGATGCACCTAATGTTGTAAACATAATTTGCATGAGCCCTTATGCCGGGTTTTCACTAGTAGAATGAGTGGTAGAGTAACTGGCCTACTTTTAAGCGGTAGAGTAACTTTACCACGGTGCTATCCAACTCTACTCTACTATAACCGAGTTTTCATTAGGTGAGTTCACAGGATAGTTAGTACTCGACCAGTATACTCTACCACTAATTCTACTAGTGAAAACCCGGCATTAGCGTGGACATAGCAAACAATCAAGTGGCTGGGGCTCTACCACCCACCCAAAACCCAACCCACGAATCTCATGGAACATTTTCGTTGATCACATCGAATCGGCCAAATTCACAAAAATTTCGTGTTGTATAGAGTTATAGAGGGTTCTATCAGTCTCACAAATAGGGAGCAAATTAATAGAGAAGAGTCCGAACCACTGACATATAGATATGGACTGCTAATTTACAACTTTCAATAGCTGTGTTCCAAAATTTGAGCAAAGTACTCGCAAGCAGTTAGCCCACTCGTTCCTACTTCTCAACAAAGGCATGAGTAGATAGAGAAAGCCAAGTGCTTGCAAGCACTTTGGTCGAATTTTGGAACACAGCTAATGGCACCATTTTTCCCCAGAAGAAGAAGACCTTTTCTATATAAACAACATTTTTTTTCGCATTTAGAGGAAAATAAGTAATAAGATGTATGTATAATTGTTAGAAATAATTTTCCATCATTATTTTTTATTTACTTGCAGTTTTTTCGTTAAATAAATGTATTTTTTTTTAAATATGTGAGGGTTTTTTCCCTCTGTTTAACGAACTTTTAAAAATAACGAAAGTGAGAGAAAGAAGAAAAAACACTATACCTCTCTATTTTTTTCTATTTATGTTGATATCGCTTACATGCACTGAACTGTTTTTTTATTTTAAAACCGATTAAAGTTCATAGGATTTTAACGGGGAAACGAGACAACAATAGTTTTTGGTGCCACTTTTTTGTAAGGGATTTTGCTTATTTAGCAGTCCATATCTATATGTCAGTGGTCCGAACCAAAAGAGATGAGGTTTCTCAAAAGTAGCAGTCGAAGGGGAAATTTGAAAGTACATAGGCGCATGTCCTATCCCGATGTGCGCAATGTCTATTTGTGTGTAATTTTTATTTCGCCTCATGCGCGCAGAAAACCTTAACTGATTTGGTTCCGATTTTATCGGGAGCAATTGAAAAATTAGTTTGCATAACGCTTTTCTTTAGTTTAGGTTATCTAAAGTTTTAATAAAGCAAATCATATAAATAAATACTTGAAAAATAAAAAACAAAATTTATTTGTTCGCAGAATAGGTAAGTGTGTTTTTAATATGTATTAAATCAATGATTGATTATTGTATATATTACTAGCAAATGATTAAAAACTAAAAAGTAAATTTTTGAAACCATTATACTGCTAAAATTAGCTTAACAACTAAAAAACGGAAATGTTATTTTAATGATAGCTGCTTACAAGAGTATAAATGACTCAAAAAAGTTAATGCATTTCAAGGACAATGCAAATACTGTTTAAATACATTTTCAATAGAACTGAAAGGTATTACTGCTGTAAAAGAACATGAAATGAGTGCAAATCATCTTTCGAAATTGAAAGCATCTTCCAGTTCTCAATTGATGGACAAATTTATTATTAATAAAAAGAACACTCCAGAGGAGCATAAAATTGTTGCTATTGAGCTAGCACATATATACCATACAGTGAAACACAATTTATCTTATAATTCTTTAGATTGCTTGATGAAACTTATGCCAAAGATGTTACCAAATGATAATAACTCATGCAAAATATCTTGTGGAAAAACTAAAGCACAAGCAATTTTAGTAAACGTTTTGAGCCAAAAAATTTTAGAAAATGTTATTAATGAAGTAAAAACTGAGGCTTTAAATTTTTCTATAATGACAGATGCATCAAACAAAAAGAATAGAAAGTTTTTTCCGTTAGTGATTCAATATTTTTCAAAAAAAAATGGCCTACAGCAAAAGTTAATTGATTTTTATGAAAATTGCGATGAATTTGCGAATGGCATGTTTGCTTGCATTCATGAATCTGTACAAAATTTTAGTTTAGATATGTCAAAGGTTACAGCTTTGAGCGCAGATAATACCAATGCAAATTTTGGTCGTAACCATTCCCTTTTCGTAAATTTACAAAATCGAAATCAAAATATCCTCAAAGCTAATTGCCATGCACATATTTTGCACAACTCGTTGAGACATGCATTAGAAGAGTTGTCCATAGACATTGAAAATAGCGTTTTAAAAATCAACTCTCATTTTAGTCTGTCATCAAAACTTCGAAATCAATTTCAAGAATTCTGTGAGTTTTTAAATGTTGCGTTTACTGATTTTTCATGTCATGTTGTAACTCGATGATTACCGTTACAGCCCTGTGTAGAAAGGTTATTACGTGAATGGCCGGCATTATTATAATATTTTCATAGTAATATTAGTGATTTATCTGTAGCTTTAAAGAAAGCTTTGCATGTTAAAGATGAAGAAATATCAATTAAAATCGAAATATATTTATTGTTTGCCAATCACATACTTGCAACTTTTGGAAAATCGATAAAACTACTAGAAAAAACAGTGCCACAGTTATCGACTTGTACCCGATTCTAAATGATTTTAAGCAACAACTCACTTCTAGAATTGAGAATAAATTTTTCGGCTATGAAACTATGCGAAAAATGCAGGATTTATCTCTAAATGAAAAACAACAGTTTGAAAATGAATTTCTAAATGTTTATAAAAAAGCTTTATCTTATGTAGAAGCAAGATTTGATTTCGATGAAAATTCTGTAATGGTTAAGTTATCAAAATTAAAAATTGATAATTCAATAACAAAATTGCCAAGTTTCGAAATATTTGCTGAAATAGGTGAACTATTAAATATTTGTAATATCAACATGGACAAGGTTTTTGAATAGCTTATAGTACCACCGATAAATGGAATATTATTTTTAAAAGCACATCAGATAATGATAATTTATTTAAAATTGTATCATATATTTTAAGCATACCAGCATCATCATCGTTTATAGAGTGTGTATTTTCTATAATAAACAATAAGTGGACTGATGAAAGAAATAAGTGTTCCGCTGAGCTTATTAAATCAGAACTGTTCATTAGCGTCAATTCTAAATGCAGTTGCGTACAATTTTTTGAGAATATTCAAAATGATCTTGAATGTGCAAAAAAAGATATCAAATATTCAGTTCAGACATAATAAATAAGTACTATGTATATATTATTAATTATCAAATCATTATAAACTATCACCATCACACCACCATATGTGCAAAATTAATTAATAAAAATCTTTAATTTACTAATATACTGAATTTTTTTATTTCAACACTATTTTTTTGGTGATTGTCCTACTTTGACCATCTCAATATGTGGCAACCCTACCCCAAACCCTCTATCTACAAAAGGGCCCATTCTCCGGGCTAGCGAGTGTTCATACGTTCTTAACTGCGTATCACACCATGTATATAAGTTAACAAAGTTAACGCGAATTTTTCATAAAATGGGAAACAAGACCGCTGACTAGGCGTCCGGTACAGCATCCGCCGACCCAACATGCGCATCCGCTCCACAGGTGGGAACCAAAGGGTCAGAACATATTACATTAAGCACCTAGGCTAATTATCTTATAAGAATATTTCTAAGTTTAGTCTTAGCCGAAACCTTCAATTAAAAAGTACTATTAATAAAATCATTGTAGGGAATATTTGGAGTTTTTATTTTTGAAGTGAAAACTTTTATAGGCACGTTGGGCACTTTTTGGCCTGGGGAAAAAACTAAAAACTCGCGTCACGCGCACTTTTTGTGTGCCATCACGCGCACGTACCATCACTAGAGAAAAATGTTTCCTTTGGGGGTTTTAGTTTTAATTATGTAGTATGAATTATATATTATATATTAAATATTATATATTAAATATTATATATTAAATATTATATATTGAATATTATATATTTAATATTATATATTAAGTATTGTGTATTATGGACTATGTAGTGTACTTAGAGGTTGTGATCGAGAATTCTCAATTCTCGATTTCTCGAGAATTCTCAACAACTTACAATTTCTCGATTCTCGAGAATTTATGTTATTTCTCGATAAAAAAATTATTTAAATCAAAGTAATTTTAAACTAGGGAGAAAGAGGAACTACACTTTTTTTTGAATGTCGATTGTTTTCTACATGGATTGTCACTAGTATACAAAATTTTTCTTAATTGCGGGTAATAGAAAAAGTGTTTTTTAGTCAAGTTTGAGCTCGCTAAAAACGAAAATGGCAGTCAATTATTTTTCCAAACAACCGTTATCGAGATATTAGCTGCGATCCATTGGGACTGGTAAACTACTCTAAATTGCTACTAGCTACTCGAAACTACCCTTGCTCTTGTTTTTTGGCAGATACATTTTACTAGTAATTGTCAAAAATCGGGTTATTGGTGATGTACCCGCAAGTACTTGCGAGTAGAAAAAATCGCCCAATGGATCGCAGCTATTAGCAAAACGGTTTTTTCCAAATATTGCCAGATTCTCGAGAAGCTTAGCTTAGGTTCTACCCTACCGACTTCCAGAGTTATGAGTCATCAAAGTCAAAATTTTGTTTTTTTAACAAAAACATCAACTTCAACTCCCCTTTTCTCCAAAAAATACGTAGTAACCAATATTTTTTTCCAAAATTAGAAAGCTTGGACAATTTTCTATGAATAATGTCCGGACAATTTTTGCGTTAGTTTTGAAGATATTAGCAAATTTTGATGTTAAAATTGACTTTATTTGGTAGTACTTTTCGACAAAGCTTAATGAAAAAAAGTACTAAAAAAGCACAAAATAACGCTTATAACTTCAAAAGTAAAGGCCGTAGCACAAAAATAGTCTGGACATTATTCAGAGGAAATTTTCCAAGCTATCTAATTTTGGGAAAAAAAATTATAAGTTAACTACGTATTTTTGGGAGAAAAAGGATGTTTTAGTTGAAATTTTTGTTAAAATTTTTTTTTATTTTGACGACACCTAACTCTGGAAGTTGGCACGGTCTGAGTACACTGTCTACATTATTCGTGTAAATAGGTTATACGGTTGCAAAGCTACGATATGATATGTAAAACTCGAACAAAACAATTTGAAAACGCCCTAGGGACTAAATCGTTACGACTATCCCCACTCCCCCTCATACGGTTTTTGTTCGTTAAACCAAAGCCTATCAACAGCCGGCCGCTTTGACTTTTACATAAAAAACGCCGGTATTTTAGACATATGTATGGAAAAAATCTCCGGCACTCAAAGGGTTAATTATCAGAATTTCTCGAAAATTCTCGAGAATTCTCAACAAAAACAACTTTGTTTTTCGCAATTTCTCGAGAAGTTGAATTTATCGAGAAATCACAACCTCTAAGTGTACTACGTACTATGAGCTATGTACTAATTATTATGTATTAATTATTATGTTCTATGTGCTATGTATTATGAATTATGTAATATGTACTATGTACTATGCACTATGTACTATGCACTATGTACTATGCACTATGTATTATGTACTATGTACTACACACTATTTACTATGTACTGTATATTATGCACTATTTACTATGTACTATATACTATATACTATGTACTATGTATTATGTTCTATGTACTATGTACAATGCATTATGTATTATATACTATGTACTATTTACTATGCACTATGTACTGTATATTATGCACTATTTACTATGTACTATATACTATGTATTATGTTCTAAGTACTATGTACTATGTTCTATGTACTATGTACAATGCATTATGTATTATATACTATGTAATATTTACTATGCACTATGTACTGTATATTATGCTTATTTACTATGTACTATATACTATGTATTATGTACTATGTTATATGTACTATGTACAATGCATTATGTATTATATACTATGTACTATGTACTATGTAATATGTACTATGTACTATGTACTATGTACTATGTTCTATGTACTATGTACAATGCATTATGTATTATATACTCTGTACTATTTACTATGTACTATGTACTGAATATTATGCTTATTTACTATGTACTATATACTATGTATTATGTACTATGTACTATGTACTATGTAATACGTACTATGTTCTATGTACTATGTACAATTCATTATGTATTATATACTATGTACTATTTACTATGCACTATGTACTGTATATTATGCTTATTTACTATGTGCTATATACTATGTATTGTGTACTATGGACTATGTACTATGTACTACGTACTATGTTCTATGTACTATATATAATGCATTATGTATTATATACTATGTACTATTTACTATGCACTATGTACTGTATATTATGCACTATTTACTATGTACTATATACTATGTATTATGTTCTATGTACTATGTACTATGTTCTATGTACTATGTACAATGCATTATGTATTATATACTATGTAATATTTACTATGCACTATGTACTGTATATTATGCTTATTTACTATGTACTATATACTATGTATTATGTACTATGTACTATGTTTTATGTACTATGTTTTATGTACTATGTACTATGTACTATGTACTATGTACTATGTACTGTATATTATGCTTATTTACTATGTACTATATACTATGTATTATGTACTATGTACTATGTACTATGTGCTATGTACTATGTACTATGTACTATGTACTATGTACTATGTACTATGTACTATGTACTATGTACTATGTTCTATGTACTATGTACAATGCATTATGTATTATATACTCTGTACTATTTACTATGTACTATGTACTGAATATTATGCTTATTTACTATGTACTATATACTATGTATTATGTACTATGTACTATGTACTATGTAATACGTACTATGTTCTATGTACTATGTACAATTCATTATGTATTATATACTTTTGACTGCATTAAATTAGTTATCCTATATTGATGTTAAAATGTCTGTATCCATCAATCCTTCTCATGTAAGTATAGTTATAATAAATATAAAAATATAGGTATATATTATGTATATATATATTAAGATTGATTTGGAAATATAGGCCGGCCATAGAAGTTTTCACTTCCAACGTGTGGTCCTACGCACACTCATATTTTTTTTTAATAAATTTCCATTGAGCAAATTTAACTGGTGCCCGAGCAGGGACCAGAAGAGTGTTAATATCTATTTAAAAAAAATCGGACGAAAATCTTTTCTATTAAAAAGTAGTGAGAATACTAACTGAATACTAACTAACTCATCTACAAAAGCGAGAAAAGTGATTAAAATAGAGTTAACACAGTGTGTAGCAAATAAAAAATTAAAAACTTGCGAAGCTGAAAATTGGAAGTTGTGAAGAGGATCCCTAAGTAGCCGTGCAAGCAGCAGAAAGGAGTTTCAGTCCGAGAAACAGCCACCCACGCAGGATTTTCAGAAAACTACCACTGGTTACCACGCACTAAAAAGAGCAGGTTTTACCGGGTTTATTGCGTGTAATGAGGCTAAGACTCATTATTTTGACGTAAGTCAATTTATAACTTATTGGCAAAATATTTTTTTATTTTAAGAATTTTATTGAATCTTTTAATTTTTTATAGGAAAAATTCATTAAACATATTTTTTATTTTTTTTTCATAGAAAATTTTTTTTTATAGAAACATAAAACTTTAAAATAAAAAAATTTTTTTTTTTAGATTATTTCAATAAAGAATATTTTAGTAAATAAAAAGAGTGATAACAAAGGATACTAATTTGAGCTACAATATTTTAAATGAAAATATTTAGATTATTATAAGATTTTAAAGGAATATAATTTTTAATAAATAAAATAAACAGAAAGAGGAAAGAATAGAAAAAAGTGCTATAGTGAAATTAAAAATCAAAAAAATACTAAATAAAAATAATAACTTTATTTGACTACTAATTTTAACCGTTTTAAAAAACAAATTTTTCGTTTTTTATTCAATTTTTTAAATTTTTGAAAATAGTGCATAGCCCCTTTCAATTTTAACTTTTATATTTCCGCAACCAAAAATATTAAATGATTTTAAGGGATTCCCTACGATATTAAGTGACCTCATTTTTTGTTATCTTTAATCAAGTGCCAAAAATGAATCCAAATAATTTAATTCGTCCTCCCATTCTGCCAACGACATCGACGGTACCAAACACCCCCGCCTCAAATACGAACACAGCTGTCACTGCACCCCATAATATCAATAGCCTGACAGAACAAATCACGAGAATTGTTTCAGAAGTTCTTAATAGGGAAGGGCAACATATTATAAACCGAATTTTAAACCCTAGTGCAGACATTAATAACGAAAGAGATCAGACAATAGATGTTGAGGGAGACAAAAATCTCGCAGATCTGGATAGAATACCAGATATTGTAAAAAGTGTCAGAGAATTTTCAGGTCAACCAGACGAGTTCAGCTCGTGGAAAAAAACGTTGACAGAATCCTCACAAATTATGAGCACTTGAAAGGTACCCCAAAATATTATGGGATTTTGAGTGTCATAAGAAATAAAATTGTCGGACAAGCAGACATTGCCCTCGAGTCCTATAGCACCCCATTAAATTGGACCAAAATCTCAAAATGTCTAACCTTACATTATGCAGACAAGAGAGATCTTGGTACCTTAGAGTACCAAATGACTACCTTAATCCAGGGCAATAGAACAATACAAGAGTTCTATCAAGAAGTCTATCACCATTTGTCGCTCATTCTAAATAAATTATCTTGCATGGAGATGAGCAATGAATCCCTTAACAACATGACGCAAGCCTGCCGAGATAAGGCGCTGGACACCTTCGTAAGGCAATTAAGAGGTGATTTACCACGTCTCCTTATCATTAAAGAGCCTGCAGATCTACCCCAAGCTTTACACCTGTGCCTTAAATTGCAAAATGTTGACTATAGACCTCAATATGCAAACAAAAGCCAGTCCACAATACGAAAGACACAGCCTCGGCCTCGACCGACAAGAAACTATGCACTCCATCGCCCTGTTATGTCTATTGCATCACCAAGAAATCATTTCTTTCCAGAATTACTACAGAACCCCCAACGTCCCGTGAAACCCAATTTCCAAACTCCACACCAACCTCAATTTCAACAATATTCATACCAAATGCCACCAAAGCCTCAACCAAGGCCTCAACCAAGACCAGAGCCCATGGACGTAGATAGAAGTATCCACTCCAGACAAATAAATTACACCAATAGACCACAAAATAATAATTTCGCACAAAAAAGAAATAATATTTCACATCAAGTCCGCCAACCATACAAACATCAAAGAATCTACAATATAGAAAGGAACAATTATGTATCGGAAACCGAAGAGGAGAATGCGTACCCACAAGACGCACAAAATCAAGATCAGTATCCTGGGAATGAAGATTTCACTCCTGAGGAAAATGTTGATCAAATTGAAGAATTTGATCAAACCGAGGAATTGGACGACATCTATTTTTTAGTTTAAGGCAGTCTTCGCTCCCTTATTTTGAACATAAGAAAGGAAGCGCAGAAACTACGAGATTTTTAGTAGATACCGGCTCAAGTAAAAACTACGTACAGCCAAAGCATATGAAATATCCAATTCGCAATGAAAGACCATTTTTCGCTAACTCCGTCGGAGGTAGAATTAAAATAACTCGTCATGCACTCATCGACATATTTGGGCTTAACCAAAAATATTAAATTCTTTATATTATAAACTTTAATAGCATTAAATTTATAAATTAATCGAGCTTGAGGTCTTGTTGTGTATAATTTATTTATAGAATATTTCGGCCTACTTCGTAGACCATCATCAGCCTGTCTATTCACACATAGCACAAAAATTAAAAACCTAAAAATATCAGACACGCTTTAAACACTTACGTTAAAAAAACAAGTTAACTAGGACATTAAAATAATCAAAAATAAAAATATAAATATAAATATAAAAATATATAAAAAAAATTTTGAAAACAAATAAGTAATATTAAAATTCACCGCCAAAGGACATTTTCAACAACTGAACATTATATCTTCTTTTTTGCTTTGTAAATGAGGTGCCTGTATGCGTGCGCTACATTCTCAGTGTCGGCTTTATAGTTAATACGATGATAACTCGGAATGTTGATAATGTGTAACATTTCTAGTGTCAGTCTCTTGTTGTACATGTTCTCAGTCTGTAATATGCGGGCGTTGTCAAAGTCGGGGGCGTGTGCGTGTTGTGTACAGTGGGATGAAAGTGCCGTTCTTTGTGCGTTATCTGTATTGCGCGTTCGTAAATTCGATTTGTGTCCACTGAGTCTAGTTTTTAACTGATTTTTAGTGGTACCAACATATATTTTTCCACAGGTGTCCTGTTCGTTGCCATTACATTTTATGCTGTAAATCACGTTGTTCTTGTCCAGTTTGTTAATTTTACTTTTTGTATTGTTGAAAAGTCTTTTTAATGTGTTGTCCATTTTGTACGCAATTCTATACTCATTTTCATTGTAGAATATTATTTTGTTCATCCTCTCTGCAATTCCTGGTACATAGGTGACCGTCTTGAAGATTTTGGGTTCTTCCAAGTTTGTAATTTTTGTGTTATCAGCTTTGAGAAATTTGAAAACTAAGTTTTTGATCACGTCTCTAGGAAAACTATTCATGGTCAATATCTTTGTGATCATTTTCTGATTTTCTATATGGAAACATTGATCACTAATCGTCAGGACCCGTTTAATGAAATTGTATGCCGTGTTTTTAATCATGTTCTTAGGATGTTTGGAGAAGTAGTTTATTAAGCGGCCGGAGGCCATTGCTTTTTGATACCAGTTGATTTTAATTATATTGTTTATTCGTATTAATTTTGTGTCCAGGTACGCCAATTGATTGTCACGTTCTTCTTCTGTGGTAAACTTTATGTTTTTGTGATAGTTGTTTAGTGTTTCCAATGTTATTGTAATTTGATCCTTTTTAACAATAGCGAAAATATCGTCCACGTATTTGGTCAGCAGTCTTGGTTTTATTGCCAGTTTCTCCATGCATTTGTCAAGCAACTCTTCCATCACAATATCGGCAATAATCGGCGATGCTGGGAAACCTATCGGAAGACCTTTTAGTTGTGTGTACATTCGGTCCTTGTATTTAAAATATCGGTTATCTTTAATACAGAAGGCTAAGGTTTTTAGGAAAAATTCTTTTGTCCATTTTGTTTGATCTTTTAGTTTATCCCATTTACTGTCGATGATCTTAAGAGCGTAGTCTACTGGAACACTGGGAAAAAGAGAAATTACATCAAAGGAAATCATTACCTCATCTTCGCTGATCTCTGTATTGTTCAACTTATTTTTGAACTCGCTGGCATCCTTAATGTTGTATATGGATCCCTCTGTCAGTGTCTTTAGGCTGGTGGTCAATTATTTGCATAAATTGTTGGCTGGAGCGTTAATATTTGAACAAATTGGGCGTAGTGGGATCCCTTGTTTATGCAATTTTGGTAGCCCATATATACGTGGTGCTCTAGCTACAGATGATTTTAATTTGTATTTTTCCCTGTCGGTTATGATGCTGTGCCTCGCCATTTTATCAATAATTTCGCTGGTCTTGTTGTGCAATGTTGATGTTGGGTCCTTCGTTGTTCTTCTATAAGACATCATGTCGTTTATTATATTTTGCATTTTTCGGTCATAGGCTTCTTCTTCCATCGCTACTGTTACATTCCCTTTGTCTGCAGACAGAATCAAAATGTTTTTATTTTTACTTAAATATTTTTGTGTTAGTTCCACTGTGTTTACTATAAATTTATCTGTTTTGTCCCACTGTCTTCTGTTCATTTCATTATCTAGTATGTGTGTGAATCGTGTTCTCGCAATTTCTTGTTCTTCTTTTCCTTTCATCGTTTGTACACACTCTTCACTGTCGGCTATTAAGTTAAAGATGGGTAGCTCTTTTTGCTTGTGATTTTAAATACAAGGACCGAATCTACACACAACTAAAAGGTCTTCCGATGGGTTCCCCAGCATCGCCGATTATTGCCGATATTGTGATGGAAGAGTTTCTTGACAAATGCATGGAGAAACTGGCAATAAAACCAAGACTGCTGACCAAATACGTGGACGATATTTTCGCTATTGTTAAAAAGGATCAAATTACAATAACATTGGAAACACTAAACAACTATCACAAAAACATAAAGTTTACCACAGAAGAAGAACGTGACAATAAATTAGCGTACCTGGACACAAAATTAATACGAATAAACAATATAATTAAAATCAACTGGTATCAAAAAGCAATGGCCTCCGGCCGCTTAATAAACTACTTCTCCAAACATCCTAAGAACATGATTAAAAACACGGCATACAATTTCATTAAACGGGTCCTGACGATTAGTGATCAATGTTTCCATATAGAAAATCAGAAAATGATCACAAAGATATTGACCATGAATAGTTTTCCTAGACAGGTGATCAAAAACTTAGTTTTCAAATTTCTCAAAGCTGATAACACAAAAATTACAAACTTGGAAGAACCCAAAATCTTCAAGACGGTCACCTATGTACCAGGAATTGCAGAGAGGATGAACAAAATAAAATTCTACAATGAAAATGAGTATAGAATTGCGTACAAAATGGACAACACATTAAAAAGACTTTTCAACAATACAAAAAGTAAAATTAACAAACTGGACAAGAACAACGTGATTTACAGCATAAAATGTAATGGCAACGAACAGGACACCTGTGGAAAAATATATGTTGGTACCACTAAAAATCAGTTAAAAACTAGACTCAGTGGACACAAATCGAATTTACGAACGCGCAATACAGATAACGCACAAAGAACGGCACTTTCATCCCACTGTACACAACACGCACACGCCCCCGACTTTGACAACGCCCGCATATTACAGACTGAGAACATGTACAACAAGAGACTGACACTAGAAATGTTACACATTATCAACATTCCGAGTTATCATCGTATTAACTATAAAGCCGACACTGAGAATGTAGCGCACGCATACAGGCACCTCATTTACAAAGCAAAAAAGAAGATATAATGTTCAGTTGTTGAAAATGTACTTTCGCGGTGAATTTTAATATTACTTATTTGTTTTCAAAATTTTTTTTATATATTTTTATATTTATATTTATATTTTTATTTTTGATTATTTTAATGTCCTAGTTAACTTGTTTTTTAACGTAAGTTTTTAAAGCGTGTCTGATATTTTTAAGTTTTTAATTTTTGTGCTATGTTTTTAGATTTTTTGAGTGAATAGACAGGCTGATGATGGTCTACGAAGTAGGCCGAAATATTCTATAAATAAATTATACACAACAAGACCTCAAGCTCGATTAATTTATAAATTTAATTATACCCAAAGGTCGAATAATATTACTATACTTATACAACTTTAATATCTTTTGACGCTATCAGTTATAGAATCGGCTGAAACAAGCCCTAGTCATAACATCTTTTAAAGAAAAATATCATTAACACGCGCAACTATGTTGCGCCCGTTAATAATATTTTTCTCCTTCCAAGAAAAACCCTTTTTATCATATAATTTTGCTCGCGTTAACAATTCGATTATTCTTGCATCTCCGTTGTCGCGATATATTAGATTTCATTTTTAAGTTCTTGGAAGTGATCTCTTCGGAGGTCTTCCCAGCACCGCAACGTGACTGTAAAATGTTTGTGCCTTAAGCAACTAATTATTAATTTGAATCCAGTCTACTTTTCGCGTCCGATAAATTCGTGTCTAAAGTAGTTGTCTTAAAAATTATTTTAACCTTATTTAAGCTAAAGTGAAATAAAAGTTTTTATATCTAAATGAAATTGTGTATTGTTTTATTTTAAAAATTCCTTTTTTTGAATTCATGAACGTCGCTACTTTGAATGGCGCAGTCGGGATGCGCCAATTAGTTGAAAATCAATACAAAAAAAAAATTTTAATAAGTGAACGTAAATCACCGTGATAAAAGTTTTTTTTGTAATACACTATTATATGTGCAGCGAATCTTTTAATATTAAAAGAACAATATATAACAAAGTAGAAAATTGTTTTTGTGTAAAGAGAACGATTATCTCCAAAAGAAATCGTAAAATAATTGTGAATAAATCGCAAGACAAAAATAATTTCAAGTGGAAAGTTTATTTTCAACTAATTGTATATTTTAATATACTGAGACGCAACGACAAGTGATACAGTATAAATATTTATATTTGTATTTAAAGCCGACGTTCATATAAAACAAATACATACACTTCAACACTTATCGGAGGAAATTTAAGCAGAAAATTTTTGAAAAAGTAGATTCCTGAAAATCGCAGCCTGAAGATAAAAAAAAATATTTTTGAAGCAGTTTGCAGCCAATTAAATCCGGACGGGTGTTTCCAGTATATTTTGCAGTTTTAGAGAAACGACTACAATTTTTTTTCTTATTTAAGTAAGTCATTTAAATTTTTACAATAAATATTCTATTAAATTTGACACTTAATTTGTATAAAGAAAAAATATTTATGAAATACAAATATTGTGATTAAATAAACAAATAAATCTTCCCAAATAATTAATTAATTAAAGTGTCATAGAAGATATAGAGTATATAAAGAAATTTTTTTTTGTGTTATAAGTTAGAAAAATTATCTTGAAAAATTAAATCGATAAAAGTGTAAAAAAAAGGAGAAAAAAGATTTATAAGCATAATTCTGAAAATCAAAATTTCCTTTTCGTGAACTACTTTTGCATGCCAAACGTAAACGTGGAAGATATAGATTATTTAACAGACGCGCTTTCGTTCCTTTATTTAAATACCAGCACCAACATGACTGAACAAAAAGTTCTTTCAATTGATCCTCTTAAATATCTGGAACGAGTTCCAGAATTTAATGGAAAATTCGGCACACTACAAAATTTTATAAAGTTAATAGACAGAATTACTCCATTACTAGTACAGTATGACGTCTTTTCTAAGGGAATATTTCGGATATTACTAAATCCAAATTAACGGGAAAGGCTCGTGAAGTAATGGATATTAATAACCAAGCTGTAACTTGGGAGGATATCAAAAAAATCCTATACAACAATTTTGGCGATAGGTTATCTATTGACCAACTTTTTGATGAACTTAGAGGGCAAAGTTTTTAGAGCAATGCAGTAGAATTTTATAACGATATAAAAGCCATACTTCGAAGATTGAATATGAAAACTCAATTAGAATGCCAAAATGACCAAATTAATTTAGATAGACATTTAAACGCTAATATTAATAGTGCCTTAAATGTATTTAAAAATAAAGTGCCAGAACCGTTGAAATCAATTTTGTCATGTACATCCTTAGAAAACGCTATTCAAATCCTACATGAATCTGGATATGCGTTCTTTAATCCCAATAACAACAGAAGTAATCATTCTATTAATGATTTCCGTAGCAACAATCGTAGAAATAATAACCGAAGTAATAGCAATTATCAAAATCATTCAAATTCCAATAGTAACCCCCAACATTCGTATCGTAGCAGCAATAACAACCCAACTACGAACCCTCAATATTTGTACCGCAATAACAACAACAAAAATTACCCAAGAAATTCACCTAATAACAGTTATTTTACAAGTAGAAGTTTTTATAATACAAATCACAATCCGATGCATGCCAATGGCAGCCAAAATCCTAAGATGTTTCGAAATAATAATAATAATCCTACAAATTTCGCGAATCGAAATTTTCCTTCGAATAATAATAATTTTCCTTCTCACAATAATTGGCAACAACACCAAAGTAGAAACTTTAATAATACTTTAAACCCTCAACACAATAATAATAACCTTCGAGTGGAACCAATGGACATCAATAACCAACAAATCATTGAAGTGGGAAATTTTCGGGAAGAGGGCCCAACCAGCTCCCCTACATAAAAATCCAAAATTGGACATTTTTAGTAGACAGTGGCTCTACAAATTCACTAGTTCTACCAAACATGTTTAAAGAAGTTCCAAAAATCCGATTGAAATATTCAAAAATTATGAGATCATTGAAAAGAGATACACTCATTAGCGAGGCTGTATCTGTAAATGCTTTTGAAGAATTCAAAATGAATTCCACAGAAAAATTCCAATTTTTTATCTATGACTTTCATGAAACTTATCATGGCCTTTTTGGTAATGATATTTTAATAAAATGCGATTCCATTATCGATTATAAACATAAAATGCTCATTGTTAATGACGTTAAAATGAAACTCTATTTTAATCATCTACCAGAAAACACTATTTACCAGATAGACCCTGGAGAATATTTTTACAAAATCCCCGTTAAAGAATATAACGGCGATGTAATAATAAATCAAATGGAATTAAGTCCTAATGTTCGAATTCTAGAAGGCGTATATGAGGTAAATGACTTCAAAGCCAGAGCAAAAACTTTTAACACAAGTGACCAACCAAAAATTTTCAACTTTGGCGAAAACTTTCCTTCAGTCGAAATCGATGAAATCCAAGAATTCAATAATTTCGAATTCAATGAGCAATATTCTAAAAACAACGTCTCAAATGAAGATTTTTTCCAAAAAATTAGAACTGAACATTTAAATGAAGAAGAGAAGACACAATTAACCAATCTCCTATATGAATACTATGGAATATTTTCCCAACAAACTCCTCTCTCGTTTACAAATCAGATAAAGCATAAGATCAACACCACAGACAACATCCCAATAAAAACCAAAATATATAGGTACCCATATATCCATAAATTAGAAATTCAAAAGCAAATTGAAGAAATGCTTCAAAATGGAATTATCCGTCCCAGCTCAAGTCCTTACAATAGCCCTGTTTGGGTCGTCCCAAAAAAGCTCGATGCGTCAGGAGAACGCAAATATAGGCTAGTAATAGACTACAGAAAACTAAACGAAAAAACTATAAGTGACTCCTACCCAATACCCAATATCGAAGAAATATTGGATAAGTTAGGAAAAAGCACTTATTTCTCAGTTCTCGATTTAAAGTCCGGATTCCATCAAATAGAAATGGACGCTCCCGACATAGAAAAAACAGCCTTTTCGGTAGACAACGGGCACTAAGAATTTTGCCGCATGCCCTTTGGCTTGAAGAATGCGCCAAGTACTTTCCAACGACTTATGGATAACATTCTAAGAGAAAACATAGGTAAAGAATGCATCCCATATATGGACGATATTGTAGTGTTCTCTAATGGCCTTATAGAGCACATTAAGAACTTGAGAAAGGTATTTTCGAAATTAAAGTAAGCACAACTCCAAGTCCAACTAGACAAATGGGATTTCTTGAGAAAAGAAGTAGAGTTTCTCGGACATGTAGTCAATGAACACGGAATTCTGCCCAACCAAAGAAAAAGTTATTAAGAAGTATAAAACTCCTCAAACACCCACACAAATAAAAAGCTTCCTCGGCATAGCCGGTTACTATAGGAAATTTATACGAAATTTTGCAGAAATAGCCAAACCAATGACAATATTTTTAAAACAAGGTGCAAAACTTGATCCAAATAAAAAAAATTACATAAACAGTTTTAATACTTTGAAAAACAAACTTATATCTGCCCCAATTTTGATATACCCCGACTTTGAAAAAACATTTCAAATAACTACTGATGCAAGTCAATATGCCATCGGCGGCGTACTATCGCAAGAAGATAAGCCTATTTCATACGTGTCGCGCACCCTAAATGAGCACGAGATCAACTATTCAACGATCGAGAAGGAGCTTCTCAGCCTGGTATGGTGCCTAAAGCAGTTCCGACCATACGTTTTTGGCAGAAAAATCAAACTCTTTACTGATCACAAGCCTCTCGTGTGGCTCAATAATCTTAAAGAACCAAATAGTAAACTAATGCGTTGGCGACTTCAAATACAAGAATATGATTACAAAATATTTTACAAACAGGGTCAAGAAAACAAAGTGGCTGATTTTCTTAGCAGGATCGATGTAAACTTGAACGAAGTTACTGAAAATTCCCAAACTGTTTCAAATACAGATAAAAACGAACGGCATTCCATTGTAACTACAGTTACCCCACTAAATTTATATAAAAACCAAATTATCATCAAACAAATTAAATCCGGCTCTTTAAATATAAATACACAACAAATCTTCAAGAATACTTGCAAAACAATCTCTTTAAAGGTTGCTGATGAACCTACTTTAATACTAATAATTAAAAATCACTTTAGTCCAAAATTGACTAACGCTATCTTTACATCTGAAGAAATATTTGAAAAACTCAACGACGTTTATGCAAAACATCTGTCCGATTGTAAAATCATAAGATGTACAACACTACTTAAAAATATTACCGACGATAAAGAGTTAGAAAATCTTATTCAATCAAAGCATTTAGAAAACAATCACCGCGGAATTAATGAAATTTATGAAGAATTCAAGAGTGAATTCTATTACCCAAATATGAAACAAAAAATAACGGAATATATTAATAATTGCGAAATCTGCATATTAGAAAAATATGAAAGAAAACCCTTAAAAATACCATTAAAGTTATCCGAAACTCCTAATAAACCGAATCAAATCCTCCATATGGACGTATTTTACTCCATAAATAAAACCTTATTTGTTACCATGATTGACAAATTTAGTAAAGTTGCATTATTCACTAGAATCGCGAATCGAAGCGGATCAGAATTTAGAAAAGCTGTTATGAAATATATTAGTACGTATGGCCCTATTGAAAAACTAATAACCGATAACGAGTTAGGAATGAAATCAAATTTAATGAAAAAATTCTTAGAGGAGAAAAACATCCAAATCCACTATACATCCAATTCAAATCACAATAGTAACGCCGATATAGAGCGGCTCCACAACACAATTAATGAGCATTTAAGATTACTAAAACATACTAAGAAAACCTTACCCATTGAAGAGCAGCTCATTCTAATTAATGGGTATTATAATAATACAATACATTCTTCGACCCATAAGAAACCTCTCGATTTCATTCAAGGCAAAGTTAAAGATGACGAATACGAAAAAATCTACAATAAAATGTTAGAAAAGAAAACTGGAGTAATTAATAAAATAAATCAAAATAGAAATGATTCACAAATAGAACCTGGCCCGAACTATATAAAAGAAATTAGAGGCGGAAAAAACCACTCGAAATTCCGTAAAATTAATACTGAATTACTCGATAATGATCATGTAGTAGACGAAGAAACTGGTCATAAATACTACAAAACCCATGTCAGAAAGAAGAGGAAATTTCAGAACCCATCAAATCTTAGATGTAAATTAAAAACAAAAGAAAATTTAAATAAAAACAAATCCAAAATGAAAAATCTTATTTCAGACCCATCAGCTCAAAGTAGTCAAAACCATACACAGCAAACTTCTTAAATTTTCACTCACCCTTCCCTTTCTTTTTTTTTGTAGGACCAAATCCACTATGCATCAATACTACATAATAACTTTCATAATCATTTCTAGCCTTTCAACAACCTCCATAGCCCAACTGATGGATATACAAGACCTTAACAACAATGACAATGGCTACATAAACATAAAATTAGAAAATGTTAAACTTATATCATCTTATTTAAAAATCATTCATGTCATTAATATTACAATGTATCAAGAAACAACGGAAGTTTTATGGAACAGTTTACAACCACCATTAGCCAAACACACCCTAACAGGACCAATACTGAACACAGTTCTTCACAACTATAGGGCACTAACTTCAAAAATCAACAACATTTTACCCTATTTACATAATAGAAACAAACGAGGACTGATCAACGGTGCAGGAAATCTTTTAAAGCTCCTAACAGGCGTAATGGACAGCAACGACGAAGCTGAAATAAACAACAAACTGAATGCCCTTACGGAAAATAACAAAATGTTAATTGCAGAAAATAATAAGCAAGTAAAAATTAATTCCGCTTTAATTGAACAAACTCAAAACATAACGAATCACATTAAAAGCCAACAACTTCAAATTAAACATTTCATAGATAATATAACAAGCGACTTAGAAAACAGAGTCGAACGAATTGAAGACCAAATGACTTACATGCAGTATCTTTATCAAATCAACTATGACATTACCTTACTTAGAAACCACATCGACGACATAGAACAGACTATATTACTTAGAAGATTAGGAATCTTGTCCAAAAATATATTGACAGAAGACGAATTTGCAATGATATCCAATCTGGACGTTTTGGCAAACATCAAAACTAATACAGCCACATTCGGAAAAGAAATTATTATTATATTAATGATACCCACGTTTGAATCCAAAACACTAACAAAAATTTTAATAGAGCCTTTGCCAAACAAACAAAACAAAAGTTTGGACGTAGAAGAAAAAGAAATTTTGATTGATGAAGGAAAACTAATATATAGTTCTAACGTATCTGAAAATTTAAAGAAAAATTTGAAAGAAATAAACGATCAATGTATCTTAAATATATTTAAGCATAAAGAAGCTAGTTGTAACTTTAAAATATTCAAAATACCCGTAGTAACAGAAATTAGAAGCGGTCTTGTAATAACCAAAAATCTAAAGAAAACTAAAATTAATCATAATTGTAATGATTTTGAAACGATTATTGAAGGTACCAACCTAATAAAATTTGAAAAATGCCAAATAATTATTAATAATATAACTTATAAAAACTTCGAAATCGAAGTCAAAGAAAATATAATTTTACCGAATCCTAATGTTATTATTAAAGAAAAAACAGATAATTTTGAACTAATTCTTGATAAATTGCATCTGGAAAATATTGAAAATAATAGAAAAAATATAAAAGAAATACAATATATGAATAAAATTGAAAAAATCATTAATTATCCAATAAAAACCATAATAATTTTTATACTTATTGTTGTAACAATATATACTTTTAAACGTTGTTATAAGAAAAAGACCAACATTAAGATAACTACGTCGGAGCCTCCGTCAAGCGGTGGGGGAGTTATAGAATCGGCTGAAACAAGCCCTAGTCATAACATCTTTTAAAGAAAAATATCATTAACACGCGCAACTATGTTGCGCCCGTTAATAATATTTTTCTCCTTCCAAGAAAATCCCTTTTTATCATATAGTTTTGCTCGCGTTAACAATTCGATTATTCTTGCATCTCCGTTGTCGCGACATATTAGATTTCATTTTTAAGTTCTTGGAAGTGATCTCTTCGGAGGTCTTCCCAGCACGTTGTACTGCAACGTGACTGTAAAATGTTTGTGCCTTAAGCAACTAATTATTAATTTGAATCCAGTCTACTTTTCGCGTCCGATAAATTCGTGTCTCAAGTAGTTGTCTTAAAAATGTTTTAAACCTTATTTAAGCTAAAGTGAAATAAAAGTTTTTATATCTAAATGAAGTTGTGTATTGTTTTATTTTAAAAATTCCTTTTTTTGAATTCATGAACGTCGCTACTTTGAATGCTATCCTCGGTGAACTAGATGCAGTGATTCATACCAAAGGAGGGCATATGATGATACACCAAAATATTAAAATTCTTCTCAAGCAATACAAATCTGAAAATGTCAATACTATTAACCTTCGTACTTCCCATTTAACGAGAGAGCAAAACGAAACGCTTAATAGTGTCCTTAAGAAATGCCCTCAACTTTTTTCAGACCCAAAAAGAAAATTAACATACACGACAACCGTAAAAGGTGAGATTAGAACTACCACGGATACCCTAGTTTATTCTAAATCCTACCCTTATCCTATGGCATTGAAAGACGAAGTCGAGAGACAGGTTAAGGAATTACTCGAAGAAGGAATTATAAGACCTTCAAAGTCCCCATACAATTCCCCAGTATGGATAGTCCCGAAAAAACTAGATGCTTCTCGCAAGAAAAAATACAGAATGGTTATAGATTATCGGAAGTTAAATTCAATTACTATACCAGACAGATATCCTATTCCGGAAATAAATGAAGTTCTGGCTAATCTAAAAAAAAAATAAATATTTTTCAATTATTTACCTTAAAAGCGGCTTCCACCAAATTCCTCTTAAAGAAGCCGACATAGAAAAGACTGCCTGTTCTATAAATAATGGCAAATTCGAATTTCGTAAGATTACCCTTTGGCCTTAAAAACGCCCCTTCAATATTTCAAAGAGCACTTGACGATATTCTGAGGGAACATATCGGCAAAAGATGCTACGTCTACATTGACGATATAATAATATTCGGCAAAAATTAGCAAGAACACTTCCAAAATTTAGAAAAAATCTTCCACACTCTAGAATCAGCTAACATGAAAGTTCAACTGGATAAGTGTGAATTCTTCATGACCGAAATAGAATTCCTAGGCTTTATAGTTGGAATAGACGGAATCAAACCGAATCCCAAAAAAATTCAAGCGATAATAAGCTTACCTCGTCCTAAAAATCTCAAAGAATTACGTTCCTTTTTAGGAATGTCAGGATACTATAGACGTTTCATTAAAGATTGCGCCAAACTGGCAAAACCCCTGACATCCCTTTTAAGAGGGGAAGATGGACGAGTGTCCAAAAACGGTTCAAAAAATAAGACCATTGAACTTGATAAAGAACAATTTAATGCCTTCAATAACTTGAAAAATTCATTCATTTCACAAGAGGTAATACTCTCGCATCCAAATTTCGAGGAAAATTTTGAACTAACCACTGACGCGTCAGACTACGCGATCGGAGCTGTCTTGTCGCAGAACAACCAACCAATAGTATTCCTTTCACGGACACTAAGCAAAACAGAAGAAAGCTACGCTACTAATGAAAAAGAAATGCTAGCTATAATTTAGTCCTTGAACACCCTAAGAAAATACCTATATGGCTCTCGGAAAGAGAACATATTCACAGACCATCAACCTGTAACTTATGCCCTCAGCAATGAAAATGCAAATAGTAAGATGAAACGTTGGAAAGCGATTCTCGAGGAATATAATTACGAACTTCAATATAAACCGGGAAAAGCCAAAGTAGTTGCGGATTCTTTAGCACGTCTCATTTCAGAACCACAAATCAATTCTTTAACAGCAACACTGCATAGTGACGAAAGCTCTTCGCATAATCTAATCCCATCAGTAGAAATACCCGTTAACGTATTGAAAATTGACGAAGAAAACAGTTACCAGTTTAAAACTCTATTCTCTCGTTACAATCGGCATATTATAATCCAAAAGGGATTATACAGAACCTGAGCTGATCAGAATTTTCAAAAGGTATCTTAACCCGTTCGTCGTGAATGACCTCCTGACAACAGAATCAACCATGGGAAAAAGACAACATTTTTATCCCATTCACTTTAGGAACTATCGAATCCGTTTCACTCAATCTTTAGTCGATTATGTTGAAGAAGAAAGCCAACAAAAGGAAATCATACGCAACGAATATTGCAGAGCTCATAGAAATGCCATCGAAAATCGACTGCAAATTCTACAAAAATTTTACTTCCCGAAGATGGCGGCAAAAATAAAGAATATAGTGAGCAACTGTTCAATTTGTAAAGAGAACAAATATGAACGACATCCCAACAATAAAGGTACCAACCCTACGCTCATTCCAACCTATCCCGGTCACACCCTTCACACAGATATATTTTTCACAGAGAAACATCTGGTCCTCACGACCATAGATAAATTCACAAAATTTGGTTTAGCAAAAATAATTGAATCAAGAGCAGTCGAACACGTAAAACGACCTTTGCAAGACATTTTGTTTTATTTCTGCGTTCCCGAAGTTGTCGTGATATGTAGACAACGAAAAGGCTCTTAATTCGGCTTCGATATTATCGATGTTGGAAGATGATTTTCATATCAAAGTCTTCCGCACCCCTCCATACAAAAATGAAGTTAATGGGCGGGTCGAACGTTTCCACTCAACCCTTTCCAAAATTATGAGATGTATAAAAGCAGATTGACAGCGAAGATCCTTTGAACAACTTTTAGAGCGTTCCGTAAATGAATACAATTTTACTGTTCACTCGACGACGGGTAAAAAGCCTGTTGAATTACTACACGGGCGTACTCCAAACATAGACTCAGAGCAGTTCGAACAAATCCGAACTAATAACATCGAGAAACTGAGAATAAAGCAGGAAAAAGATATCCGCTACCATAATAAGAGGAAAAAGCCAATTTAAGCACCGTTGACCCACCGAACAACAGTTGCATCCCGAAACTACTTAAGAGCGAAAAAGCCACCTGTGACATCATAAACGGCCAACATCTACCCACCATTGAGGAAATTACTCCAGGAATCCTTCTGCTAAACAAATTCAATGGGACAATAGACATGGAGACAACTAGGCAAACCCTCAACGCACTTTCCTGATAAAATTCCACAACCTGACGCTAACTATTGAAGGAAAAACATTCACCTCCAAGGAAGCATCAAGCAATCAAGTTCTACCAGGAGTACTCCAACCTACACCAAAGGAGAAAGAATTGCGGAGACTATTATCGCTCCACATGATGGACGAACTACAAATTAACAACACAAGAACAATAGAATCCTTGCGGACGGAAACCACAATCCAGCAATTCGCTACTTACAGCTTCATTAGTGTCATCATCATCACGCTAATAATTATTGCAGTATTAAAGAAATCCAACCAAAACAGCACAGAAGTAATAATCCAAGGAACTGGTCAGGATCATCTCCAAAACCGCATCTCTGAAGTCTCTGCTGAACCATCCATCAACCCTACAACAATAAAGTTCAATAACATTCCATATTTCTAATCGATCGAGGACAGTCGATTCTAATGCCCCAGTTACACGAATGACAAAAAATGACAATTGTCATAATCTCTGGTCATAATTAATGGCATTGTTGTTGTTTATTTTTTATGACAGAAATAATGACACAAATTATGACCGTGTATGATGATAATGACAAATTATGACAGAAAAAATGACAAGTATGTCATTCGTGTAACTGGGGTATAAGGAGGTAGCAGTTAACAAAGTTAACGCGAATTTTTCATAAAATGGGAAGCAAGACCGCTGACTAGGCGTCTGGGACAACATCCGCCGACCCAACATGCGCATCCGCTCCACAGGTGGGAACCAAAGGGTCAGCACATATTACATAAAGCACCTAGGCTAATTATCTTATAAGAATATTTCTAAGTTTAGTCTTAGCCGAAACCTTCAATTAAAAAGTACTATTAATAAAATCATTGTAGGGAATATTTGGAGTTTTTATTTTTTTTTCATAAATTTCCATTGAGCAAATTTAACTTATATACGAAATATCAGCCGTAAGAAAATGACGTAGGGCTGGCGGGCCTGGGCTCTTGGACTATTGCAACTTTATATTAGGGGTATTCATGATCTGTGTTATTTATGTTATTCGTGTTATTTGTGTTAAATCGAGAAAAAAGTTTAACAAATCGAGAAACTTTCCTTGTTTCGATTTTAACAAATAACATCTGAAAAGGTATGTTAATTCAACAACTCGAGATCGAGATCGAAAATCGCACGTCATTTTTTTCATTTTACTGTCAACAGCTATTTAGAATTTATTTTGATTGATAGATGTATTTGAAAGGTGCAAATTAATATAAAAAATACACTTTAACATGGAAATTTAAAGGGGTCGCTCACGATCTTATCTATTTCGAAGATAACATGTTACGATTTCTCGACGTTTAACACAGATCATGAATACCCCTATTAATATGTTCCATTTTTAATTTTTTTCATTATGAGAAAGTAGTCATGATGTAATAGTGGAGGAGCGTTACACTTTTATCTCGGAACCGGTCAAAACTACTCCGATTTTGATGATTTTTTTTGGAGATATCGGTAATGAAAAACACTTCAACCTCTACAATTCAAAAATTAACGCTGCAATAGTTATGAAACAAAAGAAGTGTTAAATTATAGTTTTTCGCGAATAGCTTTTAAAATATAATTTTTCCGAAAAAATTTATAACGCCATTCGAAAGAGGAGGAAATTTTACGAAAATAAGGTCTAAGAAACTTTTTCGTACGATCAAATCCCTGGGAGATGCAAATTTGTTAATAGAGGTCTAATACATAGCTTCATAGCATGTGTTGTGTATATGAGCAAAAAATGAGACGCGTTCCGTACAAAAATGGCAAATTTGACTGGTAAAAGCAAATGCCAAAAACCAAAGTGCTTATTGAAGAAAAGTACTTCGCTTACTCGATCCATGTATTTAAATGATAAAAAACATATTTGAACAATTATTATTAACTAATAATTGGCAAAATATCACTTGTTTCAATAAATCTTCTCAAATTGTTAAAAAGCAAAATTATTTTTAAATTTAATTTGTGGATTGATTTCCTGAAATGGTCATAATTAGGATGTATATATTGAAAAAAATTAAAAAAATCGTGTTTTTTCAATGCGTACCTTTTATTTCACGAATTTCAGGAAAACCAGCATTTTATTATTTCCATGCGTAATTTCAATCAATAATAACAATAGGTGCAAAATACTTATTGAAATTTAGTAGGTGGTCAGTTTATACCTGAAAACCCATACTTTACAATAGAATAATTTATTTTATCAAAAAATATAAATTTTAATGATTTATTTATGAAATAGTAACAATCAAATGATTATTCCTTAAAAATATGCAATTTTTTAGTGCAATTAACCGTCTGTTATTAAGCGAAAAACTCTTCTTAATTTTCTAAATATATAGAGGTTGTAGCTGAGATCTGTACCTTTCAATATGTGCTTTTTTAGAATTTTTAAATAATTCGTTAACCATTGTTTGTAACATTATCTTGTAAAAAATGTGGAGTTCTTTGAAGATCTTGTAAAATAGAGCAGAATTTACTTTTAAACCCATAACAAATTGTCACTGGGATTTATATCTTTTAATGTACGCTTGCTCTGATGTTTTACATAATACTTTAACCATGATTTTGTAAAAAAGGGGAATTCTTTAAAAATCGTGCTAAAATAAAATTCTATAGCTGAAGCTATTATAACCGCGATTCTACCAAACACTTTTAATTCGCCCTTGCAAGTTGCGTTAGCAGTACTGCTGCGTCCAAAACATGTATCAAGGTACGTTATAAATACGCAAACGCTAGAAAATTTATAGATGGGCTGAAGCAATATCTAAAAACCAAGTGTTGTGCTTGTGATACATCATCATTTTATATTATAATAAAGGAAAAATAAAATTCGCTCAAAAATTTGAGGAACAAAAAAATCTTGTAGATGCTGCGGAATTATTCAAGATACAAACCAAAATTCAAAAGTTATTTATGAAGCTGGTATTAAATCTATTCTTTTTATGTACAATGCTCCTAAATCTGAAGTTGATTTAAATCTTTTTCGCTATAAATATTTTACAAAAACAATAGTAGAAGATGCTCGTACACGATTGGCCAATTTATCGTGTACAGCAGATGCAGCGACGGAACATCTCAAAAAACTTTATTTACAAGTGCAATTGTGGCTAGGTAATTATTTGTCACCAATTCAATGGGGATGGAAGTTTAAAAACTTCTTAACACCCAACACCATGCACCAGCCACCTGCTCCGGAGCAGATACTGAAAATAATATTCTGTAGATGCAAATGTGTTTGTACCGGAAATTGTGGGTGCAGAAAGCCGGGCTGTAGAATGCAATGGCAATACTTGCACTAATTGTCCACGAATAATAACCATAGATAGTATTGTAATCGGTCCGAAAATCGGATTCGAAATTTTCAATGTATTTACACGTTTCAAGGTCCCAATAGCATTTTAAGCAAAAATTTGAGAAGAAATATGTGGGTGTGTGTGTGTGCGTACGTATGTGGTCATTTTTTCCTGCACGATTTCGCGCGAACTGAAAAAGATATCGACTTCATTCAGGTGCCGTTCGAAGCGTGTTCAAGGAAATATGATCTAAAAAGATTTTCATAAAAATTGGTCGAGCCGTTTTTTTGTTTGAACGACTTAAGTGATTTTTGTACCAGCACGATTTCGCGCGAACCAAAAAAGATATCGACTTCGTTAAGGTGCCGTTCGAAGCGTATTAAAGGACATATGAATTGAAAAGATTTTCATAAAAATCGTTCGAGCCGTTTTTTTGTTTGAACGACTTAAGTGATTTTTGTACCGGCACGATTTCGCTAGAACCAAAAAAGATTTCGACTACGTTAAGGTGCCGTTCAAAGCGTGTTAAAGGAAGTATGATCTGAAAAGATTTTCATAAAAATCGTTCGAGTCGTTTTTTTTTGTTTAAACGAATACTGGGGAGTTAATCTTGTGGACCGAAAGGGTCAAAAGCCACATCCCAACTAGTTTTTTAATATAATTAGCAGCTTTTTTCAGCATTGAACTCATTATCTTGATTTTAAAAGACTGGTTAATACAAAACATAAATTTTAGAAATATATTTTATTTTTAATTTTAATTTTTTCGACAGGAATATTAAGAAAAATAATTGCTTTATAAAAATTTCGATATTTTTTAATTTTGACATATTTACCAACAGGTGCGTCAATTTTTGAATTGTAGAGGTTGAAGTATTTTTAATTACCGACATTTTAAAATAAAATCATCAAAATCGGGGTAGTTTTGACGGGTTCCGAGATAATGCACTTTTTTTGCCTAACGCTCCTCTCTACTATAAGTATTGGAGGAATATAAGGAAATAGATCCATTATATGGTTGAATTTTTGGGATTCGAAGGATGGATAAAGGTGGCAGTATTATATTTTCAAATTTTCGTGATCTTCCAAGTGTGGGGATAAATCTAATGTTTTAAACTCCCCATTTTCATCAAATGAATCAGCATATCTTCAGCCAAGTTTCCTCTTCACCATAACTTTTTTTTGGTCTTTTTAGACCTGGATTTTTTATTAGTTTCGCCGAAACAAAATCATAATGTTCCATTTCATGTAAAATAAACTTTTTACGTTTTCGGCATTGTTGTGTGATGGTATAATAATCTGTAGGAATAAACAGTATTTTTTTCTTATGAACGTCTCGATAGTTCCAAAATCTGCATATTTTGAAAGTTAAGAATGTCCAAAAATTTATGTCTTTGTGGAAAAGTGGACTTACACCACTTTCAAAGTAATTATATTTGTAATTTCATTAACTAGCTAAATTTATATTGGCAAAATGATGAATATTTTGAAGGATTTTTTTGGGAACTGTTTATAGATAAAAAGTTCATAGCAGATAGCGTTGAATGTTATCATTAACTAACTATTTGTCAAAAATGAACTTACACCATTTTCAAAGAAAACGGCTCATATTAAGGAGGAACTAAATTGACAATCAAAGCCAAAAGTTAGTCTTATTTTTTAGGAAGCTCATATTTTGATACTCTACTACATTAAAAAATATTCGAAATATTAAATCTATATATGTATATAAAAATGAATTGCCTCATGTATGACGGAGCATCACTTGAGTACGGCTTGACCGATTTGGCTGATTTTTTTGTTGTGTTCGTTATTGTCACGACAAGGTTCATATGAAAGAAAATATTTGGAAAATACACGGGAAAAGTACGAAATTTTGATGGTATTTTTATATGAAAAAAATTTTTTTTACTATGTTACATTGAGTAAAATTTAAGTTGGCGGTGCGAACAAATATTTCATTTCAATTTTGATGTACAAAAAACGATTATATTTTCAGGTTAATTTTAAAGTTGACTGATACTATGTACTAATAGGCTAGTCGGCGAGAAGGAAAAAATGATTAAAAGTGTATTATTGGCCCATAGGCGAGATTATTGTTGGAATCGCTTCGTTTTAGGGTGTAGTTAAACACCCTAAGTTTGCCTACAAATTGGTTGACCGCATAACTTTTTAATTAGGTTATTGTGAATAAAATAGGCACTTTTTTTATATTTCTTTCAATAGCTCCGTTCCTGCTAACTTTTAGTATAACATATGCACAGGCCCGCCGCTAGCCGCTTCAGCGCCCGCGTGCAAAAAAGACAATGCCGCCCCCTCCTTTATCTCGTTTTTTCTGACTGAGCTTGTTCTCTTCTCTTTAAGAAAGATCGATTGAAGGAGCATATTCTAAATTAAAAATCTGAAATTTGATTACGTTATTTATTGATATCTCATACATTCAATAAAATTTATTAAAAAAACATTAAACGTCTTGTATTCGAGTAATTAATATTCAAAATTCAAGTAAAGTGTCGAGTAAAAATGATATTTAAACGTGGGAATTTATTGCACATAAAAATGGATTATTCTTTCTCCATAACTAGACATCAAAATACTTTAAAATTTGTCAATTTTTATTTACAGAATAAATTTGATTTCTATAGTACGGTCATTTGGTTCTAAAAAAAGGGGGTTACCTGGAAAGTTTTCCGGGAGTTTTGAAAATTTGTAATTTTATAGATTTCGATGTGCTCTTTCCGAATTTCAACTTTGACACCCCGTATCTTTGCCGCTGGCGCCGCCATGTTGGAAAAATGGCGCCTAAAAGCAGTTTTTTGACAATGTCGAAATGAGAAGTTCGCGGGTTAATCGTGACAATGACGACGTAAAAAAACTAATTGACTGGTTGTGCAACCATCCACCTTTTCCAGAATTAAAGTAAATCATGTCAATAAGCACTAGAATTATCGGAGATGAAAAGATCAACTGTCACATGCCTAAAGAAATTAGTAGTGCTGGCATTTCTCAAATCATCAGAGACATTTTTAGTTACCACAACCATACAGCATCAAATAAATATATTTAGTTACTCCAACAATTTTTTCTGGTCATGAGAAGCATTTTTTGTTAATAACGACAACTAAATATATTTATTTGATGCCGTATGGTTGTGGTAACTAAAAATGTCTCTCAGTGTGGGGAATTTAATTTTACATTCTCTGTCCTTATACTATACTATTTTCAGAGATCGATCCATCTTAAGTGGTTTGAAACTGCACACGTTTTCGGTTTATCGGTTTATTTTTTAAGGAGATCAATACTTGGAATTGTTATGGCATTATAAAAAGAACCTAGGTGCAAATGATGGAAATGAGTTCGATAACGAGATTGTTGTGTTTGCCGCCCCCTGAAAATGCCGCCCGCGTGCGGTGCACGCTCTGCACGCCCGCACCCAGCGGGCCTGCATATGCATTGGGAAAGCTCTTCGTTATGAAATTCTCTAAAAAATAAGCCCTGTTAGAGGTCGCTAGGTGCAAGGGTGATCTTGCAAATGGCTTCCAAAGTTTTCAAAACACGTTATTTTCACTATTTGTTTACAGGAAAACAACTGCTGTTTATGTAGTCCCGGCATTGTAAAATTCGATTTTATGAGGTTTTTTAGGCACGTACTTTTTATACGCGACATAAATAAACAAATATAAAAAGGTACGTGCCTAAAAAACGTCATAAAATGTACCAAAATTGCGATTTTTCAAAAATTCCAACGGGATTTCATTTTCAATTGTTCCTTAAGTTTTCTAAATGAGTTTCCCAATTATAAACTGATCCTACACAAAATGGCACCATTGTTAATTAAGGTAAAAAAAAACTAGATCGTTAATTACTCAAAAAGTCATGAACCGATCTTGTTGAAATTTTTTTTTCATTGCGGAGACCACATAAACACCATCTTTACGAATTTTCATCCTTCTATGTGCAGTTGTTTTCCTGTAAACAAATAGTGAAAATAACGTGTTTTGAAAACTTTGGAAGCCATTTGCAAGATCACCCTTGCACCTAGCGACCTCTAACAGGGCTTATTTTTTAGAGAATTCCATAACGAAGAGCTTTCCCCATGCATATGTTATACTAAAAGTTAGCAGGAACGGAGCTATTGAAAGAAATATAAAAAAGTGCCTATTTTATTCACAATAACCTAATTAAAAAGTTATGCGGTCAACTAATTGGTGGGCAAACTTAGGGTGTTTAACTACACCCTAAAACGAAGCGATTCCAACAATAATCTCGCCTATGGGCCAAAATTACAATGAAAATGCCTCACCGACTAGCCTATAAGGACTATGCACTATGTACGATGTAATATACTATGTGTGAACTATATACTATGCACTATACACTGTGTACTATGAATAATGTACTCTGCACTATGTACTATCTACTATGCACAATGTACTATGTATCATCTATATTGTACAGCAGCGGTAGTTGTTGAACGACCAGTTCAAATTCAAACTACTGACTGCTTTACTATACATTAAGATTCGGAATCACAAAATTCAATAATTTTTTAAAAATTAATGGCTTAATTATGATGCATGATTTTTGGTTTATAAGCTAATTTTATGACCCTCTTTCGATTAAAAAATATTCCAGGTCTTAATATTTAGCCATTCTTGAGATATGGATATTATAAACTAAAATCCACAAAAATCTCCTACAAATATCGGCGCCTGCGCATAAAAATTTCATCGTCGTCGTACGAGATTTCTTGGCCTGTTATTTTAAAAAAAATTCTTAAAATGCATGTTTATTATACGCTTTATATTAGCTTCCCCTGTATGCATATGTTGTATGTGTATGTTCTATGTAAACAAATCTTGCAACTTGATTTTTTGATTGAGCATTTACAGCAATAAATGTCAAGATTTTTTGCAATAAAGGTGTAATAGCAGTTTTATGAAATTAAGTTTCATCGCTTTTTTATGCTAATAGTGATTAGAAGTTAGAAGTTTTATATTATAAACAATGTGAATAGTGTTTCAATGTGAATAGTGTATCAATTATTAGTGTAAAAATGAATAATTTGAGGTTTTTAAGGAACATTAAAAATAAGAAAGTGTCTAGATTTTTTGTAATAAGGAAAGTTATTTTTTAATTGAGCTAACATTTTTAGCCCTTAAAATCATATATTTGTTATTTAAAGAATATATATATATATGTATATATATAATATATATATTTATTTTATTTAAAGGAGTTATTAATTTAAAAAAATTATAAATTAATTTATTTATTATCAAACCCTTCGATTTTTTGATAAAAATGGAATCACTTACTATTAGTTGGGATTTATTTGTTCAAATTATTACTAAAAATGAACCTTTAGGCAATGATCATATTCGGCAATTTGAAATTATCTTAAGGAATTCAAATATCTTAACTGAAATTAGTTATATTTTTTTAACGGAAATTCAGTTACAGTTCCCTGAGTACATTGATTTTTCTTGTTCAGAAAATCAAAAATATGTTTTAATTCTATTTACCATCGAAGGTCAAGATGTTTATAACCAAATTGGTCACTTTGTTTGCATTTATTATGACACCAATAATATCTTTGTATATGACTCATTAAATTGTAAAAATTATTCTTGTCAAATTGATGAGATATTAAAAACATTATTTCCATTTTATTTTAATGCAGGAAAAAATATAAATTTTCCTCCAGTTCAATGTCAAACTAATTCTGTTGACTGTGGCGTTTTTAGTATCGCATTTGCCATTTCGTTAATAAATGGGCTTAGACCTGAAATAATTGAATACAATGTTGCGTTAATGAGAAACCATTTATTAAATATTTATCTCAAAAATCTCATTGAAATATTTCCTTCTTGTACTCTTTCTAAAAGAGAATACGATAACCGTGTTAATAACTTTAATTTTTACAATCAGTCAAACAAGTTTACAAAAATTAGTAACTATCAGGATATTTTTGATCAGACAAAAAAAGTCATAAATAATACTGTTCTCCAAGGTAGAAAACAATTTGACAACAATAAATATTATAATGATGATAAATTAACTGTTCTCAAAAAAAAGCAAGAAAATAATCTTTTAGCTGAACATAATAGAAAAAAACATGATAAAACATACTTCGAAGCTCATAAAAATGAACTAAATAAAAAAAAGAGAAAATACCATGAAGTTCATAAAAATGAAATAAATAAAAAAAAGAGAAAATACTATGAAGCTCATAAAAATGAAATATATAAAAAAAAGAGAAAATACTATGAAGCTCATAAAAATAAAATATATAAAAAAAATAGAAAATACTATGAAGCTCATAAAACTGAAATACTTGAACAAAGAAAAATAAAGAGAGGGGTTTTTGAAAATTCTTTAAAATCTGATACCGATTATCATAATAGTACTAACAAAATAAATGATCAGTTAATGGAATTAGATTTATTGAATGACATATCAAATAATAGAATTAGAAGCGATCATATTGATACCTTTTTTAATTTCATGAAACAAAATTTTATTAATTTGAATTTTAAAAATTTGAACTTCAGTTTTTGTTCTAATTTACTCATAGAAAACTCAAGTGTTTGTACTGATAACTCTTGGCCGGAAAATAAAAAGAATTTCAAAATTTATTATGCACGTAATAGTGAAAATGATTTTGAATCAGATTATCATTTTATATGCTCTTATTATGACACTAAATCAATTATTATTTTCAACTCTTGTCAATGCATGGATATGTTACAACAACTTAATAATGTTTTATTAAAACTGTACCCTTACTATTTTTCCGCAAAAAAAACTGTACAACATATTTTTTTCGAATCAGATGCAGCTACTTGCTATTCGGGCGTTTTTAATATTGCAATTTTAGTTTCATTGCTGTGTAACATAAGATCAAGCACGATAAAGTATAGTGTGGATGAAATCCAATCACTTTTATTAGATATATTAAAATATAAAATGATTCGCCATTTTTCGCTTGTTAGTAATCAGATTTCTAATCTTTCAAATTTTAGATCGGATACAGAGGTAGGTTTGTTTCATTCTGCTAGGAATAAAATTTTAAATTTGCGATGGTTGGACGATTATCACATGTTTTATTTTAATCGTTTATTGAAGTATTATTCTTATTTTATGCCTGTTGATACAATTCTTAGTTCAAATCCTGATAGAATACCAACAATATCTAATAACTGTAAGCACATTCAAATATTACACGCTGAAAATCATTGGATTTGCAGTTATTATGATACTAAATCAATTTATATTTATGATTCATTAAATATGAAATATCTTAAACCAGCAAATGAAATTTTTTTATTAAAATTACATCCGTACTATTTTGAAACTGACATGCCCATTATATATTTCCCAAATGTGCATATGCAGCCAAATTTTAATGATTGCGGTGTTTATACTATCGCCTTTGCAGTTTCGATTTTATTAGGATATGACCCGGCAGATGTACAATTCCACGAAAATGTGTTACGATCTCATTTGTTAAAAATATTTGATGAAAACATTTTGGAAATGTTTCCAGCAACAATCGTTCAAAATACAAGGATACATGAATACAAAATTTATCAGATAAAAATTAATGATTACACTAATGTAAGTTTTCGGCTCATGGACAAAGTTGCTATTGACTGCATTGATTTAACTGATTTTAAAACAATTAATAATATTAATAAAGAGGTTAAGAAATCCAGCAAAGAAAATTATGTTATTGATACCGCTGATTTGTTGAACATTGTTGATTGTTTAAGCCACAAAAATGAATCCATAAAATTTTCAACTAAAATTAATAAGAATAACAATAGCATTAAAGAAAATGTTACAGAAAATAGTATAATTAATAAAATAAGTCAAAGTAAAATAAAATTAATCGATACTGATTTCTTGAATGTAGATCTAGGAGGTAAAAATACTTTAAATGTAAAAAAAAAGGAACTTGTAAGTTCATGGTTTAATGATGAGTGGTTACTAACTCATAAAGAAAAGTTTATAAGTAATATTGAAAGATGCATGAAATCAGAGGATAATTTTAAACATAAAAGTGATGCTTCAATAAGAGTTGATGCTGAAAGAATAGTTGATCGATGCATTTACACTATTAAAGACACTAATAACAAACTATACTCACAGTATATTAATTGTAAGAATCAAGTGAAAGCTTGTTTGTCACGGGCAGAATTATTTTCAAGAGAAGACAAAGATAATTTTCGAGATGCCCTTTGTGGACTATCTAAGCATACTGCTTTGACAGAGCCTTATTTTACCGATAGTGCCTATCATGCTGTTAAATCAATTAATAAAGATTTACTTTATGAATCTATGCAGGAAAATTTTAATATAGCTATTGAATTAAACGAGATTGGCCAAGCAACTAACATTTTTGGAAAGGAAAATGTATGGAAGTGTAATAGGCTTTGTAAAACTAGTGATATATACATAATATACGAATTACATGATGTTTTTATGAATATAGCTTCATGTAAATTTAAAAATTTACAAATTTTTTTAAATAATTTGAAGTGCTCGGTAAATTTACAATTAAATAAACTTGGTCATTCTCATGCATGCTATATAAAACCTTCATCATGTGAATCTAAATTCTTACCACTTCAGATTCTTTCCTGTCATTTTCCAGCATTACGTAAAATAAAGAAATTAATTTATAACATAAAAAGACTATATGAGCAAATAGAATTCATTGATGAAGCATTAACTACTGCAAACTTTCTTCAATTAAAAAAAATTGCCGAAGAAGCTGAAATAAAATCTGTAGCGTATCCGAATAAACGTAATGATCATCATGATTTAAATGAAAGAAATTTGAGACAAATACACTCAGTTACTTTAGAAAAATTCAAAGAAATATCAATGGACCTCCCTATATATCCATGCTGTTCGTGCAACAAACTTAAAATTAAACATAACATTAATACAGTTTCTAATGTGATACAGAACCTTCAAGATAAAGCTGTCTGGAAATTAATAGTTCAAGAATTGTCTGATCATGAACTAGAATATATTTGTACTTATTGCTACTCTCAAATTCATTCAGATGAAGTACCTTCAGTTTGCTTTCTCAACAACCTTAAAATTCAAGATACACCAAAAGAAATTGTTTGTTTAAATGAAATTGAGAAAATGTTAATTCAGAGAGGAAAGTGTTTTCAGACTATTCAAAAAATGAGTACTGTTATGAATAAAAATCTACCTAACAAAGAAACGTTTCAAAAAGTTGTTGGTAGAGTTGTTCATTTACCATTGCCAATAGAACAAACAATTACAAAAATTTGCAAAGAATGTGAACCTATTAATGTTAATCATGAAATTCATATATTAGTGCGTACAGTACCAAATAAAAATAAAGTTGTTTGGGAATATTTAGCTAACATGAATAAAGTCTTGAGTGCTTTAGAATGGTTTAAAAAGAATAATCCTCTGTATTCAAAAATAGTTCTTCCAGGCTCTGCCGAAAAGTTACAGGAAATTTTAAATAAAGCTCCTCCAGTAGAATTTGAAGAATTCGTTAATAAAGAAGAACAAATAAAGGTTAATTTTCAAGATGATCAATTAAATACACCTAGTAAAAATAAAAGTACGAAAATTATTAATGTAAACGATAATGATCGTGAAGCTTTATTAACGCTAGCATCGCAATCAAATCCTTTTTATGAGCATTATTCAATTTATCCAATTCAAGAATCACGAAAAAATGAAACAGCTTCAAATTTATACCAGCAATGTAAAGTCCACGAAATGCCTCTAAATAAAACCATAAAAGAATTAGATTTAATGTGTTTCCCCGATCTTTTTCCATTTGGAATAAACGGTCAAAATTGTTGCAGAGCAAGACGCCTTCGTGATTGTGATTTTATTAAAAATGTATTAATGTCGAAAGACTCGCGTTATCGGAGAAATAAACAATATCTTTTTTACTTATTAAATGATTGTAACATGCGTCAGTTAAACGGTGGAATTTTTCAATCTCTAAATATAGTAAACCCCAAATCAAAATATACAAAAAAACAGTTCTTAGAAAATTTAGATCGTGGGAATTTAGAATCAAATTTAAATAACGTTTTCTCTCGACTTCGAAATACTCAGCAGTTTTGGAAAAAGCCAATGTGTGATCTTAATGCAATGATATTTCACTATGGACCTGCTACGTGGTTTTTGACAATAAGTCCGAGTGAATGGACAAACTCACAATTGGTGCAATATCTTAAAGATGTAAATAGTGATTTGGATACCTCTAAAATGTCAATAAATGAATTGATCGCATTTGATCCTGTCTCTGTCGCACGTTTTATGGACATTCAATTTCATGCTTTACTCTCTGCAATTTGTACAAAAAATGGACCTATAGGAAATGTAACTAATTATTTTTGGCGGCGTGAATACCAACAAAGAGGTATGGTTCATTTTCATCTTTTAATTTGGATTAAAGATGCTCCATTACTTGGACAGTCTTCTGATTTTCAAGTTTCAGAGTTTATCCAAAAGTACATTACTTGTGCCTTACCAGACAAAACAAATTCTCCATTGTTATATGAACGAGTATGGAAATGTCAACGTCATGTACATAACGATTATTGCATGCGAACAAAAAAAACACAAACTGCTTTTAGAAAAATTTGTCGGTTTGGATTTCCCCGTCCAGAAAGGAGTATATTTGAATTAAACAATGTTCAAAAATCGGTATGTGGAAGACGAAATTTAAAATCGAATAGTAGGTTATACTATCTACCCAGAAAAAAAATGAGTGTAATATTAATGATTACAATTGTACAATATTACTAATGTGGAATGGAAATATGGATTTGCAATATGTTGGTGACAAATCTACTGCTTTAACTATATATTTAACAAAATACATTTTAAAACCAGAAAAAACTGGCCCCGAAAATATCTTTGAAAATATTCAATCGACTGATTCGTTATGCAGTCGTTTATGGAATCTAGGTATGCGAATGTTGAGTCATAGAGAATGCGAAGCAATCGAGGCGGCAGATACATGTCTTGGATTTTCTTTATGCGGGAATGATACATACACTGTTATTAGATGGTTGAATGTATTTATGATAAGAAATAAGAAAATAAAACCTATCAAAGCTTTGAAATCAATAAATGATAATAGTACTGATATTTTTTATGAATCTTTTATTGATACACACTATGCTAACCGTCCTGAAGAGTTGAATTCGATGAATTTATATGACTTTGCTAGCTGGTATGATGTACAAAATAATGAACCTAAACGGGAAAATGTTGAATATTATAAAATTGGAGGTGGAAAATTCTTAAAAAAAAGAAACAGGAAATATCTTATAAATCATTTTAAATTTAAAGTTGATTCACAACCAGAGCAATACTTTTATGCATTATTATTACTTTTCAAGCCATGGAGAGATACCGATGAATTAAATTCTGGTTTTCAATCTTATACAGAAGCTTTTTTATTTTTAAAAGATGATATTCCAGATGCATTGTTATACCATGATAAAATAATTGGCCGAGAATTAAATTTGCAGGCAATGAAAAATTTAATTGAAGAAGAAAATTTGATGCAATTGCAAAATGATAATAAAAAAAAATGTAATGATCCTAATAAAGATATTGATGAAGTAGTAAACTCTATACCCGCTGAAACTGAAAATATAATGAATGATTTCAGAGATGCAACAGAAATGATAGAAAAGCAGGAAAATTTTGATTGGAAAAAAGCACTTGAATCAGCTAATATTGATCAAACTAGAGTATATAATACACTCATTAATGATGTAGCTAGTATTGACAGAGTGTGTCGACTTTTTGTAACTGGAGAAGCAGGTACTGGAAAAAGCATTTTAATAAAAATAATATCTTATGCTATTAAGGATCTCTACAATAAAGATGTAGCTATAGCAGCACCTACTGGAATAGCAGCATTTAATATTAATGGTTTCACGATTCATCGATTATTTCGTCTACCAATCGAGCACGAACGAACTCCTGCTTACTATCAATTAAGTGATGATGAACTTAAATTTATAAGAAATCAATTGAGAAATGTTTCCGTTATTATAATCGATGAAATATCAATGGTTTCCAACATTACTTTACTATATCTTCACTTGAGGTTAGTGGAAATTTTTAATACTTTTGGTGAAGATGGGTATTTTGGGCAAAAGCACATATTGGTCTTTGGAGATCTTCTACAATTACCACCTGTTAATGAAGGTCAGGTTTTTGAAAAAATATATAAGCGACAGCTCGTAAAGTATGTGCCATCTATAGGAACATTCAATCTATGGTCTTTATTCAAGTTCGACGAATTAAGAATCAATATGCGCCAAAGAAATGATCATACTTTTAAAGATATATTAGCAAATATTCGGTTAGGAATAGTTTTGAATAAAGACACTACAATTTTAAACAGTAGACGCATTAACTTTAATAGTTCAAATATTATCGACCGGAGAAATGAACTTTTTGAATACTTAATAAATAACCTACCTGCTAATACTGTTTGCATACTTCCAACTAATGATATGGGCAATTCTCTGAATAATGCAATGTTAAGCAAAAATAATAATGAAGAAATACTTTTGCTTGCCCAAGATGTCGTTGACACTCAAATCAATCATTTGAGAAATCAAGCTATAAAAAAATTGTCAAAAAATGATGAAATAATTTCTCGAACCGCTGGTTTAGCAAAAGCTATAAAAGTGAAAATTGGTGCCAGTGTCATGATACGTAGGAATATTGATGTTACTAAAGGGCTTGTAAATGGCACAATATGTAAATTAGATTCTGTATCAAGGTCAGTTAATGGAGAGATAGATTCTATCAATCTTAAACTCAACAATGGTACTGTTGCAGCTATCAATCGTGTTAAAGTTAAATTTGAAATTAATAAAGGTGTTTCGGTCACTCGAGAACAATTTCCACTGATCTTAAGTTATGCAATCACTGTTCATAAAAGCCAAGGTTTAAGTTTGGATAGCATTCTTGTAGATGCTGGAGAGAAAATTTTTTCATGTGGTCAAATTTATGTTAGCCTATCAAGAGTTACCACTTTAGATGGACTTCATTTGATAAATTATGACCCAGATAAAATTTGTGCTAATGTAGATGCTATTGTAGAATACAATCGCCTTCGCACAACTTACAAACCAGAACTTGAACTTTATAAGCTGCCTGAAAATCGTGGTGGTAAACAAATAGATAGAATTTGGACAGTTCCTAAAAGAGTACTTGAAGCTCAAAAAAATTGTTTAGAAAGTGATAATTACGAATCTTGGATTATAAAAGGACTTCCGAATAGAGAGAAAGTATATGGTTATATTAACGTATCAGTTCAAATACTTTTTCATAGTACTATCATAAGAAATAAAATAAGTAGTTTACCAAAAAACAACATTTTAAAAATTATTTTAAATGAATACCGATCTGGTCAAATAAAAGATTTATTAAAATTAAAAGAATCAGCAGGACCAGTATATGATCCGAGTTCTAAACGAAACTTGTTCAATTTCCTTAATTCTTTAATTATAAATTTTGAACCTTTAAAAAATTTGTTTCAAAATAAAATAGCTGTAATAACTAAATGTGATTCTTGTGATATAAGTACAGTGAAAGAAATTAATGATATTATACTTACCATAGATGTACCTGTTTTAAAAGTATATTCTATGGATGCAATTTTTCAATTCAATTTTGTTGATCCAATTAAAATTAAAAGTGAGTGTAAAAATTGTAATAATGCAATAACTAATGGAATAATGAAAAAAAGATTTATAATGTGCAATAAATTATTAATTTTTGAACTTAATGTTTTTAATGAAAAGCTAATAAAACAAAATGACACTTCTAAGATTAATATAAAAGGAGTACCTAATTTTAAAATTACTATTTTAGATGTAGTATTTCATATTATTAGTGCCATTTTCCTAGAAAATAATCAGTATGTTTGCATGACTCGTAATGAAAAAAATGGTTGGACTTATATTCAAAACGATAAAATATTAAATAAAGTTTGGCCAAGAAATTCTAAAAATGCATGCATATTTTTATTACAGGAAAAGAAAAAGTAGTTTATGCATATAACTCATTTTCTTTTCGTTGGTATCATTTCTTTGCAGGGTTCAGGAAGCCTTCTCCACTAATAAGAACCCAATTTGGTAGCGGGTACGCTGGGAACAACTGGCCCGACATCACACGACAATTACAATAAACTAAGACTTACCTAGGTTGTTAATTAGTAGGACACTTCTCCTCCTTCACATTCGGATGAGGATTTCTTCCCGAACTTCATATTTAGAAATCTGAAAGGGTACGGGAGGGACTGACCAGCACACAGGGCGTGCTCCAACGGCTAATTAATTTATTATAATTATCCACTCCGGAAATTCCGAAAATGTGGCCGAGGGTTGTCAAGCCGGTCCTTGCAACCCAAAATTCAGGCGAGCCCGAGCCCCGAGATTTTTTCCGGAAGTGGAAAGGGAATGCCCAGGACCCAAGATTCATTTTAAAATCAAAATTTAAAATTTATTAATATAATATATTTCCGATTCCACACTGGAATCCTGGAAATAATGGGCATTTCCCAATATAAACAGGGCCCCTGGAGCGGTCAGTCTATCATTTTTTTACTAGAGTGTGAAGTTTACTCGCACGCCATTTGGTTTAAGAAATGCATCCTAATCATTCCAGATGTTTATGAATGAGTCACAAGAGACTTAGACTTCATTTATGTCTACCTAGACGATATACTTATCGCTAGTAGATCCGAGGAAGAGCATCTCAAAAAAAAAACAAATGAAATAAAACTCCCCAAAAATACTTTAAAAAAAGTAAAAAATTGCACGACCAGAACCTTATAATAACGAATAAATAATTAAACAATAAATAAATAGATAAAATTTTCTTTAACCCTTTCAAATAAGGAACAAATTTTTAATTTTTAATTTCAGTTTAAAATATTTTTAATTAATTAATTAACTTCATAAAAATATATTTTTCTCGTATATGAAGAAAAGAAATTAATAATAAATAAACACAAAAAAAATATATATAAAAATTTTGTTATTAATAAATAAAAATTACAGATAAAAAATTAAACGAATTGAAACTATTGATTTCAAAGTTACATATTTGATCCTCTCAAGTAACTGAAATTAATTAGGGTACGACCAAATATATGTATGTATAATCTTAAACACATTGTTTTCATCGGGATCTTGGAAATGTGTATATAATCTGCAATGAAATTTATGAAATTGAAATAACTAATTTTAAATTTGAATCTTATATCTTCTCAATTTAGTGAAATCAAGTAGTTCACGACCAAAATGAGGTATACATATAGATTACTCCAAAAATTAAAGTTTATATTCACATTTTGAACACATAGAGATTTGACCACCTGAGTATAACACAAATAATTTGGATCTATATTTTCTTGATAAAAATTTTTTCTACGCAATTTTTTCTTTACATTACAAATTGTTTATATGATCTTTTTTAATTGTTTACAAAAAGAATTTTTGAAATATATTAAACTACCATCTTTAATAACAATATCCAAAATTATTTTATATATTCTTTTTTAGTCTCGATATTTTCTTTCAATTCAATGTAATCAAATTATTATATTTAGTCATTTTTAAATTTTGTTTCAATTAAGTAATCAAAAACATATTATCAGTATTACAAATTCAGTAAAAACTGGTCGTCCCGGTGATGTTTATCTTTCTATTGAATATCCTCACGAAATATATTTTAGGTACTATAATCGCTAAATTTAAAAATAATACGTTTATATTAAATTATTAAGAATGTTAGGTAATTATCTAATAATCTACTACTGTTACTGTTTTTTATAATACATAATTATGTTTATGTATATAAAAATCAAAGTATTGTATTTTATCACTATTACATACTTAATTTTTACTAAAGTGGAGTAGGCCTACAGGGGACACCACATTTAAAAAAAGGGAGTGTCTATTCGTACACCCCCGTACACCCGTACACCACCCGTACACCACCCGTACACCACCCGTACATCCGTACATCGGGTATCTTCGGCTTTCCAATGTACGGGCCTGCCAATGTTCATTCCGTACACAGCCGTCCCCGTACACATGGGCGAATAAAAGCCGCGATGTACGGACTTTCTGATGTTTATTTCGTACACACCCGTGCACATGTACGGGTGCTTTAACGAAATGTTCATTTCGTACACAGCCGTACTCCGTACACATGGCCGAGTAGAAGCCGTGATGTACGGGCTTTCCCATGTTCATTTCGCACACACCCGTACACATGTACGGGTGCTTTAGCGAAATGTTCCAATTCGTACACACCCGTACACATCTTCGGATTTCCAACGTACCAAAAACTGTTAAATCGAAATTCGTACACCCCCGTACACACCCGTACACATGTACGGGTGCTTTAACGAAATGTTCCAATTCGTACACACCCGTACACATCTTCGGATTTCCAATGTACCAGAAATTGTTAAATCGAAATTCGTACACCCCCGTACACACCCGTACACATGTACGGGTGCTTTAACGAAATGTTCCAACGTTTCGTTCGCGTTTACGTTTTGGGCGATAAGCCCCATCATATGAAATCAGATCAGCAAATGATTCATCAACAAATTCGGAGTACTGTTTTGGCAGCCTGTTAATCCTGGAATGATAAGTATCTTACGTCATCGAGATCCTCGTGGCACATGGCAACAAATGATCTTCAACAAGTTCAGAGAAAGAGGTGTATTTAGTTGTTATAAGACTGCATGGAGACATTCAATTGTACCTACTATACCTACGGTAAGGCTACATATATTTTAAAGAAAGACACTTTATTAATAGCATTTTTTTGTGCAGAATGTTTTGGCAGCCGGGCCACACTTTGTAAAATTGGTGTAGCACCAGTTAATCCTGGAATGATAAGTACCTTACCTCATCGAGATCCTTGTTTGGTACGTCAGCAGCAAATGATTCATCCGCAAATTTAGAGTAGTGAAGCCACATAAACTTGCAGGGTCCAGCTACACCTGTTCATACTGAAAGAGCTATATTTAGTTCTTACCAAGCTGCATGGAGACATTCAATTCTACCTACTATACTATGTGGCTTCACTACTCTGAATTTGCGGATGAATCATTTGCTGCTGACGTACCAAACAAGGATCTCGATGAGGTAAGGTACTTATCATTCCAGGATTAACTGGTGCTACACCAATTTTACAAAGTGTGGCCCGGCTGCCAAAACATTCTGCACAAAAAAATGCTATTAATAAAGTGTCTTTCTTTAAAATATATGTAGCCTTACCGTAGGTATAGTAGGTACAATTGAATGTCTCCATGCAGTCTTATAACAACTAAATACACCTCTTTCTCTGAACTTGTTGAAGATCATTTGTTGCCATGTGCCACGAGGATCTCGATGACGTAAGATACTTATCATTCCAGGATTAACAGGCTGCCAAAACAGTACTCCGAATTTGTTGATGAATCATTTGCTGATCTGATTTCATATGATGGGGCTTATCGCCCAAAACGTAAACGCGAACGAAACGTTGGAACATTTCGTTAAAGCACCCGTACATGTGAACGGGTGTGTACGGGGGTGTACGAATTTCGATTTAACAATTTCTGGTACATTGGAAATCCGAAGATGTGTACGGGTGTGTACGAATTGGAACATTTCGTTAAAGCACCCGTACATGTGTACGGGTGTGTACGGGGGTGTACGAATTTCGATTTAACAGTTTTTGGTACATTGGAAATCCGAAGATGTGTACGGGTGTGTACGAATTGGAACATTTCGCTAAAGCACCCGTACATGTGTACGGGTGTGTGCGAAATGAACATGGGAAAGCCCGTACATCACGGCTTCTACTCGGCCATGTGTACGGAGTACGGCTGTGTACGAAATGAACATTTCGTTAAAGCACCCGTACATGTGCACGGGTGTGTACGAAATAAACATCAGAAAGTCCGTACATCGCGGCTTTTACTCGCCCATGTGTACGGGGACGGCTGTGTACGAAATGAACATTGGCAGGCCCGTACATTGGAAAGCCGAAGATACCCGATGTACGGATGTACGGGTGGTGTACGGGTGGTGTACGGGTGTACGGGGGTGTACGAATAGACACTCCCTTAAAAAAACGCACCTTCCTATTTACCTCTTGGGTGGTGTGGAAATAATAGGCAAGAAAATACGTTCATATATTCATAAATTTCTAGTCTAATTATTGTAAATTCATTTTCAGTAACAAAAAATAATACTATTCACAGCAGAGCATACTGATATTTTTTAATTGCATTTGTATTGTATTTGAGGAACTTCTTTAAAAGGAAAATAAGAAGAAGAACTGACGGACTGGTGGAAGTGCGATCATAACCTAATCGTGGTGGCCACTCGAAGCTGTCCTGAAAGGGATGGGATAATATGATGGGGCCTGCCAAGCCAAGATGTGAAGTTATCGTGTCGAGGGCTGCATGAATAGCTTGAACAGTCAAGTGTAAGCGACTAGTGTTGGGTAGGACACCATTATAAAATGAGTTTGTAAGAGGTGCCTCTTTTTTCTTTTGAGCCAGTACAGTGTCATACTTGAAATGAGGTGAGGTGCTATTGTAATGCCAAAATGAAAAAACCAAGCAAATTAAAAAGAGAAAGAATATAAATACCAATGAAGGCATTTTTACAAGTTTAATTCTAAAATGCATTAAACTGCCTTAGAGCAAAAAATCTATGCCTCCAAAATATACAGCCACGGACAACTAATTAGAAACAGTTTCATAAAAAATGCATTTATACATTTTTTATGTTTTTATGTAGCAATCCGATTTCCTTCAATACGCCCACCATTATATATTTAAAAAAAATGAAGAGGAGGTGGTGGAAATTCTTTAATTTGAATCCTCCATAAAAACGTAAAAACTGTATACATGCAATTTGTATGAAACTATTTCTAATTAGTTGTCCGTGGCCGTATATTTATATTTTGCAATCCCACCTCGACAAATTTCAAGTTGGAAATATTGCTACCGCAAAAAAAGTAAGAAATGTCTCTCCAGTACAAAATTTCACTCCCTCGATAAATGTAAGAATTTCACTCCCTCATTAAATGTAAGAAGTTCACTCCCTCGGTAAGAAATGTCTCTCCATCCAGTTCGTATTTACAATCTCACCACGGCTCAGTTTAAATTGGATTATTTTACTGCCGCAAAAGAAGTGAGAAGTGTCTCTCCAGTTCGTGCTTACAATCTCACCTCACCGCAGTTCAAATTGGAAATTTTACTGCCGCAAAAGAAGTAAGAAATGTTTTTTTTCTACGCCTCTGTTAGAATACAGGCAGTCTGATATTACTTTTAGTTACGGAATTAGCACCATTCCACACCCGTGTGGAATATTCATTCCATCACTTGTTATGGAATGACTACTATTGGCGACATCTGTTCGTCGTAATCCAAGAATATGATTTATTAATTAAAGAAAAAAAAGATTTATTAATTAAAGAAAGAAAAGGATTGTTTCAATCAATAATAAACAATCAATGATGTTCCGCTAGAAAATTTTTGCTTTAAATAAACTATTCAATTATTAAATTGCAGAAAATAATAGCATTTTTTTAATAAATTTTGCGGCGGCCATCTATTAACAAATTATTAAATTACAAAATTGTTATGAATGAACATTCCCTACTAATATGTTATTTAGCGTTAAATTATATTGCTGTGCCTTATACATTATATTTTTGACATTAGCTTTACATAAGGTAAGTTTTTCTTTACAAAATATTAATAAAAACTAATTAGAGGCGTAGAAAAAGTATAGTCTGCAACACGTTTTGAATGGCATATTCCGCACTCGTGGACCGCCAAACTTCCACTTGTGCGGAATATGCATCATTCCAAACTTGTTACAGAATATACTATTCCACTAGATAATTTACAATCACACCTCGCTTTATTTATCTCGATACACGCTACACGCTCATATACCAGTAGGACATTATTTGTGAACCGGGACATTTAAAAAAATTGAGGCCTCAGTACAATTTACATCGTGCAAGGAACAAATGTACTGCCTCATGTACGTCCAATTCAACACTATAAGCGACAAGCCCCTAGGGAAGCTGCTCTGACCCACAAATATGACCTAGAGGGGTATAGTACAATATGCCAAGCGAATGGCGGCGGTACTTTTGGACCCAATAACTCACCACAAAAAAAAATCAATACTCTGATATTACATTGTATATCAATATAAAACGTACTTACTCATTAATTACTTCAAGGCTTACGAGGCTTACAATGAATAATTTTAATCTAACTTTTGTTAATGATAAGTTAGCTGTCAATTGACATTAGAAAATTATATAACATTAAAAGTGACATTATTATTTCCTCCTAATAATATATTTCGTGAGGATATTCAATAGAAAGATAAACATCACCGGGACGACCAGTTTTTACTGAATTTGTAATACTGATAATATGTTTTTGATTACTTAATTGAAACAAAATTTAAAAATGACTAAATATAATAATTTGATTACATTGAATTGAAAGAAAATATCGAGACTAAAAAAGAATATATAAAATAATTTTGGATATTGTTATTAAAGATGGTAGTTTAATATATTTCAAAAATTCTTTTTGTAAACAATTAAAAAAGATCATATAAACAATTTGTAATGTAAAGAAAAAATTGCGTAGAAAAAATTTTTATCAAGAAAATATAGATCCAAATTATTTGTGTTATACTCAGGTGGTCAAATCTCTATGTGTTCAAAATGTGAATATAAACTTTAATTTTTGGAGTAATCTATATGTATACCTCATTTTGGTCGTGAACTACTTGATTTCACTAAATTGAGAAGATATAAGATTCAAATTTAAAATTAGTTATTTCAATTTCATAAATTTCATTGCAGATTATATACACATTTCCAAGATCCCGATGAAAACAATGTGTTTAAGATTATATATACATATATTTGGTCGTACCCTAATTAATTTCAGTTACTTGAGAGGATCAAATATGTAACTTTGAAATCAATAGTTTCAATTCGTTTAATTTTTTATCTGTAATTTTTATTTATTAATAACAAAATTTTTATATATATTTTTTTTGTGTTTATTTATTATTAATTTCTTTTCTTCATATACGAGAAAAATATATTTTTATGAAGTTAATTAATTAATTAAAAATATTTTAAACTGAAATTAAAAATTAAAAATTTGTTCCTTATTTGAAAGGGTTAAAGAAAATTTTATCTATTTATTTATTGTTTAATTATTTATTCGTTATTATAAGGTTCTGGTCGTGCAATTTTTTACTTTTTTTAAAGTATTTTTGGGGAGTTATACAATAAACATGAAAAAAATGTTCGTTAGTTATTTTTTTTTGATATTTTTTGTAGTAGTCTGTGGAAGGTTTATAGCCAAAAGTCGGTAAAATTAGAAAAGGAAGTTGTTAAATCGCGATAAATGTACATGCACGCACAAAATTGGATGTATGTATGCATGTCCCCTAATACCTCGCAAACCATTCAACCGATCACCACAAAAATTTACCCATACATTATTTACGTTAAGACAGTGTTTTTGGCGCCGCTGCTTACTTTCAAAATTCAATTCAGGGAGCGCTGTCATAGAGAGCTGTGAATCGATAGTAATATACACTAGACAATAAGTGGTTAATGGAGGCACTTCGTCTGTGTATGAAAATTCATATCTCGAAAAATGCCATGTCAATGCATGGTTTTTATTGTATCGATCAAAATGTCAGATCCCTAATAGTTTCACATTTTGTTATTTGGAATAAAAAATACCAAAAAATTGGCTTTTTCAAACTCTCCTACTGTATATTAAAATTCATATCACCTGATTACTACTTACTATTGGCTTATGGGTGCAGCATAGGCGCACCGGGTTCCAGCTAGTATTGAATAAAATATGCTCATAGCTACTAGCAGGGCCGGCGCTTGGGTTTTTTGCGCCCGGTCCAATTTGCCATATTGCGCCCTCATGCAATACGCCATATTGCGCTGCACATTTTTTCGATCAAAGTGAAGGGCAATGGAAAAATTGCTTCCCTCTCCAACTGCACCGGGGTAAGTGCACCATTTGCACCTATGAAAGCGCCTCCCCAGCTTAAGTCCAATGACCTTCTTGTCGCATTGGAGCAAAGCGGAGAATATTTCGCCAAGCCGTGATTTCTTGAATGAGAAAAATATATCTATAGCACGTTTCAATCCCGATGCTGTCAACTCAATCTCGGTTCAGCCTCGTTTCCATTTGATTTCGAATAATCGCAAGACCTAGCCGAGAAGTAGCTTCCTGGAGAGTGGACTTCCATTATGATTTTACTAGTTTCCTCCAGCTTTTCTGCCATCCTCCTCATTGATTCATGAGCTTTGAGACTTTCCGATATGTTCTCTATGCTCTAAGATGATTTCCTCGGCCAAGGCACTCTTCTTCGATAGTCGTAGAGTTTTTTTTAGTTATGTTTTTTTCTGGCTTTGTAGTTCTCAAAGGAAAATGAGTCGTCGCCCCTCATTACCCAATTTAAGTTCCTTTTAATATCCGTCTTCTGCTTTTCCAGTTCACTGCATTACCAGAATGTATAACTAGCGTAAGAGGCAGGGCCGATGCTCGGTGCAGTAGGTATACCATATTACGCCCCATCGGCTCCTCATTTTTTTGTCGCGGTGAAGGAAAATGGACAAAGGCACAAACACTTAAATATTTATTTTAGGTGTTCCCTCTTAGATATCCAACGTAAATGCTCCGATAAAATTATATCCACATGAGTTCGGTATAGACGTACAGAATATTTTATCGAAAAACTGGAAAAATAAATTGTGGTAATAAAAATGAATTCCTTTAATAGATGAAAATAAAAACACTGGAATACCTTAATAATTTTTTTTTTCAAAGTCTTGAACTTTGTTTTTAATTTTAATTTCTGAAATTGCGCCCCTGTCCGATTGCGCCCGGTGCAAGTGCACCATTTGCATCTATGAAAGCGCGCCCCTGGCTTATTTCACCCAAAATTTAAAAACGATTAAATTTCTTGATTTATTATGACGTTAAAATTTTGAGTATTTAGGAACCGAGGTCACTATTGTCAACAATAGCGTCCTTTTCGTGGCTCTTGATTGGTCGGCCTGCTCGAATCACGGAAATTATACAATACTTAAATGCACAGCCGTCACAAAAACATATCTAGATGATTTTTATATAATTGCGCAAAAACAAAATTGCACATCATATTGCCAAAAGAGGTGCTGGTGCTTAAGAAATTTCATGTATACTTAAATACTAGAGATGCGCCGAAGGTTCGGCCGAATATTCGTTCGTATTCGGCCGAATATTCGGTTAGTTTGCCGAATAATTACCGAATATTTAAAAAGTATTCATTTAAGATTTACATATGTTAAAGAGGCTTGATTCTCGAGTAGAAGGTGTTTAGATTTTTGGTGATTTAAAATTATTCTTATATTCTCGAGTTAAAATAACAAGAAGGAGACAATTTGATTGTCATGTTGCCTTTTTGGAGAAAAACCTTGAGATGTCGAAGGCCGAAAAATATAGCCAAAGTAAAGCAGAGTTTACTAGAAAATGGACGGAATGTTGACTGATGGTTCAGGTCCACGATCTTTTCAGACGTCGAAGAAAATTTTTTTCCCAAGGGACGAAATTCAAGAAGAAATACAAACATTGCCTTGTTCCTGAAATATTGTCTAAATCTGAAGAGAAATAAATCTATTAAATTGTTAAGAAAAAATGAAATGTTCGGTTACGTCAAGCCGAGCAGCAGAATTTGATTTATATCTTATTGTTAATGGTTTTCTTACTAGAAGCCTTAAATTCCTCTTCCCTCATCGCTATCAATCTACATTTCCACAGAGCTTAAAAATGAACCGAATAATTCGGCCGAATGTTCAGTTCGGTACATTTTTGACCGAATATTCGGCCGAATATTCGTATTCGGTTGAACCCATATTCGGCGCGTCTCTATTAAATACGTAGATACGAAGACTTTTATTCAATTCTATTATAATTTTCGTAGGCTCATGGGGGGGATTGATCTCCTTGATCCCCCCCTATCTACGCCACTTGTCATACATTTTCAAACCAAGCAATTACTGCAAACCAAGAAAAATGTCTATGGTTAACTCGTTAACCACGATAATTAACTGGCATGAGTGCCATCTATCAATGAAAATGTACAACAATCTATAAAAATTGGTTGTCAAAAGCCACGTTGACATCATATAATTAAATTAATTTCTCGCTGAAATTAAAATGAGCAAGAGAAAAAGATCTGTTTGGCCCCAAAGGGCAGAACAACAAATAATTGAACTGTGGAGGGACAAACACGAAGGATTAAAAAAAATAGAAATATTATGGACATAATTAATGAACCAATGTAGACAAATAATTCTTTACCAATGTCCATATATTTCTTCGAATACTTTTTCTCATTAACAAAATATTATTAATGGCAAATACCTTTCCAAATATGTTGTTTTCTTTTTTTCCTCAAATAATTACTATTCCTTGAGTAATAGTCATCCATAATTAAAAACAAAGCTAAATTATTTTGTAATAAAAAAGAATTGACATCCATATCTAATAATTGAAATGACAGAAATGACCAAGCCAGTTGGTGTGCACAGTTGTTAGTTTTGAAATACATAGTCTGAAACCATATAAAACGATAACCAAGTCGGTGTGTACATTAGGGTGGAGCGTTTGCTATAGGATAAAATTTTTTTTTTGAATTTCGATTAGTACTAGTGCGGAAAAGTTGCTACCTGGTGTGAGTATAAAAAGTGTAAAATTATATGAATATCAAGTTATATCTAGCGGTGCCCCAACGAGTGTTTGTGAGTGAAATTTTCAAGGTCGTTGGGGATGGCAGCCCTTGTTTAGTGCGGATTTTGGAGTTCGGGTCATTCAAATTCTCACTCACATGGCACGTAATTACGTTTCAACTATTAGATATTATTAAATTTGAATTAATTGTACGTGTTTGGTTCAATTACACTGATCATTGGTGCACAATATATTTATGATAAAATACAGTATTCTTATGGATTTGAGACAAAATCATTTAAATTATCACTTCCCTGTCTATCACTTCCTTGTCGACATAGACTGAATGTGAGAATTTCCGAATGGGTTTTGTAAAATATTATGCAAAACATCGAGCAAAAGTTGACGATATAATTGAGGAACTAGACACTAGACACTCACCTTTTACAAAGCATCAACAATTCATCATGTGACTATGTTTTTAATGTAATATTTTTTTTCATTAACAATTTGTTTCCTTTTTCAGACCAATTTAAAGTTTTTCGCCATTCTCCTGTGAAGCCGTGTGTTGAACTGGAAAGTTTTCTGATAAATAATAACATGAATAAGAATTCGGCCAACTTTCTCAATTTCCTAAAAATTGATAAAGAAATGTCAAAACGAGACCTTTGCTCAATTGAAATTTGGAAGCATTACCTGAAGTCTTTTGTTGCTGCATTGGATTTTTTAAAACTAATTGAGCTGAAGAATGATAAAACTTTTTATCTGTGGAGTAAGAAACCTGGTCTTTATGTATTGCCGAGACATTTACAAAGCAATATGGGGGTAAACTTAATAAGAACAATAGATCCGCTCGGTGGCGGTAATGTTTTAAAATGATGACTTTATAAATCAAACAACTATTCTTGAGCTGCTAAAGTAAAATACAATCAGATGACACTTAAGAAGATTTAATTTGGAAGGAAGAGGTCTACCTTAAATAAAAATATACATAGAATATATTTCTAATTATGTATAACAAGAATAAAGAAAACATATTAATAATATTTATAAAACAAAAAAAACACATAATACAGAAATAATCACAAAAAGTCATCAAGTAATTGTAATATAATGTCTGTAACATACATATTTACAAGAATTGGGAACTGAAAAGTTTTAGGGCTATTATTATAAATGTAGTTTAACAAAGTATGCAAAAATAAATAACTTAGAATATATAACGATTTTTCGAATAAACGTACCCGTATGGTAGATAGTAGACAAAAAATTATCGACAAAAAACACTCTGTCCGTTATATCTGTCCATTTTGTTTGAATTTTGCTTTTGGGGGAAAATGTAGCTTAATGATTTAGATAAAACGTTAATGAAAAACAGTCTAGTCTATTCTATAACTAGAACATAAAAGATTCTATCATCATCATAAATAGCTCCACAGCCTGTTATTGGCCTTGGCTTCCTGCAACATCCTCCTCCAGAACTGTCTGTCCCTGGCTTGGGGTCTCCAATTTCTTATACCTAGGGTTCGTAGATCCTCCTCTACGCTATCTGTATATCTCTTTTTTGGACGTCCTGTGCCTCTGTGTCCGTCTGGTCTCTTGTTCATAATAATTTTTGCTATGCTGTCATCACTGCTACGTTCAACATGTCCTGCCCATCGAATTCTGCTAATTTTTATAGTTTTTATGATGTTCGGATCTTTATACAACTGATACAATTCGTGATTGTATCTTCTCCTCCAAACACCATTTTCATTTACTCCTCCATATATTGTGCGCAGGATTTTTCTTTCAAAGCACCCCAGGAGGTGTTCTTCATTACTTCTTAGTGTCCAGGTTTCGGATCCATACAGTAGTATTGGCCTTATAAGGGTTCTGTATAGTTTAACTTTAGTCCTCCTTGATATGTTCCTTGTTAAGAAGTGTTTACGTAGCCCAAAATAGCATCTATTTCCCAGCGCCAATCTCCTTATGACTTCTGCCGTCGTGTCGTTATCTTTTGAGATTAGCGTCCCTAAGTATATAAATTCTTTTACACTTTCGATGTTATATGTATCAATGGTCATATTCTGGCGATCATTCCGTCTTTTAGAGATGCACATATATTTCGTTTTCTCTTCATTAATTGCTAGTCCGAATTTCTTTGCTGCTCTTTCTAGCAATATGAAGGCTTCTTTCATTGCTATGCTGGATCTGGCTAGTATTACGATGTCGTCAGCGTATGCCAACAGTTGTACCGACTTGTTGAAAATACTGCCCGCGGTGTTAATTCCTGCGTCTCTTATCACTTTTTCCATAGCTACGTTAAATAGTAAGCACGACAGGGCATCGCCTTGTCTTAGTCCTACTGTGGCGTTGAATGGTTCTGACAGCTCTCCTTCAATTCTTATTCTGCATATAACCTCTTTCATTGTCATTTTGGTCAAGTCTACGAGGTGTTTGGGAAATCTTAAATACTCCATAGCTTTATATAATTCTTCACGTTTTATTTTATCATACGCGTTTCTGAAGTCTATGAATAGCGAATGTATGGTAATATTAAATTCATTTGCCTTTTCCAGGACCTGCCTAAGGGTGAAAATATGGTCTGTGGTGGATCTTCCGGGGCGGAAACCGCTTTGATAGTTTCCCAGAGCTGCTTCTGCGTAAGGCTGCAGTTTAACGTATAAAATATTTGATAATACTTTATATGCTACGTTCAATAGCGTGATACCTCTATAATTACGGCAGTTTAGCTGATCTCCTTTTTTGTGTATAGGGCACACAATGCCCTCGCTCCATTCCGATGGTATTCGTTTCTGGGTCCATATTAGTGTTACGATTTCATGCAGGCTTAATATTACGTTTTCACCTCCTTGTTTCAATAGCTCTGCTACGATGTTATCTTTGCCCGGAGATTTGTTGTTTTTTAGCTTTTTCACTGCGTCTTGTACGTCTTCTAATGTAGGCATGTCTCCCGCTAGTTCTTCTGCTAGTTCCATGTTTTCTGTAAGGGGTTGCTCCTCATCTCGAGCTAGCAGTTCTTGAAAGTGTTCACGCCATCTAATTAGAACTGATTCTTTGGTACTTAAGATCTCTCCATCCTTATTTTTGCACATGGTTATTCTGGGCTTGAAACCGACTCGTTGCTCCTTTACTTTTTTATATAGTTTCCTGACATCGTTTCGGTTGTTCGCTTCTTCTATTTTCAACATTTCGTTTTCCCAGTACTCCTTTTTCTTCGCTTTGTGCACTCTTTTCTCCTGTCTCCTTTTTTCTTTGTATGTCTCAACTGCATTTCTCGTTCTGTGTTTCTGTATCATTACTTGATATGCTATATTCTTTTCCTGTGTTACACGGGTACACTCATTGTCGAACCATTCATTTCTGCTTTCACGGGGTTCGTATCCTAGAGTATTTGATGCTGATTCTTTGATTAGGGTCTTCAAGTTATTCCATTTAACTTCTATGTCTTCGGCGTTGTGATTATTTGCATTTATCACTCTTCTATTTATTTCTTCCACATATTCTTCTTGTTTTGCTTCTTCTTTTAATAATTTCACGTTAAATTTTCTTTCCCTGCGGTTTCTTCTTTCGTTTAGTGTCGATATTCTGCTTCTGATTCTCGTCCCAATCATATAATGGTCGGAGTCGATGTTTGCACCACGATATGATCTGACATCTAGTACTTCTGAACAGTGACGCGCTTCTATAAGTATATGATCAATTGAGTTTTGCGTTCTTCCATCTGGAGATCTCCAGGTTACCTTATGTATATCTTTTCGCTGGAATCTTGTGTCTGCGATCACCATATTATTCATCATTGCAAAACTGATCAGTCTCATACCGTTTTCATTTGTTTCGTCGTGTAGACTAAATGCTCCTATTGTTGGTCGGTATGCACTTTCATGGCCAATTTTTGCATTTGCATCTCCTATGACAATCTTTACATCATGTCTAGGACAGTTTCTTAGCGTCCTATCTAAGGTTTCATAGAATGCATCTTTCGCTTCTTCTAGCGCATCTTCAATCGGGGCATGTATATTTATTATGGAGTAATTAAAGAATCTTCCTCTTATACGTATTCTACATATTCTTTCATTTATAGCGTCAAACCCCATTACTAGATGTTTAATTTGTTTTCTTACAATAAATGCCGTCCCAAAAGTATGATTCTTCTCGTTACAACTATAAAATATATTGTGCGTTTTTTTCTCTAGGATCCCCTTTCCAATCCATCTCACCTCTTGCACTGCTGTCAGGTCGCTTTTATATTTATCTAATTCGTTTAGTAGAACTTTTAGTCTGCCAGGTTGATACAGTGTCCTTACATTCCAAGAAAAAATTCGTAAATCATGGTCCTTAATACGATATCCGGGTCTTCGTTGTGTGGTCAATCCTATCCGAGGCTCTGTTGTAGGTCTCGTGGCAATGTGGTAATGCCAGGACGGGTTGCCAGCCCGTCGCTGGTATGCGGGAATATAGCGTCCCACCCTCGCTACTACCGTCGTTAGTTGGCTATCCAGTGGGCACCACGGGGAGGTGACGGTTCGATTTTACCCACCAAGATTCTATAACTAGACATAAAAGTTTACAATGGGAAAAACAGTATTAGGGGGTTAAAAAAAATATGAAAAATGCAATTGTTTCCCACATATTTAACTGTAATTCAAAAACAAGATGGCTAAGGTCCTTTTTCTGAACTTTTTTGACATCCTCAAAAGTTACCTAAACATTTCTTGGCACACTGGAAGACTCCAGGTGGCTTGGCCTTTTTGCTATTTACGATTCAAAAATATGTGTAAATCACTTATCTGATTTAATGGTTAATAGTAAAAAAACAAAGCAGCTGGAGTCTTCGTGTTTTCCTCGAAGTTTTAAAGCAGCTTTCGAAGATGTTAAACAAGTTCAGGAAAAAGGACTTTAATGTCCTAGGGTAGGGTTGAAAATAATTTATTTTTGGCTGGTAATTTCAAGCAAAAAGCAGAAAAAGAATGTTACTGTAAATTTTTTTTGAATTTCGATTTGTACTAGTGCGGAAAAGTTGCTACCTGGTGTGAGTATAAAAAGTGTAAAATTATATGAATATCAAGTTATATCTAGCGGTGCCCCAACGAGTGTTTGTGAGTGAAATTTTCAAGGTCGTTGGGGATGGCAGCCCTAGTTTAGTGCGGATTTTGGAGTTCGGGTCATTCAAATTCTCACTCACATGGCACGTAATTACGTTTCAACTATTAGATATTATTAAATTTGAATTAATTGTACGTTTTTTGTACAAATTTAGGTTTCTATGCTCAGAAATTTTAATAGATATATCACTGAAATGTAATATTTATTATAATATTTAACGAAAAATCTCTTTTAAGTAAAATATTCGTAACTTTCCAGTGTCTATTCTCACTTCCCTGTCATCCAAAAACTTAAAAATGCTATAACTTATAAAAATTCAAATATTTTGACTGACCCATTAAAACCTAGAATACTATCATTAATAACCGTTATATCCAATTTTCAATTTTGAAATACATAAAAAAAACGAAGGGCGAAAAATAATTCGATTTTATTCCAGTTTTTGAAGAATTGCCCATAAAAATATCGGCATTTAAATCTTTAAATTGTTTTTTATTTGTTTTTATTTTTTCCTGCAAATACTAAATTTGTTAACTTATATAACCCAGTCTTACTAGTCATTGTGTTTAGTATATTGTCTTTTTTTATTACGAGCTTTCTGTAGCTATACATTATGTCTCCACTAGACACTCACCTTTTCCAAAGCATCAACAATTCATCATGTGACTATGTTTTTAATGTAATATTTTTTTTCATTAACAATTTGTTTCCTTTTTCAGACCAATTTAAAGTTTTTCGCCATTCTCCTGTGAAGCCGTGTGTTGAACTGGAAAGTTTTCTGATAAATAATAACATGAATAAGAATTCGGCCAACTTTCTCAATTTCCTAAAAATTGATAAAGAAATGTCAAAACGAGACCTTTGCTCAATTGAAATTTGGAAGCATTACCTGAAGTCTTTTGTTGCTGCATTGGATTTTTTAAAACTAATTGAGCTGAAGAATGATAAAACTTTTTATCTGTGGAGTAAGAAACCTGGTCTTTATGTATTGCCGAGACATTTACAAAGCAATATGGGGGTAAACTTAATAAGAACAATAGATCCGCTCGGTGGCGGTAATGTTTTAAAATGATGAATTTATAAATCAAACAACTATTCTTGAGCTGCTAAAGTAAAATACAATCAGATGACACTTAAGAAGATTTAATTTGGAAGGAAGAGGTCTACCTTAAATAAAAATATACATAGAATATATTTCTAATTATGTATAACAAGAATAAAGAAAACATATTAATAATATTTATAAAACAAAAAAAACACATAATACAGAAATAATCACAAAAAGTCATCAAGTAATTGTAATATAATGTCTGTAACATACATATTTACAAGAATTGGGAACTGAAAAGTTTTAGGGCTATTATTATAAATGTAGTTTAACAAAGTATACAAAAATAAATAAATTAGAATATATAACGATTTTTCGAATAAACGTACCCGTATGGTAGATAGTAGACAAAAAATTATCGACAAAAAACACTCTGTCCGTTATCTCTGTCCATTTTGTTTGAATTTTGCTTTTGGGGGAAAATGTAGCTTAATGATTTAGATAAAACGTTAATGAAAAACAGTCTAGTCTATTCTATAACTAGAACATAAAAGATTCTATAACTAGACAAAAAAGTTTACAATGGGAAAAACAGTATTAGGGGGTTAAAAAAAATATGAAAAATGCAATTGTTTCCCACATATTTAACTGTAATTCAAAAACAAGATGGCTAAGGTCCTTTTTCTGAACTTTTTTGACATCCTCAAAAGTTACCTAAACATTTCTTGGCACACTGGAAGACACCAGGTGGCTTGGCCTTTTTGCTATTTACGATTCAAAAATATGTGTAAATCACTTATCTGATTTAATGGTTAATAGTAAAAAAACAAAGCAGCTGGAGTCTTCGTGTTTTCCTCGAAGTTTTAAAGCAGCTTTCGAAGATGTTAAACAAGTTCAGGAAAAAGGACTTTAATGTCCTAGGGTAGGGTTGAAAATAATTTATTTTTGGCTGGTAATACCTATTCATCCAAATTTCAAGCAAAAAGCAGAAAAAGAATGTTACTGTAAATTTTTTTTGTTTAAAGTTGATTTTTAAAATTGTAGGGGTGGTTTTAAACCTTTAAGGGTTGGAAATATATAATTTTTGGCTGATAATACCTATTCAACCAAATTTAAAGCAAAAGGAAGAATAAAAATTTTACAAATTTTTTGCAAATTTTTTTTTGTTTAAAGTTGATTTTTAAAATTGTAGAGATAATCAAGGTCATGCCCCATACGAACAGGTGTGAAACAAGGAGATGTATTGTCCATGGTGTTATTCAACTTGATGCTACACTACGTAATAAAAGATGTTTAGACCAGCGAGAAAATATTCTTAAAATCATACCAAATGTATGCATGTGCAGTTGATGTTGCAATATTAGCCAGAAATTACACTAAATAGTATGTGTTACTAAAAAAAAATATTTCGCACCAAATAGTTGACACAACATTTTTTTGTAGTTTGATCTACTATATATAATTTAAATTACACTACATAAGAATAGTTATGATAACAAGGAGAAACCTAACTAAAAATAATAGTAAGTGGCACTATATTTATGTAAAATTAGTTGTTGACACCAAAAAATTAGTAAAGTATTTTTGTTGTGTAACAACCCTTAACTTATTATAAAATCACTTTTCACTGATGAAAAGTGCAGAAGCAGTTAATACTTCCACAATGGTAGAAAAAATCATTTCAAAGTGAAGGTGTTCTAGTAGTACTGACACCACATTCGATACTGAATTATTTAATGTATACAACTAAACGAACAAAGTTGAAGTTTTAGTTACTCTTATTGTATTTGTTAGTCAGCATAAAGAATTTTTTTTAGTAACTGCAACTATAAAAAATATATTTGATGTCATATTTCACAAAAAATTTGGTTATCACAACTAGACATTTTTTTCAGTGTATAAAAGTATGGTAGAAGCAAAGTAGAGGAAAACGCAAGAAGAATAGGACTAAAAGTAAACCAGGACAAAACCAATATAATAAGAACGACGAGGTCAGATGCGAGATCACCTTAAAATGTAACTATAGCAGAATATAACTTTGAAGGCCTTAATACGTGCAAATACCTAGGTAACACAATAAATAATAAAAACGATTTACACGAGAGTGTACTGGAAATAATACATGCTGCTAATAGATGTTTCTACGCTCATTCTAAGCTTTTTAAATCAACACTAATATAAAGAAACTGCAAACTGACTACGTATAAGAGTCTCGTCAGGCCTGTACTGTGTATGACGCAGAGACGTGGACACTAACAACATTAACCCTGGGGAGTTTTTTGCATTTTTAAGGGCGACCAAAAAACATATTGGGAACGGAAAATGATGTTGTGTTTTGACATTCCCCCTACAGAAAATAATACGGATTTCTAAGATTTCTTTTCAATAAAATACGGTCCCGAAATAATTTCCATTCAATTCAAACCAACTCAAACGATTCCGATTTCTACTATATTACTGAAATTTTGATTTCTAACAATTTTTCGATTTTTCGATTTCTTCTTTGCAAGTTTGAAAACTAACAGAAAATGTTAAATTTTATATTATTGCTTTGAAAATTCTGGACACTTTTCTGTAATGATTGCAGATCATTTTTTCCTCTAAATTTTCTTGAACACATTTCCGTTGGTGGAGGTTTGGTTGTTCTTCCTTCAACTTTTCCACTTTTTGCTTATGGTATCTACAGTTTCAGGTCCATGGTTGGCAGGGTTGCCACTCAACAAAACATTTTCGAGCCAAATTTTCCGAAAAAAAGAGCCAATGCTGATAAAAAAGGGCCAAATCAAACACGATGATATAAACATATATTTATTAAACATATGTATGTGTGTACAAAATATAAACATATTCTTCTCAAGCCAATATATTATATAAAAAATAATTCACAGCTAAATTGCGTGTCTCTTCAGGGCTTCTTCTCAACAGCTTGAGTGTAGATGTCGTAAGGAATCTATAAGCTGTATCAGAACCTAATTTTCGAGCAGCGGTAGCAGCAGCACTACAGGCAGCATGCTGCCTTTTAAATCAGAATTAGCAGCAGCAGACCTTTTATTTGATAGTTGTCATACTTTGAAATGTCAAAAAATGCTGCGGTTTGATCAAAGAAGCAAAATTCTTATTAGAGATGAAAAAGCAGCAGCAGTTGTCATGTGACCACTATTAGCCAATAGGAACAGTTTGTCACTGCCGGTTCTGAATGGGCCTTATACCTTAATTTCTTCACTGGGGCAACTTTTGCGTGGGATTCTGCACATTCCAGCAGGGCAGCAGCAAAAGAGCCATTTAAGTTGAAAAAGAGCCAAAGAGCCAATTTTAAAAGTTTATTTCATAAAGAGCCACAAATGGCTCTATAGAGCCAAAGTGGCAACCCTGATGGTTGGTTCTGAATGGGGAAATGCTGGATGACAGATGGCGATAAAAGTGGATTTGTATGTCCGCATCGGTAGGTGTTTATTTGGTTAAATTAGTTCTGAAAAAATATCAAGCAAGCAAATGAACTAGGAAATTTACCTCTATAGGTAATCATAAAAATTACTGACTTTATTTTTAACGAAGTGCGTGTCAGCTCCGACGCGTGACTGGAGTTTACTCCTGAAAAACGATTGTCTTAAAATATATACAACTAGCCAAAACCCGCGTGCGTTGCAACACCTTTCAATAAAAAAAGATTATGTGTGCACAGTCCACGCTAGGAAAAAGGTATAATGAAGAAAGGAGAAAACTGCAAGAATTGAGTTTGGATACTTAAAAAAATTTAGGGTACGTTACAACTTTTTTAAGATTCGATGATGAAAAATTGTATACTACGTGCCCAACAAACACTTAGCCAAACTTATTCAGAATCGTCGCATAGATTTTGCTATTCCGGGGATTAGACTCCATGTGCAGAACTTCGCTCATGGCGCCCTCGTCCCTCCAAATTATTTTTCCCAAAAAAAGCGCAAAAAAAAGTAATCAATTTTGCAAATTTGGCACCCATCGTGCAGCCCAAAAATGCACAATTTGGCCACTAAAAATCTAATAAATACATTACACACACATTTCCTTTTGGTTTTTTCATTTCGGCTTGAGACGAACAGAAGGGTCAAAAAATGTCCAGCTTATAATCAGATATGCAACAGATGTTACGGTATTTTTTCAAAGAGCTTATATTTAATGTTCTGGCATTTGGAGCTAAGATGTGAAGATTTTCGGCCTTACCAACTTTTCAACAACCCACATACAGCTGTCCGTGGGAGAAGCATGGCTTTGTCAGATCGAGTCCAAAAACTTTCAGTGATTGTCCTTGTGGCAGCAGTAGAAAATAAAATATATAGTTTAAAAACACTAAAAAATACGCTTTTATTTTAAAACTTAAAACTAAAAAGTAAAAAATAATTTTGAATGTAAAGTTGTTATTGCCCCAGCTAGTATATGGGAACAACCTACCTTTCGAAATGTAAAAAAGCGTGGGACTCTTTACCTATGTTATTTTATTAACACTGGAACTTATCGTTAACGCCACACGCTACCGTCTATTATAAGTCTTCCGTCATTTTGGAGTGACCGCCAATTAGATTTAAAATGACGTCACACAGCTTACTGTACTATACTCGTTATACACTTTCATTTAATACCCATACCGAGGGGGTTGTCAAGAAAAAGGTAAACCGCCCTTTCGTGTTGGCCGCCATTTTGAATTTGGAATGACGCCACATAGCTAATAGTATTCTACTTGTCACACCCTTTCATTTGATACCCATACCGAGCGCGTTGTAAATAAAAATATAATCCCCCGTTTTGTATTGGCAGCCATTTTTTGTTTGCCGCCATTTTGAATTTGGAATGACGCCACACAGCTAATAGTATTCTACTTGTCATACCCTTTCATTTGTTACCCAAACCGAGGGCTTGTAAAGAAAACGGCAATCCGCCATTTTGTGTTGGCCGTCATTTTGAATTTGGAATGTCGCCACACAGCTAATTGTATTCTATTTGTCATACCCCTTTAATTTGATACCCATGCCGGAGGTCGGGGAACACAATTGAAAAATTCGGCCACCATCTTGAAACCGCCACCTTTACCGGTGGATTTTCCGGGCCTAAACCTACAGCAATACGAACAAAACAAAAAAAGAATCATGAAAATCGGCCCAGCGGTTATCGAGTTATAACATCATCAAGTTTCACCCCGTAGGAATTATATATTAAGCTGAGTTTAAATTATACGAGTTTTCACTGGCAGTCGCAGCCTGTGCACTGGCACACTATTTACATTAGCAGAGAATACTGGCAAATATTTCTCTGGCAGAGGGATTGCTTGTGTTTCACTGACACTTTTTTTCCAGAGCACTGGTAATAGAAATTGATGCTGTTTACATTGCGACTCCAGTTTACTGGAAAAGATATCTCGAACGGAATTGCAGTAAAAAGCAATTTCAAACTGAAAAAAATCAGTACAAACTATTTTATTTCAATATGATCCTAATGTCGTCCCATCCTAAATTTTGGCATGTAGAGTGAATGCAAAAAATATATTTTTTTCAAAACAATAAAAAAAATCTGTTTTTGAGTTTTTTCAAAAAAAAATTTTGAAAATACTGGAAAAAGTTTCATTCCTACTAATAAAACTATGTTGTATATCAAATTAAAGCAGTGTTAAAGCAGAAGAAACTGGAGCAACTTTCAGCTTTCTTCTTCTTTTTTGAACTAGAGCAATTTAAAGATTACAAAAATTGTAAAAATTATGCATTTCTCGATTTTTTTTAATATTAATAACTAAAAAATTAGAAACCCAAAAAATCTGAAAACTTATATTTTTCTTAGTTTTTACCAGAAGAACAAATATAAAAAAAATTATATCTCCCTAAGGTCATAAGATCCAGAAAATTGATTGATTTCATTTGGAATGACCCAGCAACTATTTACAAGTGAATTTTTCGGTTAAATGACGATAAAAAAGTAAATATTGCTGCAGCAATTGTTGCATACTTGTTATTTCATGATGAAAAAGAAAAGAAACCAAAAAGAAGGCGTTTGTGATCTTATATTTTGCCATTTATTGACAACAACTGTTTTATCTTTGTTTAGACATATACATATTATATCTTGTAGAGATATTGTTTTCAAATCTCTATTTCGATATGTCCCAATTGAAACATCCACAATTCTGGACAAAGATATTAAAATTTAAATCTCTTCTTTTGTTCAATAACCGCCTGCTTCTAGAACTTCGCTTTTTTAATAGTTTTCCAATTTAAAACTGTTTTTCGTCAACGATTCTTAATAAAAAACTCGTACAACTTTACAAACGAGAAAGACGTCAGTGCACGTTTTTTCGTGTTTAGACTGCACGAGAAAAATCGTTTCAGTGTTTATGCCAGTGCCCCATTCAGCGCACTGACATGATGTTTACATTGTACTGACTGCATCACTGGCTATAGACAGTGCAATAACTGGCAAAAAACTCGTATTATTTAAACGCACCTTTAGATTTAATTTAAGTATAATATTTAACTATTTAATATTTTAAGTAAACTTACTAAGTTAACTACAAACAAATTTACGATTTCGCAGTAAGTACTTCTTATTATAAACAAAACAAAAATCAAACGCCTACCTATGTAATTTAAATATGAAATTTAAATAAAAACGAATGGCTCGCAGATGGGAGAATTATTTCCGACTTACGTGACACTTATTGTTATATTTTGGCCAATTTACTCAATAGCTTTATAAATTATTGCCTATGTGTTATTCTGATGTATGAGCTATATTATTGTAAAGTTTCATTAAAATCCATTCAGTAGTTTTTGCGCGAAAGAGTAACAAACATCCACACATGCTTCCATACAAACTTTCGTGTTTATAATATTAACTGGAGCAACTTTCAGCTTTCTTCTTCTTTTTTGAACTAGAGCAATTTAAAGATTACAAAAATTGTAAAAATTATGCAATTCTCGATTTTTTTAATATTAATAACTAAAAAATTAGAAACCCAAAAAATCTGAAAACTTATATTTTTCTTAGTTTTTACCAGAAGAACAAATATAAAAAAAATTATATCTCCCTAAGGTCATAAGATCCAGAAAATTGATTGATTTCATTTGGAATGACCCAGCAACTATTTACAAGTGAATTTTTCGGTTAAATGACGATAGAAAAAGTAAATATTGCTGCAGCAATTGTTGCATACTTGTTATTTCATGATGAAAAAGAAAAGAAACCAAAAAGAAGGCGTTTGTGATCTTATATTTTGCCATTTATTGACAACAACTGTTTTATCTTTGTTTAGACATATACATATTATATCTTGTAGAGATATTGTTTTCAAATCTCTATTTCGATATGTCCCAATTGAAACATCCACAATTCTGGACAAAGATATTAAAATTTAAATCTCTTCTTTTGCTCAATAACCGCCTGCTTCTAGAAATTCGCTTTTTTAATAGTTTTCCAATTTAAAACTGTTTTTCGTCAACGATTCTTAATAAAAAACTCGTACAACTTTACAAACGAGAAAGACGTCAGTGCACGTTTTTTCGTGTTTAGACTGCACGAGAAAAATCGTTTCAGTGTTTATGCCAGTGCCCCATTCAGCGCACTGACATGATGTTTACATTGTACTGACTGCATCACTGGCTATAGACAGTGCAATAACTGGCAAAAAATCGTATTATTTAAACGCACCTTTAGATTTAATTTAAGTATAATATTTAACTATTTAATATTTTAAGTAAACTTACTAAGTTAACTACAAACAAATTTACGATTTCGCAGTAAGTACTTCTTATTATAAACAAAACAAAAATCAAACGCCTACCTATGTAATTTAAATATGAAATTTAAATAAAAACGAATGGCTCGCAGATGGGAGAATTATTTCCGACTTACGTGACACTTATTGTTATATTTTGGCCAATTTACTCAATAGCTTTATAAATTATTGCCTATGTGTTATTCTGATGTATGAGCTATATTATTGTAAAGTTTCATTAAAATCCATTCAGTAGTTTTTGCGCGAAAGAGTAACAAACATCCACACATGCATCCATACAAACTTTCGCGTTTATAATATTAGTTGGATGTTTGTATGGATTTTTCTACTCATCATATTTAAATAGTTAACACTATTTTTCTTGCTTTAATTTCCGAAAAGTCGTCGCTGACATCGTCGTAGTCTATATTTTTTCCCAGCTCTCGTTCTATTGATATCATTCAATGATTTAAACGTGAGTGACTCATACATGATCTTAGATAATTTTATATCATTTTTAATTTACTGAAACCGCGGTCACCAGTTGCAACACCGATACCTATTAACACAATAAAAAGATATAAGCAAATTGAGGAAAAACAGATTGAGGACCTTTCCCAAAGATTAGATTGGGAGATTTGGCTTGCCCTTAAGTCGTCTCATTACTACCACTGAAGTAGTATAAGCTCGAATTGAGTATAAAGGAATACTATTGAGTATAACAGAAAACTTACCCAGTGGGAAATGAAGCTAGAACGCTCCCTAAAAATCTTGGGGCGTTCCCCTTCCCATTCCAGTATTATATCTTTTTTAACATTGCATGTTCGGAGTGGGGAGTACTCCTTTTACTGCTGCTTTTTTAGACGCGTTTTTGAAGTAGTCACAAAAGTATTTTCTCACCCTTCAATTTATATTTACTACGTATACATGATGAGTTGAATAGTTGAGTTGAGGTTGAGTTGAATTTCCGACAATCGACAAAATTCGATAAAAATCACAAACAAAACACAGAGATGCTGTTGTCAACTAAATTCAACCACTGAACTACTGAACTTTCGTCTATATACATAATTTCAACTCAACCCAGGTAGCAGAGCTGAGTCGAGTTCAGTCGACCCTATCTCAACTCGACTCGCGTCTACATGCATTTGAACTTGGGTTCAACCTGGGTTGAACTCATCATGTATACGTAGTAATTATAGCGCCTGTGGATATAAGAAACAAGTGCAGTGTCGAAAAGCTTTATATTTTTGTTCACCTTGTGCAATTGCTTTTTCGTCCTTCCAAACGCGAGTGTCGACAGCGGTTTTACCAAGCGGTCCCCCAACTAAGTACCAACCGCGTTCAATATGCTGCTTGACCACCGCATCGAACGAGAACCGGTCTATGTTTGCCGTTTTCTTCGTTCCATACAATTCCTTAAAGATCCAATCGGAGCATATTACAGCGCTCCGAATTCCCTTCTCTTAGTAGTGCTTCGAATATTTCCCTCTGGGATAGCTTCTGGGTTGGTTCTGCCAAAAGAAAGATGAGTACTGAGCCGTAATGCTAAGCACAAGGGCCTGTCTACATAAGACCTGTTCCATTCTAGGTTGCACTGGTTCATCCGCGAATAAAAAACCGACCCTTCGGTATCTATATTTAATGCCCTGAATGAACTTATTTTTACGTTTACGCAAATTTTTTTAGTCAAAGATTTTTTGGAATTTCAAAATTCTTAAAAGGCCCCCAAACATTTTTTAGTCCCGCAAGGTGATGTGGCGGGCCTGGTTACGGCACGTGCGTATTTAAATATTTAAATACCCTACATCGATTATTAGATAATTAACTAACATTGCTAATAATGTAATAAACGTATTGACCCCTGAATTTTAAGAATTAGAGATTATAGTGCCTAAAATATATTTCGTGAGCATATTCGATAGAAAGATAAACATCACCGGCGACCAGTTTTTAATGAATTTGTGATACTGATAATATGTTTTTGATTACTTAATTGAAACAAAATTTCAAAATGACTAAATATAATAATTTGACTACATTGAATGAAAGAAAATATCGAGACTAAAAAAGAATATATAAAATTTATTTTGTATGTTGCTATTAAAGATGTAGTTTAATATATTACAAAAATTCTTTTTGTAAACTATTAAAAAAGATTGTATAAAAAATTTGTGATGTAAAGAAAAAATTGTGTAGAAAAAATTTGTATCAAGAAAATACAGATCCAAATTAATTGTGTTATACTCAGGTGGTCAGATCTCTATGTGTTCAAAATGTGAATATAAACTTTATTTTTTGAAGTAAACTGTATGTATACCTACCTATTTTGTCGTGGATTCTTGATTTCACTAAGTTGAGAAGGAATAAGATTCATATTTAAAATTAGTTATTTCAATTTCATAAATTTCATTGCAGATTATATACGCATTTCCAAGATCCTGATGAAAATAATGAGTTTAAGATTATATATAATATATTTGGTCGTAACCTAATTCATTTCAGTTACTTGAGAGGATCAAATATGTAATTTTAAAATCAATAGTTTCAATTCCTTTAATTTTTTATTATTTATTCGTTAAAATAAGCTTTTTAACTTTAAAAATAATAACCATACCTTGGTTGTGCAATTTTTTACTTTTTTAAAGTATTTTTGGGGAGTTTATTTCATTTTTTTCAAAGAAGATTAGTGATGTAATTTCATTTTAAAAATAACGAAAAGGAAATGAGTTTTATAAATGAATGTAATAAAGCAAAACAATAAACATTTCTTTAAAAACAAGCTTTTATTAGATAATTAATAAATATTAAATAATAAATTTTTTTTAACTATGTGTTAATAAGATGAACTAAAAAGTATAAAATAATTTTTTTTAATCCACCCACCCATATGTTGTGCAACTAAAAGCTTGGAGGCGCTTTATCATATTGTAACATAATTAATTTTCTTAATTATTATTTAAATCATATTTATTTTTTGCATTTTTGTTATAATATCGGAAACATTTGTAAACTGACCGCCCCAAGCTTTTATTTGTAGTTACATAAGGGTGGATTAAAAAATATATTTTGTGCTTTTTAGTTGACCTTATTAACGCATATTTAAAAACTTTTTATTATTTAATATTTTTTATTTTATCTAATTTTGTTTTTAAAATTTTTTTATTGTTGTTTATTTTCCACTTTTTAGCCTCATGCACCATTTGGTGGTGCCCGCCTTTTTTGGATTTAAAATGCCGTCACATATCATACTGACCTAGCTATTTGTTTTCTACTTATCAAAACTCTTCACTTTTTATACCCATACCGAGGGGTTATACAGAAAATGGTAATGCGCCATTTTGTGGTGGCCGCCATATTGGATTTAAAATGACTTCAAATGGCTTACTACTCGTCATACTCTTTCATTTGATACCCACGTCGAGGGGGTTGTGAAGAAAATGTTAATTCGCCCTTTTGAGATGGCCGCCATGGATCCATGGATGGATATACTATATTGCTAATTGTTTTCTACTTATCATACCCTTTCATTTGATACCCGTGTCTAAGGGGTTGTGAAGACAATGCCAATCCGCCCTCATGATACGGCCGCCATGGATCTAACGGTATATTGAGTATACTATGTTTCTTATTGTATTCTACTTATCATACCCTTTCAATTGATACCCATGGCGGGGGGGGGGGTTGTGAAGGAAATGGTACTCCGCCCTCTTGAGATGGCCGTCATGGATCCAACGGTATATTGAGTACACTATTTTGCATTGTTATCGGAGCTAAAGCTGTGTGCAAAATTTCAACATGATAGAAGCGGAAGTATTCAAAAAATCGATTGCAAAATTCGTACCGGACCAACAGACAGAAAGAAAGCGAGCTAATAAAAATGTATTAATAAGGATACCTGGCAGAGAAGTCCAGGAGAGATAGCGGAAAAATATTCAAAAGTTGAAATAAATCTACCCTGCGATTTTTGGACGCTATAATTAAGAGAAAAATAGTAGGAATTCAATTCACGTGTTTTGGATAAAATCGGTCCAGGGGAACAGGTGGAAAAAAGTTAATAATGGTAGCGAAACACGTTTTTCAACGTTTTAGGTGCGAAAAAATTTTGTTTTTGGAAAACAAAAAATAGTACGTAATCGCTTAAAAAGACAAAAAATATGAGTTTTGGACAATTGAAATCGGTCAACAGGTCTTTTGCAAAAAAAATAAAAACCTCGAAATATGGCCATTTTTTCACATTTAATTATAGGGACTGTAATTATTGTAGAAACTTGTTTCAGGGCTTAAATTGTGGCTTCTGTTAGTGCCTACCTACAATAAAAATTTCATGCAAAAATAATCATAACTTTTCGAGTAAATCTCAAATATGTAAAAACAGCTGTTTCAGGAAAAAAGTTTGAATAAGACCCACAGTTGTGCTAGAGTTATTTTGAAAAGCCTTATTTATTATCGAACAGTTGTTCTACCAGCCCATTTTCATGAAAAGTTTGTGAGGTTCGATTTAATACCTCATTAACGCGTTTGAAAACAGGCACTTTTCTTGATTTTCAGAAAAAACACCTTTCGGCGAAGGGGAAGTATAATATGTTGTGGGAAAGCTTTCTGCCGGCCGAGCTTCCTGCGATGGAAATTTTCGGGCGTTTTCATATATGCCTGACAGGAAAAAATTTTGATATCTCGAAATTTACTGAATAAAAATCCACCCCATATTACACTTCCCCGTGGATGGTTTTCGCGTTTAGTTCGCGCGTCCTTTACCGTTTTGGGTGGATACGGCGTGAATTCTCGCCGTGAATTCACGTCGTGAGTGTGGAGCCGCCTTTAAAAAAATCTAAAAATGCTAGTTTATAATACGCTTTATATTAGCTTCCCCTGTATGCAGTATTAGTAGGGGAGCTGGCACTTGAAAAAATCGTGTCGTCCCAACCTTCTGTCGTTTGGTATATAAGCTTTTGAAGTAATTTTAAGCATTTTTTATAATATGACATTTTTGCGGGAAGTGGACCCATTCCGAGTTAAGGGTTTTGGGGGGTAAAAAGGGGGTTAAAATTGAAAAAAATTTCTGCCGCTGCGTATGTAGGTTCTACTAGAGCTAAATAACCGTTAAATACTAGTGGCAGAAATTTTTGACTATTTGCTAGGTGTGGGGAGAAAAATGGCAACTTCAGCTGGGGGTGGCTTGGGGAGGGTCCAAATGGTCAAAAATGTCTGCCACTAGTATTTAACGGTTATTTAGCTCTAGTAGAACCTACATACGAAGTGGCAGACACTTTTTTCAATTTTAACCCCCTTTTTACCCCCCAAAACCCCTAACTCGAAATGGGTCCACTTCCCGAAAAAATGTCATATTATAAAAAATGCTTAAAATTACTTCAAAAGCTTATATACCAAACGGCAGAAGGTTGGAGCGACACGATTTTTTCAAGTGCCAGCTCCCCTACTATATGTTGTATATGTCAGTGGCGTGACGTGCTTTGAATTGTAGGGGATGCAATCTGGCAAAATTTATGTGGAAAAACTCCGTTCCGCGGATGCACGTTATATATTCAAAAGGAGTATTAAGATTATCTATATTATCATGAATAAATAAAATAAGTCTTCCATTGAAATCGCAGCGAGTGTGAGCTACTTTTGGAAGTTTTCGCTTTAAAAACAAGTCGAAAATAGCGGTTCGTTTAGTTGAGTGACTAAAGAAATTTGAGAAACCTGTGATTGACTGAAAGAAGATTCGGCACTCACGAATCTTGTCACATAATTTCGATAAAACAATATTTAAGCAATGGGCACAGCATTGTACAAAAAGAGCAAGTAGTAAGGGGACACTTCCCATAAGAAAGTGTACTAGGTGCGGTAGAGACAGGATGCTTGGAGAGGGTCGGGAAATAGCGGTGGACACTCGGCCATAAGGAGGTGTGGGTTAGAGGAGTGTTATTCAGCAGGTGATTAAAAGATCACACCGGTGCATTTGGGTGGTGTTGTTAGAGTGAGTGAGCAGGTTGTTGCAGGGTGATGGATGATGACGTTTTTCTCTTGAAACCGTGATTTTTCTCTTGAAAAAATAATTTTCGCTCGCGAAAATGATTTTTTCTTGCAAAACGTGTTTTATGTAATGAGTGTGAGGCGTCCCACGGGATGCGACTTGCGATCGTGTGGAGAGGCATAATCAAAGATCAGGGGAAGTTTTCACAAGAAACCGGTAGACGTGGTGGCAGAGGATGCGGAGGGTGTGTTGCAAGGTGCGAATCTCTCTTTCTGATGGTGTATGGAGGAAGAATAACGCCAAAACCAGAAACAATTTTGTTGCGAATGAAATGGCAGATATCAAGCGACAGACATGTGACAATTTCTTGTGCAGATTAAATTGTTGTGGCCAAACGGCGCGGAGATGGAGAAAAATGCACTCGAAGCCGAGCACGGGTAAAGCTGCTGACAGAAACAGGCGCAAACGCCGTGCGGGCAATGACAGAGAGAATAGAAGTAATGTATTCAAATGCGCACTAACGAAATGCTGATTTATGCTACGCACACACCGCGTAAGTTGCTTTACTTTCTACTCTTTGCGCGTTGCCGCCGCGTAGTGTCAAGAGATGGGCATATGTTTGGAGTCGTGTGTTGGTGTTGGCTGTGATAGCAAATTGTTGAATTTTATATTTAATTGAAATCTTTATTTTTCCAAATTGGGGTAATTAAATTAACACCTAAAACAAAGACAAGTCCTGTAGGATAGAAAAATTATATGTAAATCATTCAGGTTTTTCAATTTTTTTCTTATCACGTCCACTTGTCACTTTGGTTTCGTTGTTGTGGTCAAAGTCGAAGCGCGCCGCCGACACCGCAACATCATGTCAGTGAAAAGTCGCCACATACCGCGAAGCCAATGTCCGCACCGCATTTGCGCCTGTTTCTGTCAGTAGCTTTACGGCTGCGTGGTAGCTGGGCATGGGTATGAAAGAAGGAATGATAAGAAAAAAACTATTTTCATTTTCTTGCGCAAAGGCTTTTTTATTTTAATTAGATCGCTTTAAATCTCTCTGTGTAGACTCGGAATGATAAAAAAGAACTATTTAACTTTTCATGCACAAAGGCTTTCTTTATTAAAATTGGTTTTTTTATTTATTTGTTTTTTTATTTAATAAATTTTATTTTTAGAAATCCAGCCCTGTCCTCATCCTTTCCTTCGTAGACCATGGAGTAATTGCCGTCTTGGTTCAGCTCGTCGATCTGTCGTTGCGTCTTTATTTTTTCCGCGAACCTTGGCGGCAGAAAGACATAGCTGTTGTCGATGAAATATACGATTACCCTTAAGCCGTATTTTGTTTTTAATAGCTTGAAGGTCTTGATGGGGTGTTTTTTACCTAGTTCTAGGGACGTTATCGGTATATTAAGCGTTGCCTCTGTTTCTGCAACCGAAGATAAAAATTCGGCATTCTAAACAAAAATAAATAAATAAATAAAAACAATTCGAGTTTAATAACCTAAATATTTTTTAACTTACCATTTTTCTATAACTGGGATCGCAACTAAACGGGTGAAACCACACTTCTGAATACTTAACATGCAAACGGCCTGTTTATATAGAACTTTCTACAGAAGATAGAAGGTGTACATAAAGAAAATGTATCGTAATTTATTACCTGAAAGTAGCGTAATTTATTACCTAAGTAGATATAACCGATAGATGACAAAGTTGCAGAACATATTGCTATTGGATGTTAAAACCTGTGTGTTATTACAGGTTCCTTAGAGCTTTATAGTTATGTACCCTGTAGGCGGTGGAAGATAAAGTTGCGCGATAAATTGCTATTACATTGTATGCATTGAATGTTAAAAATAAAGATACCTGCGTGTTATTACAGGTTTCTGAAAAAGAGGAGTCTAATCCTAGGCTCTGTTATATTGTATATAAACTCGAGGTGTTTTCCAACAAAATTTGTAGTTGCTGTTAAGGCATTAACGGTGTTATGCTGAATGTTCATCTTGATGAAAAATAACAATAGAGATACACTTTAAGCCGGTCCAGTGTAGTCGACAGTTAATAATTAAAAATCGTAGTGTAGTGTGTTCTTTGGAAGCAGATGAAAATAGTGTCAACGAGGGAAACACAAGCCACCTGAAGCAAATCTTCATTGTGCCAACGAGGAAAGCGATACACGTTAAAAACTTGTCCGTTATTCTTCGGAAGCAGATCCAAATTGTGTAAACGAGGGATACGGAAGCTGCCTGAAGCAGGTCCAAGTTGTGTCAACGAGTAGGAGTGTAAATGCTGGACCTGTACGAGGACGAGCAATCTATTCGCTTAATATAGTGATACAAGGTAAGGGGACGTCCATAAATTACGTGAGGTGTTTAGGGGGGGGAGGGGGTCGAGCCGAATCTCACCAAATCTCACGTGGGGGAGGGGGAGGGTCTCCGCAAATCTCACGTAATTTTTTTCCGCAAGAAACAGTGTAAAATCGCGAGAAAACTGGGTTAAATTAATAGTACAGGTAAATTAAGCCGAAAAAAGCGATATAGCGGAAATAATTAGGTACAGGCTGAAAATTGGCAGAGCGCTTCTTTTTATGCTTTTTAATAAGGGGTTATAAAGTCTACCGATTTTCTACTCCGAGAAGCCCACTTTTTAGGGGGTTTTAGCCCTCAAAATGGGTATTTTTCGATTTTTCTGTATTTTTTTTGCAATATTTCTTAACATATTTTTGTTTTTTTCAATTTTAACAATATCTGTAAATGAGAAAATCTTTAAAATGGTCTTTTCGGACCCGCATTTAGATTTCATTCACGAAAATCTTGGTGCAGTATCAGATGAACATGGTGAAAGGTTTTATCAAAACATATTGCAAATAGAGAAGGAATAATGAATCAAAAGTATACGTGATATTATTACTATATTTCGACTCAATAGCAATTGGGTATAAAAATTTTGCACTGCCGTTTACACTGTATTTGTTCACTGTTTCAAATACTATCCAACTGGAACATCAAAAAAAAAGTAAAGAAAATAATTTAAATATCTGGGAATGAAGACGTGATGAAAAATTCTTATCTCTTTATACAATGGTCTGGGAAAAACTGCGAAAGTAATGTATGCATTGACTTATACCACCATTTTTGGACAGATTGCGACCCTACGATGAACTAGTGTGGGGGTCTAAGCTTAAACAAAACAAAAAGGCCTAGAAGCCCAATTGAAAAACCTGGAACCTAATGCGCTCCTAAGAATCTCAAGTGCATAATGTACCCAATCCTACTGCAATCATAGAGATTATATTAAGAATCGGCTCTTTTCACATCAGTCAGAACACATGCTGTCTGCAGTGCATTGTCACTACAAAAGCAGACATTTGCACCAGGCGACATAATTAGTTATCTAAGCATCTTACCGGACTCGAATTTTGAATCGACGACCATCTGCTCTGACATACCTACTAGAGGCCAAGATAGATTTTGAAAACCTTTTGTTATCATTATCGAGAGTTGTGAAGAATGGAAGTCTAACAGATCCGCACTTCTTGAATCTGTATCCTGATGTACAGGCGGCTCAAACGTCAATTTGAGAAGCTGGCTGTGACTTCAGACTCCGCTTTTCTAAGGCGATACGAAAGTAGGAAGCAAACGGAAGGTAGTAGCGATGCCTGATAAATCTTCGAAAAGAAATTATTTTCAGCCAACCAACTTCATTTATTAACTTAATTTGACATTTTGATGCGAACAATAAATTGTTTCAAGAATATTTAAAGAGTTTTTAGAATATTTTAAAACAAACAAATAAATGCAGCGCATGCGGCAATGGCTTTACTCGCGGACTGAAATCCGATAACAGGTGGACAAATTTATTTCGAATTCGCATTGATGGAAGATACCATTTTCTTATTTCCGAATTTCATGACTTTCGAATCGGATTCCAGGATAACCCCCCTGGGTCTTGCAGTCACAGGTTTTTTACCTAACGATGACATATATAGAAGAATGCTCCGAAGTTTGTATATCTCCAGAGTCATAAATGGCTCTACCATTACTATTCAAACAGTCAAGTCGTTACTCTCTAAAAACGAATCAGTGGATGCCAAAGCCAACCTTCGTATGTCAATATATTGTAAAATTCTAAATTTTTTTATATTCCACTAGCTGGGACCCGGCGCGCCTATGCTGCACCCATAAACCAATAGTAGTAATCAGGTGATACTACTTGTCATACCCTTTCATTTAATACCCATACCGAATGGCTTGCAAAGAAAAAGGTAATCCACCATTTTGTGTTGGCCGCCATTCTAAATTTGGACCGATCGATCTGAAACTTTGGGAATCGTAGTTTTTTCGGAAAAAACCAAAATAATATAGATCTGAGCTCTTTAGCAGTAATTCGAAGAGTACCTCCCATACAAAAGTTCGAATTTTACGGATATCGGTACACTACAGCCACCCGAAGTGTTCGAGATAGATCAAAATAGACCTCGTAGGAAAACCCGCCGTACCCGAAAACCCCTATATACAAAAATTCAGGCCAATCGGATGAGCGGTTTCGGAGTCTATTGAACATTTACAGACATACTTTCACTTTTATATGCTTGCTCTACAAATACACGAGTTTTCTGTTCTCTTGTTAAGAAATCATTATCCCTGTAAGGCACCCTGAGGTTGGTTTCCAAAGGGTAGGCAGAATCACCTGCTAAATGGTAATCCACAGGTATTGTAGTTTGTATTGGGTGCATGCCTAGTTGGTGCTGTTATGATTTTGTGGTACTGTTCTTCAACACAAATTATGATTTCTAAAAGCAATCAAGCACAGATTAAGGTATTTACACTAAAAATACGCATAATAGTGTAAATCCTACAATTTTTTTAAAATTTTAAAAATCTCACGTGAGATTGAGGGGGGGGGGAAGGGGTCGAGCCAAATCTCACGACATCTCACCAAGGGGGGAGGGGGGGTCGAAAAATCGCCAAAATCACCTCACGTAATTTATGGATGTCCCCTAAGCAAGCAACATATATAATTAGTTTATATTAATAATTACTTAAATAATAATAAAGAAACTAAAATTAAAAATTTAAAAGCTTTTTTTTATTTTTTAAATAGCTCATTCTTGTTGCTAGTGCAATTACGTTCGGTGCCTTTGGAGAAGGGACGTAAGGACAAGCTGGTAATCAGGAACTTTAATTTGAAGAAACAACTGGAAACAAGATCGAGGGTGTCGCAAGCTGGTAATAGAGAACTTCAATTTGAAGTCAACCAACTGGGAACAAGAGGGAGGATATCGTATGTAGTTAGTTTTTAATAATAGTAATAATAATAATAGATTTATTAATAATGGGTACAAGTAGCATTCTAAATGTAAACGGGAAAACTTATATCGATTTTTTAAGTAGTTCTTTGCTGTTGGGGAAAGAGTTATTCTTAACAACATTAAACGCGGTTTTAAACGTTATAACCACAAAAAACGTGTCATTTACCACCGAAGATAAGTATTGTTTAGCGAGTCTTCTTATTAGATTCTCGATGATAAATAACTTATCTTTTAACGATGAGGTTTTTAAAAAGGCTCGAGAGTTTTTAAATTTAAATTTAGAAAAAACTAATTCTCGTGTTCTTAATGAAGGAAACCAAGCTTCTACTTCGTCAAGTGCAATGTGTAAAAATAATTCTGCAATTCAGAGTGGCGGCGGGGCGAAAGATAAAATAAAAGTGATTTCAAAAAGGACAGGTACTTGAAGAACTGAACGTTCAAATGAACGAAATATAAAAATTTTTTTTAACTGCGTGAGAGTTAAAACACCCCGCTGAAAATCTCACTTTTTACTAATTTGGGTATGGCGAATTCAATAAAAATAGAACCAACCCTCTAGCTTGATCGGAAACTACCCCCAGGACAACCCTTATTACTAAAATTGAGTGTTTCGCACGTACTTATGAAATCACCCCGCCAATTTTTTGTGCAGTAATAGCCTTTAGGGTAAGCTATTTTTTGAGACCAAAGTCAACCCTATCGGTGAATCGGAAGCCACCCCCACAGCAACCCCTAAATTTAAATTATTTTTTTTATGCCCAAAATAAAGTTTCACCCCGCCAATTTTTTGTGAACATCCATCTAATAGATATAACACAATTTTTAGACATCATAACTACCCCCTTCGGGCATCGGAAACCACCCCCGCAACAAGGGGTGAAAACTAAATTATTTAATTTCATACCTAAACTTCAATTCACCCCGCCAATTTTTTGTGCACAAATAGACCTTACTGTAAGCTATTTTTGGAGACCAAAATCATCCCGATCGGTGAATCGGAAGCCACCCCCACAGCAACCCCTAAATTTAAATTATTTTTTTTATGCCCAAAATAAAGATTCACCCCGCCAATTTTTTGTGAAGATCCATCTAATAGATATAACACAATTTTTAGACATCATAACTACCCCCTTCGGGCATCCGAAACCACCCCCGCAACAAGGGGTGAAAACTAAATTATTTAATTTCATACCTAAACTTCAATTCACCCCGCCAATTTTTTGTTCACAAATAGCCCTTACTGTAAGCTATTTTTGGATACCAAAATCATCCCGATCGGTGAATCGGAAGCCACCCCCACAGCAACCCCTAAATTTAAATTATTTTTTTTATGCCCAAAATAAAGTTTCACCCCGCCAATTTTTTGTGAAGATCCATCTAATAGATATAACACAATTTTTAGACACCATACCTACCCCCTTCAGGTATCGGAAACCACCCCCGCCACAAGGGGTGAAAACTAAATTATTTAATTTCATACCTAAACTTCAATTCACCCCGCCAATTTTTTGTGCAGTAATAGCCCTTAGGGTAAGCTATTTTTTGAGACCAAAGTCAACCATATCGGTGAATCGGAAGCCACCCCCACAGCCACCCCTAAACTTAAATTATTTTTTTTATGCCCAAAATAAAGTTTCACCCCCCCAATTTTTTGTGAACATGCATTTAATAGATATAACACAATTTTTAGACACAATACCTACCCCCCTCGGGCATCGGAAACCACCCCCCGCCACAAGGGGTGAAAACTAAATTATTTAATTTCATACCTAAACTTCAATTCACCCCGCCAATTTTTTGTGCACAAATAGCCACTACTGTAAGCTATTTATTGAGACCAAAATTACCTTAATCGAATCTGCGGAACCCACCCCCACAGCCAACCCTAAAGCATAATTATTTTTTTAATGAACATGCACCTATTAAATAAAAGACAATTTTTAGAAACCATAACTATCCCGTTAGGGCATCGGAACCACCCCCCCCCCACTAGGGGGTGAGAACTGAATTATGTTATTTTATACCTAAACTAGAATTCACGTCTATTGATTTTAGTAGGGATTGCTATATTAACCCTCCTTGTTTTTCTGGCTTGGGACCGGCAATAGGACCAATATCATTTCTCTCCGTGCATCGGAAACCACCCCTACCCCTCGTTTGAAGTTAAATAATTTTTTAAATGCCCAAATAAAGATTCGCCCGCTAATTTTCAATGAACATACACGTACTAAATATAAGACAATCTTTAGAGACACAACGTAACCCTTTCATGCATCGAATAGAGCGTGTAAACTAAAATATTTAATTGCATACCTGTATTGCAAAACAATGCGCAAAATGAATAGCCTCTACTCTTGAGACCAAAATTAACACCCCCTCCTCCCCGCCAAATCCACCACCTTCAAAGAAACTGCCAATTTTTGTTGCACATACTCCTAGATATAACAAAATTTTTCCAGTCAAAACCTATTCTTTCGTGCATCGGAAGCTGAATATGAAAAATTGAATTGATTGAAATTCCTTTTTTCCATATAAATTTTATTTTTAAGAAAATTTTATTAAAAAATTTGGGAAATTTATTCTCTCCCCCTAAATCGAAACAGAATAAAAAATACATTGAAATAAAATTTCTTTCGTAGTTGCAAATAAAATCAATCTTTTTTCAAATTTAATTTTAATCTAGGATTAGTTTTACCCGCTTAAGGGTTGATAATAAATTATTTTTTGGGTGATAATACTTATTTATCCAAATTTCAAGCAAAAAGCAAAAAAAAATTTACAAAGTATATATTTGCAAAGTGTTTTTTTACTTAAAGTTCATTTTTAAATTTGTAGGAGTAGTTTTAACCTCTTAACGGTTGATGAAAATAATTGATGCGCATTTAATCGAATTTGAAGCATAAAATTGGAAAAAAAATTGTTTACAAATTTTTCTATTTTCAGTCGATTTAGGCGTGGTTTTAACATTTTAGGATTATCCCATATCATAAAATTTGGCTTGGTTTGGTATAAATCAACCACCTTTGCAAATAAATAGTGAAATAGTGTATTTCATTGAAACTCTTAAAAAGTGGTGTTATTTTTGCATTTTTAAGGGTGACGCCCATATTTTAGGACTACGGAACGCCGATTTTCGTAATCAGCGCCCCAAGAAAGAGTATGTTGTCGAGGCCACTAGCTCTTCCACTATTTGTTGAAAGTTTTTAATTCACGAAATGCATCGCCTGATGAAACGTTTTTATCCCATTAAGAATGCCAATTTTGTACTGTTTCATAAACGATTCAGCGTACGCATTTGATACACGCGACACTGTATCGTCTACAAGTTCTTTTGGTTTTTGTTTTTGAAAAATTTTCCAGATGTGTTCGAAGAATGGTGAATTTGAATAAATTGCGGTACTATTGCCATAAAAATTTTATATCTAATTGGCGGGGTGAACCTCCATTTTGAGGATAAAAATAATAATTAAACAGTGGGGGTGGGTTCCGCAGGTCCGATTAAGTTGATTTTGGTCTCAATAAATAGCTTACAGTAGTGGCTATTTGTGCACAAAAAATTGGCGGGGTGAATTGAAGTTTAGGTATGAAATTAAATAATTTAGTTTTCACCCCTTGTGGCGGGGGTCGTTTTCGATGCCCGAAGGGGGTAGTTATGGTGTCTAAAAATTGTGTTATATCTATTAGATGGATGTTCACAAAAAATTGGCGGGGTGAAACTTTATTTTGGGCATAAAAAAAATAATTTAAGTTTAGGGGTGGCTGTGGGGGTGGCTTCCGATTCACCGATATGGTTGACTTTGGTCTCAAAAAATAGCTTACGCTAAGGGCTATTACTGCACAAAAAATTGGCGGGGTGAATTGAAGTTTAGGTATGAAATTAAATAATTTAGTTTTCACCCCTTGTGGCGGGGGTGGTTTCCGATGCCCGAAGGGGGTAGTTATGGTGTCTAAAAATTGTGTTATATCTATTAGATGGATCTTCACAAAAAATTGGCGGGGTGAAACTTTATTTTGGGCATAAAAAAAATAATTTAAATTTAGGGGTGGCTGTGGGGGTGGCTTCCGATTCACCGATATGGTTGACTTTGGTCTCAAAAAATAGCTTACACTAAGGGCTATTACTGCACAAAAAATTGGCGGGGTGAATTGAAGTTTAGGTATGAAATTAAATAATTTAGTTTTCACCCCTTGTGGCGGGGGTGGTTTCCGATGCCCGAAGGGGGTAGTTATGGTGTCTAAAAATTGTGTTATATCTATTAGATGGATCTTCACAAAAAAATGGCGGGGTGAAACTTTATTTTGGGCATAAAAAAAATAATTTAAGTTTAGGGGTGGCTGTGGGGGTGGCTTCCGATTCACCGATATGGTTGACTTTGGTCTCAAAAAATAGCTTACACTAAGGGCTATTACTGCACAAAAAATTGGCGGGGTGAATTGAAGTTTAGGTATGAAATTAAATAATTTAGTTTTCACCCCTTATGGCGGGGGTGGTTTCCGATGCCCGAAGGGGGTAGGTATGGTGTCTAAAAATTGTGTTATATCTATTAGATGGATCTTCACAAAAAATTGGCGGGGTGAAACTTTATTTTTGGCCATAAAAAAAATAATTTAAGTTTAGGGGTGGCTGTGGGGGTGTCTTCCGATTCACCGATATGGTTGACTTTGGTCTCAAAAAATAGCTTACACTAAGGGCTATTACTGCACAAAAAATTGGCGGGGTGAATTGAAGTTTAGGTATGAAATTAAATAATTTAGTTTTCACCCCTTGTGGCGGGGTGGTTTCCGATGCCCGAAGGGGGTAGTTATGGTGTCTAAAAATTGTGTTATATCTATTAGATGGATCTTCACAAAAAATTGGCGGGGTGAAACTTTATTTTGGGCATAAAAAAAATAATTTAAGTTTAGGGGTGGCTGTGGGGGTGGCTTCCGATTCACCGATATGGTTGACTTTGGTCTCAAAAAATAGCTTACACTAAGGGCTATTACTGCACAAAAAATTGGCGGGGTGAATTGAAGTTTAGGTATGAAATTAAATAATTTAGTTTTCACCCCTTGTGGCGGGGGTGGTTTCCGATGCCCGAAGGGGGTAGTTATGGTGTCTAAAAATTGTGTTATATCTATTAGATGGATCTTCACAAAAAATAGGCGGGGTGAAACTTTATTTTGGGCATAAAAAAAATAATTTAAGTTTAGGGGTGGCTGTGGGGGTGGCTTCCGATTCACCGATATGGTTGACTTTGGTCTCAAAAAATAGCTTACACTAAGGGCTATTACTGCACAAAAAATTGGCGGGGTGAATTGAAGTTTAGGTATGAAATTAAATAATTTAGTTTTCACCCCTTGTGGCGGGGGTGGTTTCCGACTCCCCGGAGGGGGTAGGTATGGTGTCTAAAAATTGTGTTATATCTATTAGATGGATCTTCACAAAAAATTGGCGGGGTGAAACTTTACTTTGGGCATAAAAAAAATAATTTAAATTTAGGGGTTGCTGTGGGGGTGGCTTCCGATTCACCGATCGGGATGATTTTGGTATCCAAAAATAGCTTACAGTAAGGGCTATTTGTGAACAAAAAATTGGCGGGGTGAATTGAAGTTTAGGTATGAAATTAAATAATTTAGTTTTCACCCCTTGTTGCGGGGGTGGTTTCCGATGCCCGAAGGGGGTAGTTATGATGTCTAAAAATTGTGTTATATCTATTAGATGGATGTCCACAAAAAATTGGCGGGGTGAATCTTTATTTTGGGCATAAAAAAAATAATTTAAATTTAGGGGTTGCTGTGGGGGTGGCTTCCGATTCACCGATCGGGATGATTTTGGTATCCAAAAATAGCTTACAGTAAGGGCTATTTGTGAACAAAAAATTGGCGGGGTGAATTGAAGTTTAGGTATGAAATTAAATAATTTAGTTTTCACCCCTTGTGGCGGGGGTGGTTTCCGACGCCCGGAGGGGGTAGGTATGGTGTCTAAAAATTGTGTTATATCTATTAGATGGATCTTCACAAAAAATTGGCGGGGTGAAACTTTACTTTGGGCATAAAAAAAATAATTTAAATTTAGGGGTTGCTGTGGGGGTGGCTTCCGATTCACCGATCGGGATGATTTTGGTATCCAAAAATAGCTTACAGTAAGGGCTATTTGTGAACAAAAAATTGGCGGGGTGAATTGAAGTTTAGGTATGAAATTAAATAATTTAGTTTTCACCCCTTGTTGCGGGGGTGGTTTCCGATGCCCGAAGGGGGTAGTTATGATGTCTAAAAATTGTGTTATATCTATTAGATGGATGTTCACAAAAAATTGGCGGGGTGAAACTTTATTTTGGGCATAAAAAAATAATTTAAATTTAGGGGTTGCTGTGAGGGTGGCTTCCGATTCACCGATAGGGTTGACTTTGGTCTCAAAAAATAACTTACCCTAAAGGCTATTACTGCACAAAAAATTGGCGGGGTGAATTGAAGTTTAGGTATGAAATTAAATAATTTAGTTTTCACCCCTTGTGGCGGGGGGTGGTTTCCGATGCCCGAGGGGGGTAGGTATTGTGTCTAAAAATTGTGTTATATCTATTAAATGCATGTTCACAAAAAATTGGAGGGGTGAAACTTTATTTTGGGCATAAAAAATATAATTTAAGTTTAGGGGTGGCTGTGGGGGTGGCTTCCGATTCACCGATATGGTTGACTTTGGTCTCAAAAAATAGCTTACCCTAAGGGCTATTACTGCACAAAAAATTGGCGGGGTGAATTGAAGTTTAGGTATGAAATTAAATAATTTAGTTTTCACCCCTTGTGGCGGGGGTGGTTTCCGATACCTGAAGGGGGTAGGTATGGTGTCTAAAAATTGTGTTATATCTATTAGATGGATCTTCACAAAAAATTGGCGGGGTGAAACTTTATTTTGGGCATAAAAAAAAAAAAAATAATTGTGTATTAAAGAACACAAAGCAGAAGTGAAACTTCGCGTATATATTTATGTCTATATGATCTTTATTATTGTATTTTTTCTTCATTTGCTCGTGTCTTGTGTTATAATCTAAAATATGAATGAAGCAGGGAATAGGAAGTAAGAACCATAATATTTTAACTCAATTGATAAATCATAGTATGATGAATATTTTGAAAGTAATGCAGTACAGTGTATAAAATCAAAAACATTTCGCTGCTTTTACAAAAACTTTATCTTTAATAAACAATCTTAATTTTTTAAATAACCGACTCCTCATTTTTACTTTACCGATGCCTGCGCCATCTATGTACGAATTTAAATAAATTGTAAATATTTTTCTGCTGGTTTGGTAGAATTTGTTTATATGGCATCACTTAATTACTATCATTGCTGTCGCTGTCACCTACTTGGTGATCTTCGCGAAATTCATCAGTTTAAGTTATTAAAAACCAAAATGTTAAACGAGATAGAGTGAAAACTAAATTGTTAGTTTAGTTGTGCATTCATTGAATTGTGAAATTTGTTTGTGTTTTGTTGTTTGCTGCTCTTTTGGCGGTGATATTCATCAGCTTGGTTGTTTAAATCCAAAATGTTTAACGAAATACAGTGGAAACTAAATAATTTAGTATGTATACTTGTGCATTCATTGTGTTTGTGTTTTGTTGGACATATTTAATTTGTTTCAAAATTTTTGTGTTTTTTTCTCGTTATTTTGTAAACGAATGCGAAGGCAACTTCCGTTTCATACGGCAGTCCTTGTTTTTGTTGCCGATTCTGAATTGTGACAGTTGTAAATGAGTGAGAAGGCAACTTCCGTTTCGTACAACTGTCCTTGTTTTCGTTTCTGTTTTCTGAATTCACTCGTACTTGCTCGAATCACTTCAAAATCCCCGGAACGAGAGCAAGGAAGTTTTACTTCAATAATTTAAATTTAGGGGTTGCTGTGGGGGTGGCTTCCGATTCACCGATCGGGATGATTTTGGTATCCAAAAATAGCTTACAGTAAGGGCTATTTGTGAACAAAAAATTGGCGGGGTGAATTGAAGTTTAGGTATGAAATTAAATAATTTAGTTTTCACCCCTTGTTGCGGGGGTGGTTTCCGATGCCCGAAGGGGGTAGTTATGATGTCTAAAAATTGTGTTATATCTATTAGATGGATGTTCACAAAAAATTGGCGGGGTGAAACTTTACTTTGGGCATAAAAAAAATAATTTAAATTTAGGGGTTGCTGTGGGGGTGGCTTCCGATTCACCGATCGGGATGATTTTGGTATCCAAAAATAGCTTACAGTAAGGGCTATTTGTGAACAAAAAATTGGCGGGGTGAATTGAAGTTTAGGTATGAAATTAAATAATTTAGTTTTCACCCCTTGTTGCGGGGGTGGTTTCCGATGCCCGAAGGGGGTAGTTATGATGTCTAAAAATTGTGTTATATCTATTAGATGGATGTTCACAAAAAATTGGCGGGGTGAAACTTTATTTTGGGCATAAAAAAAATAATTTAAATTTAGGGGTTGCTGTGGGGGTGGCTTCCGATTCACCGATAGGGTTGACTTTGGTCTCAAAAAATAACTTACCCTAAAGGCTATTACTGCACAAAAAATTGGCGGGGTGAATTGAAGTTTAGGTATGAAATTAAATAATTTAGTTTTCACCCCTTGTGGCGGGGGGTGGTTTCCGATGCCCGAGGGGGGTAGGTATTGTGTCTAAAAATTGTGTTATATCTATTAAATGCATGTTCACAAAAAATTGGAGGGGTGAAACTTTATTTTGGGCATAAAAAAAATAATTTAAGTTTAGGGGTGGCTGTGGGGGTGGCTTCCGATTCACCGATATGGTTGACTTTGGTCTCAAAAAATAGCTTACCCTAAGGGCTATTACTGCACAAAAAATTGGCGGGGTGAATTGAAGTTTAGGTATGAAATTAAATAATTTAGTTTTCACCCCTTGTGGCGGGGGTGGTTTCCGATACTTGAAGGGGGTAGGTATGGTGTCTAAAAATTGTGTTATATCTATTAGATGGATCTTCACAAAAAATTGGCGGGGTGAAACTTTATTTTGGGCATAAAAAAAATAATTTAAATTTAGGGGTTGCTGTGGGGGTGGCTTCCGATTCACCGATCGGGATGATTTTGGTATCCAAAAATAGCTTACAGTAAGGGCTATTTGTGAACAAAAAATTGGCGGGGTGAATTGTAGTTTAGGTATGAAATTAAATAATTTAGTTTTCACCCCTTGTTGCGGGGGTGGTTTCCGATGCCCGAAGGGGGTAGTTATGATGTCTAAAAATTGTGTTATATCTATTAGATGGATGTTCACAAAAAATTGGCGGGGTGAAACTTTACTTTGGGCATAAAAAAAATAATTTAAATTTAGGGGTTGCTGTGGGGGTGGCTTCCGATTCACCGATCGGGATGATTTTGGTATCCAAAAATAGCTTACAGTAAGGGCTATTTGTGAACAAAAAATTGGCGGGGTGAATTGAAGTTTAGGTATGAAATTAAATAATTTAGTTTTCACCCCTTGTTGCGGGGGTGGTTTCCGATGCCCGAAGGGGGTAGTTATGATGTCTAAAAATTGTGTTATATATATTAGATGGATGTTCACAAAAAATTGGCGGGGTGAAACTTTATTTTGGGCATAAAAAAAATAATTTAAATTTAGGGGTTGCTGTGGGGGTGGCTTCCGATTCACCGATAGGGTTGACTTTGGTCTCAAAAAATAACTTACCCTAAAGGCTATTACTGCACAAAAAATTGGCGGGGTGATTTCATAAGTACGTGCGAAACACTCAATTTTACTAATAAGGGTTGTCCTGGGGGTAGTTTCCGATCAAGCTAGAGGGTTGGTTCTATTTTTATTGAATTCGCCATACCCAAATTAGTAAAAAGTGAGATTTTCAGCGGGGTGTTTTAACTCTCACGCAGTTAAAAAATTTTTTTATATTTCGTTCATTTGAACGTTCAGTTCTTCAAGTACCTAAAAGGACCGTGTTCTTTAAAAAGTTCAATGTTGAAGGCGTTAAAATGGTATTTAAAATTAATGAAGTTAAAGCAAATGATGAAAATGTTTTGGAATGGCTTCGAAGCGCTTTTGAAAAGGCTATTAGTGAAATAGCAGAAAATTGTGTTCAAGGTAGTAAAATCAGTATGTCGATTTGCTACCTAATTCTCCACACGTGAAACCCATATGGGTCTAAAATCTGTAGATCAGCTAAATGGAAGGCATATTCTTGATCTCATCTCTAATGTGAATCAGTCGAATGCGCTGTTCCTTTCAGATGACGCTTTGCAAATTGATGCGAATATTGTTAATTTTCTTTTTGGTGGTGCAAGAGTTAACTCAAAAAAATTAGAGGAGAAAGATGTTTTACTAAGAAAAACAAGTGTTATAGATGTGGGGGAAGATGGTGATGTATATTGTCTTCCACGCAGTATTTGTTACGCGATTCATTCAGCAGAGGGTAGGAAAGACGTAAAAAACTTACTCAGTGTGGCGAAAAATTGTGTAAATCGGCTAATGTTTGTGTTGATAGTAGCAAGGGGTGTGACATTCAAGATATACATATATAAATTTCAAAAGTATTTAAAAAATTATCAAATAATAGTTTTTGATGATTTAAATGATACGGAGTCAATCATTTTTAAAATACCATACGAACATAATTCGATCCAAAAATTTACTTGTACTATTCAAAGATTCAAGAACACTTTTATGTTATAAAATCATTAAAAGGTTTCTTTAATAAAAAATATTCTTGTAGCATTTGTGACAAAGCGTACAATAGTAAATACCATTGATGTGATGCAAAGTGTTCTTACTGCCTGTCTGCTCCACCATGCCCATTTATCGAAATAACAAAAAGTTGTGACACCTGCAACCGTATTTTCAGAGGCGTTACTTGTTTTTTAAACCATCTTCAAAATAAGATTGAAGAGAAAATCGTTTGTAGTGCTCTGCAAATATGTAAAATGTGTAACAAATTTTTAGATTTTTCTAAACGAGATGGGGAACATATTTGTGACGAATACTTCTGTCAAATATGCTTTAAAGTAGTCCCTCAAGAACACTTGTGCTATATTAAAAAATACAAAGGTAGAAATAATCAAAAATTTCTAATTATTTTCTTTGATTGTGAAACAACACAAAACACTTTATACGATAGCGAGAAATCTTCATATTTACACGTTGTTAATTTGATTGTAGCACAACAAGTTTGTCATTCATGCTATGAAAACGCTAGTCTACAAAACAGATGTGCTACTTGTAATGAACGACAACATGTTTTTGAAAACAAGGAGGGTAATACCGCCATTAAACAGTTTATTGATTATTGTTTTAAAGATCGTGCTAATATAACAAACATATTTTGTATTGCTCACAATTTACAAGGATACGACGGACATTTTTTGGTTTCGGAACTTATTAGAAGAAAACTTAACATTAACCCAGTTATGAATGGGACAAAAATTATGAAAATGACATGTGAAAATGTGTCTTTTATTGACTCTTTAAACTTCCTACCGTTCCCTATTGCGAAATTTCCACAAGTTTTTGACATTAAAGATCACATAAAGGGGTTCTATCCTTATTATTTTAACACGATAGAAAATTTTGACTACGTTGGTAAATATCCATCAGTAGAAATGTATGGGTATGATTCGATGAAGGTGAAAGAAAGGCAAGAATTTCTTAAGTGGTATGAGTCTAAATCGAAAGAAACGTTTGATAATAAGAAGGAAATATTAAGATATTGTATAAACGATGTAAATATATTACGTTTGGGATGTGTACGGTTTATGCGAGAATTTCTTGAAATAACTGAAATTAATCCTTTCACAGAGTCCCTAACTATTGCATCAGCATGTATGTTAGTGTTCCGAAAAAACTTTCTAAAAGAAAATACTTTGGGCATAATGCCTAGAGACGGGTATTTTAAATCTAGGTCGTTTTCATATATCTCATTAAAGTGGCTTGCTTTTGAAAATTCGAAAGTGAATAATGAAATTCTAAGTGCGACTGGAGAAATTAAATTAAAAAATGGTGGTTTAAGGGTTGATGGATTTAACCCGCAAACTGATACCGTTTATGAATATTTTGGTTGCTTTTACCATGGTTGTCGGGAATGCTTCAAAGTTCGATCTACGTCCAATACTGAAAGTTGGAACACCAATACTCTGAATCAGAGGTACGAGAGCACAATAAAAAGAATTGACACCATTAAAAATAACGGTTACAATATAGTGTATATATGGGGTTGTGAATTTCAGAAATTTTTAAAAGAAAACCCTGATATTGATAAAAAATTATGTGGAGAAATATCAGAAGTTGCTTTACCACTTAACCCACGTGACACTATTTATGGCGGTCGTACTGAAATCTTCAGATTACATAAAAAAATTAAAGACAACCAAGTAATAAGGTATCTTGATTTTACCAGTTTGTATCCATACATAAACAAATATTCGCCATACCCTATAGGACATCCAACTATTTACAGAAATAAAGATTTTCCACCTATTTCAAATGTGTTAAGTATGCACGGTTTTATCAAGTGTTCCATTTTACCACCTGAAGATCTTTTTTTACCAGTGCTTCCATACAAATGTAATAAAAAATTGTATTTTGCTCTCTGTAGGACATGTGTAGAGTTGAACAAAACAACACGCTGCACGCATTCAGAGAAAGAAAGACAATTTGTAGGTACAGACAATTTGTAGGCTCTGGCAGTTAAAAAGGGATACAAAATAGTAAAAATGTTCGAAGTGTGGAAATACGATTTTACTATATATGATCCCATAACAAAAACTGGTGGATTGTTCACAGAATATGTAAACTCTTTTTTTAAAATAAAACAAGAGGCTAGTGGTTGGGGTAAGGACTGTAAAACTGAAGAACAGCAGGACGAGTTTCTAAAGGCTTTTGAAATTAAAGAAAATATTCGTTTGAGCAAAGATACAATTGTTCAAAATCCTGGAAAAATAAATGTCGCCAAACTTTGTCTAAATTCTCTTTGGGGGAAATTTGCCCAAAGAGAAAATAGAACATATACTAAAGTTGTTAATAGCTTTAAAGATTTTTGTGCTTTCATTGAATCGCCGGGTATAGAAATTTCCTCTCTATTCCCTGTGGATGAGAGCACTATGTGGGTAAATTGGAAATATATAGAGGAAAACCTTAATTTGCTTCCACACATAAACATACCAATTGGTGCTTACACAACAGCGTTTGCCAGAATAAAGTTGTACGATGCAATTGAAAAGGTGGGGGATAGGATACTTTATTGTGACACAGATAGTCTGATATTTGTTGAAAATAAAAATGAGCCCAATACATTCACAATTTCCAACTTTTTGGGGGACTTAACAGATGAAGTAGAAGGTTTTGGTCCTAATGCATTTATTTCCGAATTTGTTACAGTAGGGCCTAAAACTTACAGTTTAAAAATCGAGAGCGACAAAGATGTTGAATATGTTACCAAATGTAAAGGTATAGTTATAAATTTTAAAAACCCTAGCGTTGTAAATTTTAACAATTTAAAATCTATGGTCACTGGGGAAAATGACACGTATTGTGGTACCGTAAGAAACGAAAAGAAAATTAAAAGAAAGCGACCGGGCATAGTAATATCTACTATTGAAGAAAAGCGTTTATCTTTTACTTTTGATAAAAGAATTGTTGTAGAAGGATATCGCACTCTTCCATATGGTTTTAAAGCAAAGCAGTTAGGTAGTTTTAAGAGAGCTAAGTTAAGTGAAAAGTTTACATTGTAAATAGAATATAAGATATTTTTAGAAGATAGTTTAAGTAAAATAATGTAAGCTTTCTTAAAAATATATAAATACCAAGAGAAAAATTTTGTCTTTCATTCAGTGTTTTGGTTTTGTTGGTTGTTGATTATGAATAGGTACGTCGTTGATATCTAGTTTGTTTGTAGTAATAATGGCTCGTATTTTGCTAAAGAGCTTGCAGTACTACCTTTTGGGTCGATTTACCCGATAATTTATCATTTTGCGCCTCCATATCCTTACCAAGAGCTGACGTCTAAAGCCTGGAAACAAAACATGTATGATGAGAATAATATACATGGTTTGAGGTGTAACTGTCGGGGTAGGGTGTGCCGGGGCACGAAGAAGGTGAAATTGCCATAAAGGCCAAGACGACTCATATTACAAAATCTGGGGAAGGGGACTCAAGAAAAAGGGTGGCTCGGACGGTTCGACCGCCGGGGAAGTGTCGCGAATTTATGCATCCAATGCACCGGTTGTTGGCACGACTAGCGATGCGCTAGCTAGCTCGCCAGATGGGGTGGGGTCCGCGGTGCTCGGATGCCAGAGGGGGTGACAGTTATACTGTTAAATCACTCGTGCCTACACAACAACAAGAACTAAAGGGGCGACGAGGGGGTGGAACAACGTCCAGGGCCAACGAGAGGGGCTACAGGGGAAGAAGAGAGAGAAATAGAAGGGTGGTCGCTGGTCACCAGGTCACCCCTAGGGGCTACATTATGTCAAACAATATATAAGCAATATAGGTGGGCGACACTTACCTTGTCTTGGGCATCCTTTATCCGGGGTCACAACTACGGGGGTTTCTACTCCATCTTTTTAATCTTTCGTTTACTTAATTTTTATTTAATTCAATCCTCATCCTGTTATTCTTTATTCTTCTTAGTTTTCATTTATTCAAATTATTATTAAGTTAATCTTTTATTTTCTAAGTTTTATTCCGTCAAGTCCTTATTATTTTATTCTTTATTTTTCTTAGTTTTTATATATTCAAAGTATTATTAAGTTAATCTTTTATTTTCTAAGTTTTATTCCGTCAAGTCCTTATTATTTTATTCTTTATTTTTCTTAGTTTTTATTTATTCAAAGTATTATTAAGTTAATCTTTTATTTTCTAAGTTTTATTCCTTCAAGTCCTTATTATTTATTCTTTATTTTTCTTAGTTTTTATTTATTCAAAGTATTATTAAGTTAATCTTTTATTTTCTAAGTTTTATTCCTTCAAGTCCTTATTATTTATTCTTTATTTTTCTTAGTTTTTATTTATTCAAATTATTATTAAGTTAATCTTTTATTTTCTAAGTTTTATTCCTTCAAGTCCTTATTATTTATTCTTTATTTTTCTTAGTTTTTATTTATTCAAATTATTATTAAGTTAATCTTTTATTTTCTAAGTTTTATTCCATCAAGTCCTTATTATTTTATTCTTTATTTTTCTTAGTTTTTATTTATTCAAAGTATTATTAAGTTAATCTTTTATTTTCTAAGTTTTATTCACTCAAGTTAATATTATATTAATCTCTTAGTTCCTTAGTTTTTTTTGTTTCTTTTTGTTTCCCTTTTTGTATGATTTCACCTCCACTTGAACGTTTTAACTAATAGAGAACAAGCAAAATTTAAATTCCCTTCTATCTAATGTTGTAGTCAGCCTTCTTTTGCAACAATCCCCAAGTTTTTAAATTACACTTTTAACAAGTTTTCCTTTTCATTATTTGTTTAACCAACTTTTCTCAAAAAAAACAATACTTCCACCAGAGGCCCCGAAGGATTTCGAAAGCCTTTCAAATTGCTAACGGTATAAACTTCCAAGTGTTTTGTTGTCGAAGTTAACAGACAGCATACCAAATAATTTATCTACTAGGGGATTCTAACCAAACTAACTTACAAGTTACGTTGTTGCCCTGACAAAATCGACAGTTTTTCTGCCATATGATAATGATTTTGTTTCGCAGAAAATAAAACAATTTGTGTAAGCAATAAGTATCAACTATATTGAGATCCTCCCGATGTTATGTTTTGGTTACTTGGTAACGGATTGTGTTTGGTATAACCTTAATGCACCATAAAAGCACAACCGGCAAATATAAAATATAATTACCGCAAGTCTCAACCTCAGCGATCAACATATGTTTTACGATCGTGATCTTCAGTTTAAAAAAAAAAGGTATTTACTTGGTTAATAATTTTAGTATATTTACGATTTCCTTAATATCACGCGCAGATCTCTTATTATGATTGCAGCATCTTGATTTAACCGCCTTTTATTTCCTTTAAGACTAATCATCCACATGCTAATCACCCGTGTGCTCATTACAATTCTGGATATTAAGGTCTTTTCTTTTATTTCCCTTTACTATTTTCGGCCCGATAACTAAATTAAACTTCACACCGATCTCAACGAATTTTATTTCTATCCTAATTTTAAACAAAAAAAATTTTTTTTCAACTATATCTTTTCGCTACGCCATTTTTATTTCATCAAACTCGGACAAATTAATCGCGCCATTTCATTTTATTTTTTTTTCGGGAATATCACTTCTTTATTCTTTTCCACCAAAAAAATTTTTTTTTTGACCAACACGTCCGCTTCCACACCGAAAACTGCCTTTTTGTGCACGTTTCAAATTTTGTTTTCAACTAATTGTCGCATTAACTTCATTTATTTAAATTTAAACTGCCCTATGCAAAAATACTTATGAAAACGACTATTTTTCTCCGCTTTTCTTTTTATCAAAAATCTCCAAAATTTTATTTTCGCACTTCTTCATGGAAAATTCCCGAATAAACTCATCAAACTTCTTCACTCGCACGATTCCAATCCTTTTTTGTCACGTTTCAAATTTTGTTTTCACATAATTTTCGCATTCATTTCATTTATTTAAATTTAAACTGCCCTATGCAAAAATACTTATAAAAAAACTATTTTTCTCCGCTTTTCTTTTTATCAAAAATCTCTAAAATTTTATTTTCGCACTTCATGGAAAATTCCCGAATAAACTCATAAGGTAAAATCGCAAAAGCAAAAACAACCGTCCGCTCAACAAATCTCCTCCCGACCCCTTTTCTTTAAAAATCGCCCGCCCAGCCATACGGGAGCCAGCCGCGTCCCGTTACACGCATTCCTCAGCAGCCAGCGCATTGTTCTTCGTCTCGGGCTATGAAATATCAAGACGAAACGCGCGCCGCGATGAGCTGTAAAAAGGATCGTCGTTGGGGCTCGGCGGGAATGATGCATTCACGCACAATTGGGGTTGCCAGCTAAGTTAGTTTGAAAAAGAATTTTTTTGTTTTTGAAGAATGCGTAGTTGCCATGTAATTTTTTTCCGAATGGTTAACCCTCTGACACATGATTCTCTGTTCTTACTTAAAAAAAAATATATTTATATTACATCGGTTTAAAATAGGAAAAAAATAGGAAAAAGGTGTTTATAAAGTTATGTAGAAAAATGTGGAAATTTTATACGTTACTTCTAAATGGCTAATGTCTCCGGTAAAAACGAATGTAATTAAAATTGTAACTTGTAAGCAACAGAAAACCATGTTACATGTGAGTTACACGATGTGTGAGAGGGTTAACAATTCGGATTCAATTTGACGCTTACGCCAATATTGTTTAGGATGATAAGGTGCGTCAGAGGCCTATGTGCTCAAGGCGACCGTTACAACACGCGCCACCTAGATGTCGCCAGAGCAGAGGGGGGGGGGGCGAAAAAGACAAACGGTGACCCTGTTGGATCGCTAGCCCAACGTGTGGCTCAACCACGCCCTGAAATCGAGTCTCATGCTCTATAGACTGAGCTAGCCGGGCTGTTACAAGGTAATGTGTGTTCTCCACCCCGCTATGCCTTCGGAGGGGTTGGGTTCGGGAGACCATGGACGAGGCTGAAGTCGTATGTGTTAAGCGCATCAACTACCTTATCGCAGTTTTGTATTTAAAGAAACAAAAAAGCTTTCGAGATTGATGTAAGTATTGGCATCATTTTGGACAACGGCGCTCGTCAACGGCCACGATTTGGTTCCTTATCGCCAATTACACCATGCGCCCCCTACTGGGGTGTGGTACAGGAGACGTTTTGTTCCGTCCGGGACAACCGTACTCTGCATATCTCCTATACGTCCCTAGGCAAGCGTCTTATAGGGTCGTTTGGGCCTCATGAGCCGGGATTGTGTCTAGATTGTTGGCTCTATACTCATAACAGATGTGGTCCTGCGGTGGTAGTTGGAATTATTTAGCGCAACGTCGGTGTCCAAGAACTCCCCCTCCCAAGGCAAAGCGGTACGCAGAAGGTCTGCGACCTCGTGAGTCACTTTTACATACCTATTGGGGTTGGTCTGGCAATCCTTGAAGTCACGAACAGGAAGCTTGGCTCCAGACAGTCAAGTTAGTTAAAGAGGTGTACCATCCGCTGGGGAAGCTACCCAAGCGGACCTCGACGGGTACCCTATTAATAACCGGTTAGGCCGGCGAGATGCCTTATTAGGGCTACTCGGAGTCACCTTCGCTTCCAATAGTTATACTAGGACGTGTCTTGGGCCTGATTGCTCTACGGAGTGACTTCGCGTGTCCGTCGAGAAGGTCGAGGCAATTCCACATTGTCCCGACGAGTCCCTCTGAGCGCGAAGTCTCTCTTCCGGAAGATATCTCCTGCCCCAAGGACTCAGTCCGCCGACTAAACCACATAGTCGCCGTCTGGAACCCTTGGTCCACGAGGTCACCTTCCGCTACTCAGGCTGTCAGGCCTTGAGATCTTTGGCGTGAAAAATACCGATCGGCTTTCCTTTTAAGTCCTCTAATTCATAACGCCCACTCCCAAGCTTTCGCCTCACGCGAGCCTTCATAAATTTGTCTGCCAATTTAGCGCTAAACCGGTCGATCTTGTTACTTACGGGGAAGGTACATCGATAAACTACCTGGCCGGGCGAGAACTCTACAGCTCTGCAGCGCAGATTGTAGTTTTTCTCATGTCTCGTGTGAGCCGCGGCCAGGTGTTGCTCTATTTTGTCCCGCCGGGCCTGCCATCGATCTACGGCCGGCGACACCGTTATATCTCCCTCTTGCAAGGCACCTAAGGCCTTCAGTACTGGGTAAGCGGATCCATGCAGGATCATTGGGCATCCGAACAGGGCCTGGTAAGGGGAGGTGTTAATGGACGTGTGGTGTGCACTCCGTAGGGCACATTCTATTGCAGACAGGTGTAGGTCCCAATCCCGGTGATCTTCTTTCAGATACGCTCGGATAGCAGCTAAGACGGAACGGTTCACCCGCTCGGAAGCGTTGGCTTGGGGGGAATAGACAGCGGTGAGTTGGTGTTTGACGCCGTAATCGGACAACAGTTTAGTGAATTCTTTGGAAGTGAAATGACTTCCATTATCAGAGAATATCACCTCGGGGACACCGAAGGCATGGTAGATTCGATGTTCAAGGAAATTCACGGCGGCTTTGGATGTTTCGCCAGCTACTGTACCACCGGCACGATGTAGCTCCTTGCTGGGGTCAGCAAGGTTACTGCCATCGTGTTCTGGGTAACATAAAAATTTAGAGAAACTACATCCTCCCTAGGTTCCTAAAGTTATAGGGGATGCTAAGCCGGCCACACGGTATACGCTAGCTCGCCGGTGGGGGCGTGGGGTTGTGTGGCCGGGACATTACATCTATGATTCACCACTTACCTATTGTTTAAAAGGGATATCTCTTCATGTTATTATTTTCCTAGGTTAGCCAAGGCGATTCATCGCTTGACGTTTCCATCGACCTGGTGGACCTGTAAATGTTCAACGCGACTTCAAGAGGACCCTGGAGAGAAAGCAAAATCCAACCATCCTGGAAAATTTACCCCCTTAGGCTGTCATGCCTAGTAATATACGTGTAGTTAAAGAAATAGACAACCAATATATTATATAACAGTTACAATTTAACACAATATAATTAATTAATAACAAAATGAAGGTAAGTTGGCATTACCTATTAGAGACGTGAAAAGCAACAAAAAAAATACTCCTACATTAATACAAAGAGTGGAACAAAATTAAAAACCACTCTGGCGTTACAATGAGGTATCCTTGACCTTGAGGTATACTCCAATAATTATTAACAGTGCCTCCCAATCATGTTTCGTAAAATTAACAAAATTTAAAAAAAACCTAAAGCCGACCTGGTACCAGATAGATTTTCGGTTGTACAACACTTCGTTATTAAAAAAATTAGTGAAACAAAAAACATTCAACAATTAGTCAGGCAATGTAGATATTTAAAGTATAACTAGGCCATTAACATAATCATAGCTTGCTACAAAGAAATTTTTATCCAACATAAACCAAATTACCGATAAATACAATATATACTTGATATGTACACCAACAAATAAACAAAAATACTGTCTTCGCTTACATTCGATGTAACGACCTGGGTGCCTAAGATATTTCCTAACGAAATATCAGAACAATGCTGTAAAGAACTAAAAGTAACTATTTATCTAGTCATATAACTTAGGCATAATTTTACGGGATTAATGCCAAAAAAACTGTTTCGAAATCATAGAGGACACTAAGCTAAGAAATATGTGTACATTTGTTATTTGATTTATATTTATTCTAGAAGCAGAAACAAAGCCTCTATTTCTTCCTTGTCTTCCTGAGTTTTAGGCCAACTTCGTCTCTTCTCGATGAAATAACACCATACGAAAATGATTTATTTAAACTGCTGAGCGTTCACCCATACAGACAAAGCAAAACACCATGTCTTTTAGGAGCACTTGGTCAAATTTTAATGGTCCTTGTGATTCAACTGCTAGAACCTCCGCGCTATATAGCTAATAGTTTTGCCATAAAAAAAAAGAACTGGAACATTTGTACATACCACCGTAGATGCAGACAATAATCAGTCCAAAATTACAAGATGGCCGTTATGTCCTGTCTTGATTGTTGGGGGGGACTAATTTCTTTGGGTTTAGTTTGTCTAAACCTAATCTACCTTCCTCTCTCCACCACGGTCACCAGTTACAGGATTCAGGACGTCTTTGAGGTTTCCGACTTTCCGCCACTCTTGGAAAGGTGCTTCGCGTTGTCCAAAGGTTTTTTTCCAAATCCTACGTTATCAACCAAAATTTTTTTTCTCAACAGCAATAGTTTTTCCCGACCGACTTTTATTAATTTCCAAAATTTTTCCACAAAGACAACTTTTTCCTATTTTCCAGAACAAAATTCAGACCCTCCCGTCTGTTCGAAATTCAAAAATTCTTCTTTTCTTTTTTTTTGTTCTCCAGAACTCAAACTATTTTTTTTTCCGACTACTAGAATTTAAAAATTTTTCTCAAAATTTTTTTGTGTGAAGTAATTTCATTAATTAAGCCTGAACTTTCCGATAGATGGAGGACCATTAAAAGGGAGAAACTTTCGGTAAATAACCGACCGTTACATACCCTCGGGTCCACAAGGCCGACTTGCGAGGCAGTGAGGAGCCGAAAAAAAACGGAAGGTTTTTCAGCCGTAAGACTTAGTGTTTGGCGCCAATGTGTGGCTCGTCTCACGCCCTGAGATTCAGAGTCTCATGCCACAGCTGCAGAGCTAGCCGGGCATCCAATATCTAAGGCGTTATCCATAAAAATCTGAGAGAATTTAGTTGTGCTGTCAAAAATGAAAATTTGTGAGAGATGGACAGTCTGACGAGTCTCTCGGAGGATAAGTCTGGAGTTGTAGGGATCCGGCGGCAGGCAATACCACATTGTCCCCCTCCGGGTCTCTACCATCATCCAGACCTCCACGTCGAACAGGTCACCTGTCGGTCCATCGGGACAGTCTCCAGCAATACCACATTGTCGTTGACCAAACCCCGATGGATCGCCAGGACCACCATTCGCCGAGATTTGTTCTTCAGACTGAACGAAAATCAAAGAGGTGTACCATAATCAAATGTATAGTACATATGGAAAGAACCGAATGAATCAATCGAAAAAATAGTAGACAAAGGGAATAGTCTTGAAGAAAATTTAATACTATCGACTGAGGCGATATGAAAACAATAATACGTAACGAATGTCGATTGTTACTATCATGCTATAAATAAAGTTAACACGCCACTAACCATACGGCCTGGACAAAAAAATTAACATAACCCACGAAACACGGGTTATCGAACAATAACACAAATTAATCAGAACGTATAACAAGGAATACCATGAATACCTCATGAAGTCCTTAATGCCGTACTATAAAAAAGTGAACCCGTCGCCAACTGAATATGTTGGTCGACAACAAGATAACAATTAACTCTAACAAGAACGGACGCAACGACCTTATTAATATAAAGTGGCAACGAAACAAGGAACCTTCATAACGATACAAATAATAACATTAACAAAAACATCCCTAATAATAGTAAAATTATCACCACCTAGTCTGGTTATAGTCCTCGTGTGACATCTGGTTTCCAATCCCCTAGATGAGAGGGTCTGGCCGGTCGCAAATTTAACAAGCCCGTAAATAGGTGGAAGACTTCATAAGGGCAATACAGGACTAAAGCCAACCCTGTCTCCCTCCATGCAAGAGTAAGGCAGTGGATATTTTCGCCGCTTGGCTCCCGAAGTAATTGGTTCATGGTACTGCCAATGTTCTGGGCCATCTCCCTCCTGAGCCCTTCAGCTAACGGTAGCTGCCAATATAACTCTACCAGGAATCGCAAGACTCCTCGTTGCGTTTCACTGCCCGTTGCGGCCGTGATATTAATAGGGACCTGGGCGAGCATTAGCCTCAGCAAAGTCCGGAAGACGCTGTCATTTTCTGGATTCAGGGAGTCCAGTAGCCTATACAGCTTGGCTCCTGTCTGGCTGCACTCCTGATTCCCACTAGCTTGCTCGACTACCATATCCATAACTTGACCGATCACGACGGGATTATTCCTGAAATAACGGAGGATGGTGACGGCTCGCGACGCCATTGAATCATACGCACCCGGATTATTAGTTACATATGTAACCATCTGGCGAGTGTAATTCAAGGCGAAGCTCTCATACTCTGTCGCATCGGGCCAAGTTAGATTTCTTATTCCCCTTGTAGGAATAAACTCTTTGGCGTGCGGTGATAAAAAGTATAACCGGTGAGGTCTTCGCAATACTTTATGTACCACCGGCAACCCATAACAAGTCTTTAACCCTGCCACATCCATTTATACTACGTATTACCAGAAATCCAAAAATAATTATGAAGGGGAATGTCTTCGGGTTACTATCCGTTATAAAAACAATACCCGTGCCAGATATGTGCACGACTCTAGCGCAAAAAAAATTGCAACAACAACTGATACCCTAAGCAGTATTTCGCCACAATATACACAATAATTAAAGAGAGAAACAAGTTAATTGGTCCTTCCTAGACGAGATATAACCAAGGCCCGTAAACCGTATACGCCACAAGATCGGGACTAAACAACAAAAGAAGCAACTGAATAAAAATGATGATAAAGTCTACTACGGTAACTGTAGATATCCTAATCAAAAACTTCCGTGAGCCGACTAACAATAGTTGTGACACTCGCAATAATCAAAACCATACAACAGCTGAAAAAAAAATTAAAGTGTAAAATAGTTTTTTGTTGTGTTAAAAGGTTTTAGTAAATGTGTGTTAATCTTCCAGGATGGTTGAAGCAATACAATCTCTCTCTCCAGGACTCTCGTTGGTGGCCGAGGTCATCGGTGTCAGTCGGTGTTAGTTATGAGACATAGCCAACACCGAGCGCCATCGACGACGCCGGAAGCACCACACGTCTTCATCTACCTGAACGACATGAAGAGTCTACCTCCACATAAAAACAAGGAAATCTTCTTCGAAAATGATAATAATTTATTTTGGTTTCCGCTGTCCAACCACAACTGAGCTACTCTACGGAAAATCAATCAGCAGTGGGGACAGACGGGAGAGAAAACAATAAAAGCACAAGGAAGTAGACGGATGTCCCTCAACAAAAGTCCACAGGGCGCAAGTGATTAGCCAGACGGTTAAGCCTGTGCGGCCTTATAGAGGTGCACCTGAAGTGACCACATCCCTTACCACATTTCGACCAATTGTCTAAAATGAAAGAAAAGAAAAAAAATTTGAGGGGACTGAATGGATTAAAGAAGTCCACGGGGCGCAGTGGGCAGGCGATATCACGCCTGTTACCTCAGACGGTTAAGCCCGAGTTACAACTCAAACGTCCATCAGCAAAAAGTAACAAGGATCCTGTTCACTGAACGAAGCACTGGCAGGCGGTATGACGCCTGATACTCAGGACGACGAGCAAAAACACAGGACAAAAGAACTCCAGACTCAGCCTTCACCCATGGCCAAGCGGTCATACGCTTGTTAGCCAGCGGTGCCGGTAAGCCTAGTTCAAAGATGCCTAAAGCGAAGAAGATAAAATGATGCGGGACAATCTAAAAGTGAAAGCAAAGTAAAATTCACACTGAATTTAGACAATAAAGATGAATCTGTTAAAAGAGGCAGTGGTGGTGAACCATAGTCAACTATAATTTTAATAAGTTAACAGAATTTGGCCGCCATTTATGAAATAAATGGGCGCCGTAATTTAATATTGAAAGAAACTTGTTTGCCAAAAGCGTTGGCAGGTAAGCATACGTTGGGCGCCATTATGTACCACCGGCACGATGTAGCTCCTTGCTGGGGTCAGCAAGGTTACTGCCATCGTGTTCTGGGTAACATAAAAATTTAGAGAAACTACATCCTCCCTAGGTTCCTAAAGTTATAGGGGATGCTAAGCCGGCCACACGGTATACGCTAGCTCGCCGGTGGGGGCGTGGGGTTGTGTGGCCGGGACATTACATCTATGATTCACCACTTACCTATTGTTTAAAAGGGATATCTCTTCATGTTATTATTTTCCTAGGTTAGCCAAGGCGATTCATCGCTTGACGTTTCCATCGACCTGGTGGACCTGTAAATGTTCAACGCGACTTCAAGAGGACCCTGGAGAGAAAGCAAAATCCAACCATCCTGGAAAATTTACCCCCTTAGGCTGTCATGCCTAGTAATATACGTGTAGTTAAAGAAATAGACAACCAATATATTATATAACAGTTACAATTTAACACAATATAATTAATTAATAACAAAATGAAGGTAAGTTGGCATTACCTATTAGAGACGTGAAAAGCAACAAAAAAAATACTCCTACATTAATACAAAGAGTGGAACAAAATTAAAAACCACTCTGGCGTTACAATGAGGTATCCTTGACCTTGAGGTATACTCCAATAATTATTAACAGTGCCTCCCAATCATGTTTCGTAAAATTAACAAAATTTAAAAAAAACCTAAAGCCGACCTGGTACCAGATAGATTTTCGGTTGTACAACACTTCGTTATTAAAAAAATTAGTGAAACAAAAAACATTCAACAATTAGTCAGGCAATGTAGATATTTAAAGTATAACTAGGCCATTAACATAATCATAGCTTGCTACAAAGAAATTTTTATCCAACATAAACCAAATTACCGATAAATACAATATATACTTGATATGTACACCAACAAATAAACAAAAATACTGTCTTCGCTTACATTCGATGTAACGACCTGGGTGCCTAAGATATTTCCTAACGAAATATCAGAACAATGCTGTAAAGAACTAAAAGTAACTATTTATCTAGTCATATAACTTAGGCATAATTTTACGGGATTAATGCCAAAAAAACTGTTTCGAAATCATAGAGGACACTAAGCTAAGAAATATGTGTACATTTGTTATTTGATTTATATTTATTCTAGAAGCAGAAACAAAGCCTCTATTTCTTCTTTGTCTTCCTGAGTTTTAGGCCAACTTCGTCTCTTCTCGATGAAATAACACCATACGAAAATGATTTATTTAAACTGCTGAGCGTTCACCCATACAGACAAAGCAAAACACCATGTCTTTTAGGAGCACTTGGTCAAATTTTAATGGTCCTTGTGATTCAACTGCTAGAACCTCCGCGCTATATAGCTAATAGTTTTGCCATAAAAAAAAAGAACTGGAACATTTGTACATACCACCGTAGATGCAGACAATAATCAGTCCAAAATTACAAGATGGCCGTTATGTCCTGTCTTGATTGTTGGGGGGGACTAATTTCTTTGGGTTTAGTTTGTCTAAACCTAATCTACCTTCCTCTCTCCACCACGGTCACCAGTTACAGGATTCAGGACGTCTTTGAGGTTTCCGACTTTCCGCCACTCTTGGAAAGGTGCTTCGCGTTGTCCAAAGGTTTTTTTCCAAATCCTACGTTATCAACCAAAATTTTTTTTCTCAACAGCAATAGTTTTTCCCGACCGACTTTTATTAATTTCCAAAATTTTTCCACAAAGACAACTTTTTCCTATTTTCCAGAACAAAATTCAGACCCTCCCGTCTGTTCGAAATTCAAAAATTCTTCTTTTCTTTTTTTTTTGTTCTCCAGAACTCAAACTATTTTTTTTTCCGACTACTAGAATTTAAAAATTTTTCTCAAAATTTTTTTGTGTGAAGTAATTTCATTAATTAAGCCTGAACTTTCCGATAGATGGAGGACCATTAAAAGGGAGAAACTTTCGGTAAATAACCGACCGTTACACTACTGGGTGGAGAAAAGAGAATTTGGAAAACGCGTCTAGCACTACCAACACAGCAGTGTGGCCTTTCTTAGTCCTAGGGTAAGGGCCCATATAATCGATGTACAAGAGTTGAAAAGGTCGGCACATAGGGGGCCGAAGGGGTCTGTTTGGAGCTTTTGTCTCCTTACATACTTCACAGCTCGCTATATATTTTCTGACTTGGCTAGTCATACCGGGCCAATAATATTTTTCCCGAAGGCGTGCAAGGGTTTTGTGAATACCGCCATGGGAAGTCTGAGGGGGCTCATGAGCGGACTGGATCAAGGGAGCGGTCAATTCTGCAGGGATCCACAATTTCCATATCAGATCGTCCGTCTCGGGGTCGCCAGTTCGTGGGGCCGAACGGTGGAACACGTAACCATCCGAAACCTGAAGGTCAGGTAACTTCTCAGCATCTCTGCTGATTTTGTCAGCGAGAAGCTGGTAGTCCGCGGACCTGAAGGCTGGGGACGTTAGGTCCACGTCACGACAGAAGGACACTTCATCGACGCAGTCGACTCGTGACAGTGCGTCCGGCACTACATTCTGACTACCCTTGCGGTGCTCGATTGAAAATTGGAAGCCCTGCAGCTTTAGGCTCCACCGCGCTAGACGGCCGCTTAGGTCGGTCTGGCTCATGAGCCACTTCAAGCTGGCATGGTCAGTAATTATGGTAAAAGGCTGCCCTTCCACATACGCCCGGAACTTTTTAACGCTCAGCACCGCTGCGTAACACTCGAGTTCCGTGATGGAATAATTACGCTGGGCGCTGTTTAGCTTTTTAGAGAAAAATGCGATGGGATGTTCTTCATTGCCCTGTCTTTGGAAGAGGACGCTTCCTACCCCCGTTTTGCTGGCGTCACATTGGATGTAGAAGGGGCGTGTGAAGTCTGGGGTGACCAGTAAGGGAGCAGACATCATGGACTTCTTGAGTTCCACGAAGGCTTGATGGGCCTCGTCGGACCAAACAAATTTGCCGCCTTTTAGGCAATCCGTGATGGGAGAGGCGATACTGGCATAGTTACCTATGAAGCGCCTATACCAACCCGTCATACCTAAGAAGCGTCGTACTTGTTTGGCTGACTTTGGAACTGGGAAGTCCTGATGGCTGCCACCTTGTCGGGATCAGTTTTCAGAGACCCATCGCCAATGATGAACCCCAGATACTTCACCTCGCGGACGCAGAATCGGCTCTTTGACAGGTTTACTGTCAGCCCGGAGCGACGAAGGCAGTCGGCGACCTTTTCTAAAAGTTGAAGGTGGGTCTCAAAGTCCGGAGACACCACCAATAGATCGTCCAGATAGACGAACACATTTTCTCTAAGTGAGCCCGGTATCGCCTTGTGCATCACTGTAAATTGATACAGCGGTCTTCCTGGGACGGTGAAGGCAGTCTTCTCCCTGGATTTTTCCTTCAATGGGATTTGCCAAAAGGCATCCTTCAAGTCGATTGCGGAAATGAACTTAGTGTCCAGTAATCGGCCCAGGAGACCGTCTATATGAGGCAGTGGGTAGGCGTCTTTTACGGTTACAGTATTCACTTTGCGGGAGTCCAAGCAGAGGCGGACCTTTCCCGGTTTGCGGACCAGGACCACGGGTGAATTCCATGGACTGTTGGACTCTTCGATCACACCTAAACTCAACATGCGATCGACTTCCTCATACATGAGGGCCTGAATGGCGGGAGAGACAGGATAGTGCCTCTGCTTAATAGGCACCGCCTCGCCAGTGTCGATCACGTGTTGTTCCAGGTGTGTTCTACCAAGTCCACAGGTGTCGAACGACGGGAATCGCGCGCGGGCCTGGTTCAATCGCTCCTGTTGGAACTCCTCAAGGATATGGCAATCGGGATCCGGTGGTGGGGTATGATGGATTTCCCCTATTATGTGTGGGGCCAACTTAAAGGCCTTCCAGAAATCTATCCCTAGGTATAATGGTTGCGAAAGGCTAGGAGCTATGTAGATGGTCAAAGACAATGTACGGTGGCCATACGTCACAGGGACTATGATGAAGCCCAGGATTTGGTTGGATGAGCCGTCGGCTGTCTGGACAGAGGTATGCAAACGCGTTAGTTGTGCCTCTGGGTGATGCATGAGGAACGACTCTGCCCCTCTTCCCAGGCAACTAATGCTTGCTCCACTGTCCAGCAAGCCGAGGACCGTTTCGCCCAAAATTTGTACCTTGGCAAATGGACGTTCATCAGAGGCGTCAGCAAGTATCGTCGAAAGAACTCGCTTGGTGTGAATACGCTTCTCTAAGGCTTTCTGGCGGATGCGTGGGGTTTTAGCGTTGGGCTGTGCCGCGTCGCTTTCCTCAAAAATTCGTTTTCGGACTTGGTGATAGTTGGCCCATCGTTTCATAAAGGAGGCTCTGGCCTGTGGAGAAGGGAAGTCTGGCAGAGATTCCATTATCGACAGGTCAGAGACATCGGACAGGCTGGCAGATACATCAGGTGTGGTGAGAGGACTTTCAGGGACTAAGTCGGGCGCGAACCTCCTCGGGGCCTCGCACCCAAGTTCCGGTTTCCCGAACAGTCTGGACAAGAGGTGGTGTAGACTTCGGGGCGTCCACATCTGTAACAGAAAATCTTCCGATGTGGCGAAGGGCACTCCGAGAACGGGTGTCCCTCTTGCTGGCAGTTCCAACAGGTGACTGGGCGGCGCGGAGTTGCGTCGGCCCTCATCTCTTCTACTGCAGGTGGACTGTAGTTTGGATAAGACAAGGCCGGTAGCTGTGGGTGTGAGTCGTACAATTCGTGTACTCTGTGTGGAAGGCGACTCTCCTCCTTCTTGGCTTTTTGCCACCTCTCAACGCGGATGCACGCTTCGCGAAGTTGGCGCATATTGTCATAGGTGGATCCTATAATGGCTGAACCCAGTGTACTATTCAGGTTTTCCATGACAAGGTGTACCAACTCCGTGGAGGACATTGGGCGCGAGAGGCGGTTTGCCAGGGCTAGTATTTTCGCGGCGTAATCGTCGAACGATTGATTAAGCTGTTTCGTCTCCATCATTTCTTTGATGATTTGATGGTCGGTCTGCCGTCCTCCGAACTGTTCTAATAAGCCAGACTTGAAGTCCACCCACAAGGGGTTGGTCTGCTGTCGGCGGAACTGAGTCCAGTACCAGTCCTCGGCGGGTCCTGATAACAAGGCGGCCACATTCCGCACCAGCTCCCGAGACGATATGTCATCATCTCGAGCTCGGGTGTCGAGCCGATAGAGAAATTCCTCTGCCGAGGTTTCTCCCGGCCGGGCAGTGAACTTGAGGTTCCAGTTCAAGACTGGCGACTTCTGCCTGTAGGTAGGGCCGGTGTGTTCTGGGCGGTAGAGGGGGCGCTCGCCTATGCTACCGGACCGCGGAGGAATGCCACTGGGCCCAGCCCCGGCCGATGTGTGGGGGTGAAGAAAATTGTACGCGGTATCATTTGGGGACGTTTCTGGGGGTCCTCGCTGTTTCAGCCTTTCAACTTCATGTTGCAAGGCTGCAACCTGCTCAGTCAGCGCTATCAACGCCGCGGCCCGTTCCGACTCGCCGTCCTCAGAACGAGAGTTATCATTGCCTTCTTCATCTTCGCCGTCGGCGACAAATTGCCCCTTATCGTTTCTCTTTTGCGGCATGCTGCGAGTCAGGGTCTAATACAGGGACTATAGAGGTTTTAAAGGGTTAATATAGTTGTTGAAAATTACCACAACGAAGTTGGGAATTGGGTTTTTCCCTTAATCAATTACAAGATTTTAATTTTTCAGCAATTTGTTTTCAGGTATTTTAATTCATACTCATCCGTCTCAATTTTCAGCCAATTGCTATTTCAAGAAAATTGGTGTACATACGTGTACCCTTTTTTTTGCGTTATATATATTTTTGTTTTATATTACAATAATAAAATTAATTCCTTTTTTTTTTTAAAAAAAATTACGTGTATAAAAATTCTATATCACGCCTAGAATAATAATTAAATGTTGAAGGTAATATATTAAATCTCTTTCTTTGTTTAATATTAATAGAATTCAAATAGGTTTAAGTTAAGTTAGGGTTTATATAATTTTTTTTTCTTTTTTTGCGTGGGTGTGGCCCCAGCAAAAGATGCCATACCCAGGGCTACGGTGGCTGATGGCGCCGCTGTCAGGCAGCCTGAGCTCAGGACTGAGTGGCATCCGCGCCACCAGAAGCACCAAGTGCCTCCACATGCGGGATCGCTGATGAGGATGGTGATAGACTAGTGTCCACCACCATTCACACCACCGATTCCCCATTGTCTGACATCCGGCAACCACTACGATGACCGGATCCCAGTGACCAACCACAGAAGTAGGAGTGAAAAAAGAAGAGATAGAAGCCTCCCTTGAGTAATAAAGGAGACCGCTAGACACCCAGCCACAACTGGTCAGCAACCCTGCTGAGTCCCAGGAAGGTGAAGTGTCAAAACGGTCCAATAGCCGGGGGCGGGTGCATGTAAAGACGTCGACCCTGTCGCATCGCCAGGCGATAGGACGCCTGTTAGCTGGACGGGGCAGGTCCGACGTCCAGGCATACATCCGTCCATGCTACGCAAAGTAAGGAAAGAAAACTTGAGGAGTGATGGTTCCTGTCATGGAAGGCTCGCACATAGTCAGGCGGTATAACGCCTGTTAACTAGACTTGAGTCTCCATGACAAGAACCGTGAATTAAGTTGGGAGGCTACCGCAGAAGAAATCGACAGATGAAGTGGTTGAAGAGAGAAGAAAGATAGGACAGTGGAAGAAGACAGAGGTGATAAAGGCCAGAGTACCGCGGTAAGTACTTTCGCCCAGTACCTAGAAGCCGGAGGGACTTGGACTTAAAATGGAACAATATACTGAAGGAAGTCCACTCCTGGCCACTCTCGTTGACCTGAGCCATAAATTTAAAGAAACTAATCATCGACGAATATTAATTGAAAATTATTACGATGAAGATCATAGCTCGCAAGGGAAAATTGATTAGACTGAAAAAAGAAAATGTCGGAACTAGGGGGATTAAAGTCACTAGATGACTAACAGACTGTTCTATATCACGCCTAGAATAATAATTAAATGTTGAAGGTAATATATTAAATCTCTTTCTTTGTTTAATATTAATAGAATTCAAATAGGTTTAAGTTAAGTTAGGGTTTATATAATTTTTTTTCTTTTTTTGCGTGGGTGTGGCCCCAGCAAAGGATGCCATACCCAGGGCTACGGTGGCTGATGGCGCCGCTGTCAGGCAGCCTGAGCTCAGGACTGAGTGGCATCCGCGCCACCAGAAGCACCAAGTGCCTCCACATGCGGGATCGCTGATGAGGATGGTGATGGACTAGTGTCCACCACCATTCACACCACCGATTCCCCATTGTCTGACATCCGGCAACCACTACGATGACCGGATCCCAGTGACCAACCACAGAAGTAGGAGTGAAAAAAGAAGAGATAGAAGCCTCCCTTGAGTAATAAAGGAGACCGCTCTGACACCCAGCCACAACTGGTCAGCAACCCTGCTGAGTCCCAGGAAGGTGAAGTGTCAGAACGGTCCAATAGCCGGGGGCGGGTGCATGTAAAGACGTCGACCTTGTCGCATCGCCAGGCGATAGGACGCCTGTTAGCTGGACGGGGCAGGTCCGACGTCCAGGCATACATCCGTCCATGCTACGCAAAGTAAGGAAAGAAAACTTGAGGAGTGATGGTTCCTGTCATGGAAGGCTCGCACATAGTCAGGCGGTATAACGCCTGTTAACTAGACTTGAGTCTCCATGACAAGAACCGTGAATTAAGTTGGGAGGCTACCGCAGAAGAAATCGACAGATGAAGTGGTTGAAGAGAGAAGAAAGATAGGACAGTGGAAGAAGACAGAGGTGATAAGGGCCAGAGTACTGCGGTAAGTACTTTCGCCCAGTACCTAGAAGCCGGAGGGACTTGGACTTAAAATGGAACAATATACTGAAGGAAGTCCACTCCTGGCCACTCTCGTTGACCTGAGCCATAAATTTAAAGAAACTAATCATCGACGAATATTAATTGAAAATTATTACGATGAAGATCATAGCTCGCAAGGGAAAATTGATTAGACTGAAAAAAGAAAATGTCGGAACTAGGGGGATTAAAGTCACTAGATGACTAACAGACTGTTCGAGCTATGATGACGAGACTAGAGAATCAAAACAAAGTTATAATTCACTAGCCTACGTTGGGCGCCATTTGTAACTGTCGGGGTAGGGTGTGCCGGGGCACGAAGAAGGTGAAATTGCCATAAAGGCCAAGACGACTCATATTACAAAATTTGGGGAAGGGGACTCAAGAAAAAGGGTGGCTCGGACGGTTCGACCGCCGGGGAAGTGTCGCGAATTTATGCATCCAATGCACCGGTTGTTGGCACGACTAGCGATGCGCTAGCTAGCTCGCCAGATGGGGTGGGGTCCGCGGTGCTCGGATGCCAGAGGGGGTGACAGTTATACTGTTAAATCACTCGTGCCTACACAACAACAAGAACTAAAGGGGCGACGAGGGGGTGGAACAACGTCCAGGGCCAACGAGAGGGGCTACAGGGGAAGAAGAGAGAGAAATAGAAGGGTGGTCGCTGGTCACCAGGTCATCCCTAGGGGCTACATTATGTCAAACAATATATAAGCAATATAGGTGGGCGACACTTACCTTGTCTTGGGCATCCTTTATCCGGGGTCACAACTACGGGGGTTTCTACTCCATCTTTTTAATCTTTCGTTTACTTAATTTTTATTTAATTCAATCCTCATCCTGTTATTCTTTATTCTTCTTAGTTTTCATTTATTCAAATTATTATTAAGTTAATCTTTTATTTTCTAAGTTTTATTCCGTCAAGTCCTTATTATTTTATTCTTTATTTTTCTTAGTTTTTATATATTCAAAGTATTATTAAGTTAATCTTTTATTTTCTAAGTTTTATTCCGTCAAGTCCTTATTATTTTATTCTTTATTTTTCTTAGTTTTTATTTATTCAAAGTATTATTAAGTTAATCTTTTATTTTCTAAGTTTTATTCCTTCAAGTCCTTATTATTTATTCTTTATTTTTCTTAGTTTTTATTTATTCAAAGTATTATTAAGTTAATCTTTTATTTTCTAAGTTTTATTCCTTCAAGTCCTTATTATTTATTCTTTATTTTTCTTAGTTTTTATTTATTCAAATTATTATTAAGTTAAACTTTTATTTTCTAAGTTTTATTCCTTCAAGTCCTTATTATTTATTCTTTATTTTTCTTAGTTTTTATTTATTCAAATTATTATTAAGTTAATCTTTTATTTTCTAAGTTTTATTCCATCAAGTCCTTATTATTTTATTCTTTATTTTTCTTAGTTTTTATTTATTCAAAGTATTATTAAGTTAATCTTTTATTTTCTAAGTTTTATTCACTCAAGTTAATATTATATTAATCTCTTAGTTCCTTAGTTTTTTTTGTTTCTTTTTGTTTCCCTTTTTGTATGATTTCACCTCCACTTGAACGTTTTAACTAATAGAGAACAAGCAAAATTTAAATTCCCTTCTATCTAATGTTGTAGTCAGCCTTCTTTTGCAACAATCCCCAAGTTTTTAAATTACACTTTTAACAAGTTTTCCTTTTCATTATTTGTTTAACCAACTTTTCTCAAAAAAAACAATACTTCCACCAGAGGCCCCGAAGGATTTCGAAAGCCTTTCAAATTGCTAACGGTATAAACTTCCAAGTGTTTTGTTGTCGAAGTTAACAGACAGCATACCAAATAATTTATCTACTAGGGGATTCTAACCAAACTAACTTACAAGTTACGTTGTTGCCCTGACAAAATCGACAGTTTTTCTGCCATATGATAATGATTTTGTTTCGCAGAAAATAAAACAATTTGTGTAAGCAATAAGTATCAACTATATTGAGATCCTCCCGATGTTATGTTTTGGTTACTTGGTAACGGATTGTGTTTGGTATAACCTTAATGCACCATAAAAGCACAACCGGCAAATATAAAATATAATTACCGCAAGTCTCAACCTCAGCGATCAACATATGTTTTACGATCGTGATCTTCAGTTTACAAAAAAAAGGTATTTACTTGGTTAATAATTTTAGTATATTTACGATTTCCTTAATATCACGCGCAGATCTCTTATTATGATTGCAGCATCTTGATTTAACCGCCTTTTATTTCCTTTAAGACTAATCATCCACATGCTAATCACCCGTGTGCTCATTACAATTCTGGATATTAAGGTCTTTTCTTTTATTTCCCTTTACTATTTTCGGCCCGATAACTAAATTAAACTTCACACCGATCTCAACGAATTTTATTTCTATCCTAATTTTAAACAAAAAAATTTTTTTTTCAACTATATCTTTTCGCTACGCCATTTTTATTTCATCAAACTCGGACAAATTAATCGCGCCATTTTATTTTATTTTTTTTTCGGGAATATCACTTCTTTATTCTTTTCCACCAAAAAAATTTTTTTTTTGACCAACACGTCCGCTTCCACACCGAAAACTGCCTTTTTGTGCACGTTTCAAATTTTGTTTTCAACTAATTGTCGCATTAACTTCATTTATTTAAATTTAAACTGCCCTATGCAAAAATACTTATGAAAACGACTATTTTTCTCCGCTTTTCTTTTTATCAAAAATCTCCAAAATTTTATTTTCGCACTTCTTCATGGAAAATTCCCGAATAAACTCATCAAACTTCTTCACTCGCACGATTCAAAAACAATCCTTTTTTGTCACGTTTCAAATTTTGTTTTCACATAATTTTCGCATTCATTTCATTTATTTAAATTTAAACTGCCCTATGCAAAAATACTTATAAAAAAACTATTTTTCTCCGCTTTTCTTTTTATCAAAAATCTCTAAAATTTTATTTTCGCACTTCATGGAAAATTCCCGAATAAACTCATAAGGTAAAATCGCAAAAGCAAAAACAACCGTCCGCTCAACAAATCTCCTCCCGACCCCTTTTCTTTAAAAATCGCCCGCCCAGCCATACGGGACCCAGCCGCGTCCCGTTACACGCATTCCTCAGCAGCCAGCGCATTGTTCTTCGTCTCGGGCTATGAAATATCAAGACGAAACGCGCGCCGCGATGAGCTGTAAAAAGGATCGTCGTTGGGGCTCGGCGGGAATGATGCATTCACGCACAATTGGGGTTGCCAGCTAAGTTAGTTTGAAAAAGAATTTTTTTGTTTTTGAAGAATGCGTAGTTGCCATGTAATTTTTTTCCGAATGGTTAACCCTCTGACACATGATTCTCTGTTCTTACTTAAAAAAAAATATATTTATATTACATCGGTTTAAAATAGGAAAAAAATAGGAAAAAGGTGTTTATAAAGTTATGTAGAAAAATGTGGAAATTTTATACGTTACTTCTAAATGGCTAATGTCTCCGGTAAAAACGAATGTAATTAAAATTGTAACTTGTAAGCAACAGAAAACCATGTTACATGTGAGTTACACGATGTGTGAGAGGGTTAACAATTCGGATTCAATTTGACGCTTACGCCAATATTGTTTAGGATGATAAGGTGCGTCAGAGGCCTATGTGCTCAAGGCGACCGTTACAACACGCGCCACCTAGATGTCGCCAGAGCAGAGGGGGGGGCGAAAAAGACAAACGGTGACCCTGTTGGATCGCTAGCCCAACGTGTGGCTCAACCACGCCCTGAAATCGAGTCTCATGCTCTATAGACTGAGCTAGCCGGGCTGTTACAAGGTAATGTGTGTTCTCCACCCCGCTATGCCTTCGGAGGGGTTGGGTTCGGGAGACCATGGACGAGGCTGAAGTCGTATGTGTTAAGCGCATCAACTACCTTATCGCAGTTTTGTATTTAAAGAAACAAAAAAGCTTTCGAGATTGATGTAAGTATTGGCATCATTTTGGACAACGGCGCTCGTCAACGGCCACGATTTGGTTCCTTATCGCCAATTACACCATGCGCCCCCTACTGGGGTGTGGTACAGGAGACGTTTTGTTCCGTCCGGGACAACCGTACTCTGCATATCTCCTATACGTCCCTAGGCAAGCGTCTTATAGGGTCGTTTGGGCCTCATGAGCCGGGATTGTGTCTAGATTGTTGGCTCTATACTCATAACAGATGTGGTCCTGCGGTGGTAGTTGGAATTATTTAGCGCAACGTCGGTGTCCAAGAACTCCCCCTCCCAAGGCAAAGCGGTACGCAGAAGGTCTGTGACCTCGTGAGTCACTTTTACATACCTATTGGCGTTGGTCTGGCAATCCTTGAAGTCACGAACAGGAAGCTTGGCTCCAGACAGTCAAGTTAGTTAAAGAGGTGTACCATCCGCTGGGGAAGCTACCCAAGCGGACCTCGACGGGTACCCTATTAATAACCGGTTAGGCCGGCGAGATGCCTTATTAGGGCTACTCGGAGTCACCTTCGCTTCCAATAGTTATACTAGGACGTGTCTTGGGCCTGATTGCTCTACGGAGTGACTTCGCGTGTCCGTCGAGAAGGTCGAGGCAATTCCACATTGTCCCGACGAGTCCCTCTGAGCGCGAAGTCTCTCTTCCGGAAGATATCTCCTGCCCCAAGGACTCAGTCCGCCGACTAAACCACATAGTCGCCGTCTGGAACCCTTGGTCCACGAGGTCACCTTCCGCTACTCAGGCTGTCAGGCCTTGAGATCTTTGGCGTGAAAAATACCGATCGGCTTTCCTTTTAAGTCCTCTAATTCATAACGCCCACTCCCAAGCTTTCGCCTCACGCGAGCCTTCATAAATTTGTCTGCCAATTTAGCGCTAAACCGGTCGATCTTGTTACTTACGGGGAAGGTACATCGATAAACTACCTGGCCGGGCGAGAACTCTACAGCTCTGCAGCGCAGATTGTAGTTTTTCTCATGTCTCGTGTGAGCCGCGGCCAGGTGTTGCTCTATTTTGTCCCGCCGGGCCTGCCATCGATCTACGGCCGGCGACACCGTTATATCTCCCTCTTGCAAGGCACCTAAGGCCTTCAGTACTGGGTAAGCGGATCCATGCAGGATCATTGGGCATCCGAACAGGGCCTGGTAAGGGGAGGTGTTAATGGACGTGTGGTGTGCACTCCGTAGGGCACATTCTATTGCAGACAGGTGTAGGTCCCAATCCCGGTGATCTTCTTTCAGATACGCTCGGATAGCAGCTAAGACGGAACGGTTCACCCGCTCGGAAGCGTTGGCTTGGGGGGAATAGACAGCGGTGAGTTGGTGTTTGACGCCGTAATCGGACAACAGTTTAGTGAATTCTTTGGAAGTGAAATGACTTCCATTATCAGAGAATATCACCTCGGGGACACCGAAGGCATGGTAGATTCGATGTTCAAGGAAATTCACGGCGGCTTTGGATGTTTCGCCAGCTACTGGGTGGAGAAAAGAGAATTTGGAAAACGCGTCTAGCACTACCAACACAGCAGTGTGGCCTTTCTTAGTCCTAGGGTAAGGGCCCATATAATCGATGTACAAGAGTTGAAAAGGTCGGCACATAGGGGGCCGAAGGGGTCTGTTTGGAGCTTTTGTCTCCTTACATACTTCACAGCTCGCTATATATTTTCTGACTTGGCTAGTCATACCGGGCCAATAATATTTTTCCCGAAGGCGTGCAAGGGTTTTGTGAATACCGCCATGGGAAGTCTGAGGGGGCTCATGAGCGGACTGGATCAAGGGAGCGGTCAATTCTGCAGGGATCCACAATTTCCATATCAGATCGTCCGTCTCGGGGTCGCCAGTTCGTGGGGCCGAACGGTGGAACACGTAACCATCCGAAACCTGAAGGTCAGGTAACTTCTCAGCATCTCTGCTGATTTTGTCAGCGAGAAGCTGGTAGTCCGCGGACCTGAAGGCTGGGGACGTTAGGTCCACGTCACGACAGAAGGACACTTCATCGACGCAGTCGACTCGTGACAGTGCGTCCGGCACTACATTCTGACTACCCTTGCGGTGCTCGATTGAAAATTGGAAGCCCTGCAGCTTTAGGCTCCACCGCGCTAGACGGCCGCTTAGGTCGGTCTGGCTCATGAGCCACTTCAAGCTGGCATGGTCAGTAATTATGGTAAAAGGCTGCCCTTCCACATACGCCCGGAACTTTTTAACGCTCAGCACCGCTGCGTAACACTCGAGTTCCGTGATGGAATAATTACGCTGGGCGCTGTTTAGCTTTTTAGAGAAAAATGCGATGGGATGTTCTTCATTGCCCTGTCTTTGGAAGAGGACGCTTCCTACCCCCGTTTTGCTGGCGTCACATTGGATGTAGAAGGGGCGTGTGAAGTCTGGGGTGACCAGTAAGGGAGCAGACATCATAGACTTCTTGAGTTCCACGAAGGCTTGATGGGCCTCGTCGGACCAAACAAATTTGCCGCCTTTTAGGCAATCCGTGATGGGAGAGGCGATACTGGCATAGTTACCTATGAAGCGCCTATACCAACCCGTCATACCTAAGAAGCGTCGTACTTGTTTGGCTGACTTTGGAACTGGGAAGTCCTGATGGCTGCCACCTTGTCGGGATCAGTTTTCAGAGACCCATCGCCAATGATGAACCCCAGATACTTCACCTCGCGGACGCAGAATCGGCTCTTTGACAGGTTTACTGTCAGCCCGGAGCGACGAAGGCAGTCGGCGACCTTTTCTAAAAGTTGAAGGTGGGTCTCAAAGTCCGGAGACACCACCAATAGATCGTCCAGATAGACGAACACATTTTCTCTAAGTGAGCCCGGTATCGCCTTGTGCATCACTGTAAATTGATACAGCGGTCTTCCTGGGACGGTGAAGGCAGTCTTCTCCCTGGATTTTTCCTTCAATGGGATTTGCCAAAAGGCATCCTTCAAGTCGATTGCGGAAATGAACTTAGTGTCCAGTAATCGGCCCAGGAGACCGTCTATATGAGGCAGTGGGTAGGCGTCTTTTACGGTTACAGTATTCACTTTGCGGGAGTCCAAGCAGAGGCGGACCTTTCCCGGTTTGCGGACCAGGACCACGGGTGAATTCCATGGACTGTTGGACTCTTCGATCACACCTAAACTCAACATGCGATCGACTTCCTCATACATGAGGGCCTGAATGGCGGGAGAGACAGGATAGTGCCTCTGCTTAATAGGCACCGCCTCGCCAGTGTCGATCACGTGTTGTTCCAGGTGTGTTCTACCAAGTCCACAGGTGTCGAACGACGGGAATCGCGCGCGGGCCTGGTTCAATCGCTCCTGTTGGAACTCCTCAAGGATATGGCAATCGGGATCCGGTGGTGGGGTATGATGGATTTCCCCTATTATGTGTGGGGCCAACTTAAAGGCCTTCCAGAAATCTATCCCTAGGTATAATGGTTGCGAAAGGCTAGGAGCTATGTAGATGGTCAAAGACAATGTACGGTGGCCATACGTCACAGGGACTATGATGAAGCCCAGGATTTGGTTGGATGAGCCGTCGGCTGTCTGGACAGAGGTATGCAAACGCGTTAGTTGTGCCTCTGGGTGATGCATGAGGAACGACTCTGCCCCTCTTCCCAGGCAACTAATGCTTGCTCCACTGTCCAGCAAGCCGAGGACCGTTTCGCCCAAAATTTGTACCTTGGCAAATGGACGTTCATCAGAGGCGTCAGCAAGTATCGTCGAAAGAACTCGCTTGGTGTGAATACGCTTCTCTAAGGCTTTCTGGCGGATGCGTGGGGTTTTAGCGTTGGGCTGTGCCGCGTCGCTTTCCTCAAAAATTCGTTTTCGGACTTGGTGATAGTTGGCCCATCGTTTCATAAAGGAGGCTCTGGCCTGTGGAGAAGGGAAGTCTGGCAGAGATTCCATTATCGACAGGTCAGAGACATCGGACAGGCTGGCAGATACATCAGGTGTGGTGAGAGGACTTTCAGGGACTAAGTCGGGCGCGAACCTCCTCGGGGCCTCGCACCCAAGTTCCGGTTTCCCGAACAGTCTGGACAAGAGGTGGTGTAGACTTCGGGGCGTCCACATCTGTAACAGAAAATCTTCCGATGTGGCGAAGGGCACTCCGAGAACGGGTGTCCCTCTTGCTGGCAGTTCCAACAGGTGACTGGGCGGCGCGGAGTTGCGTCGGCCCTCATCTCTTCTACTGCAGGTGGACTGTAGTTTGGATAAGACAAGGCCGGTAGCTGTGGGTGTGAGTCGTACAATTCGTGTACTCTGTGTGGAAGGCGACTCTCCTCCTTCTTGGCTTTTTGCCACCTCTCAACGCGGATGCACGCTTCGCGAAGTTGGCGCATATTGTCATAGGTGGATCCTATAATGGCTGAACCCAGTGTACTATTCAGGTTTTCCATGACAAGGTGTACCAACTCCGTGGAGGACATTGGGCGCGAGAGGCGGTTTGCCAGGGCTAGTATTTTCGCGGCGTAATCGTCGAACGATTGATTAAGCTGTTTCGTCTCCATCATTTCTTTGATGATTTGATGGTCGGTCTGCCGTCCTCCGAACTGTTCTAATAAGCCAGACTTGAAGTCCACCCACAAGGGGTTGGACTGCTGTCGGCGGAACTGAGTCCAGTACCAGTCCTCGGCGGGTCCTGATAACAAGGCGGCCACATTCCGCACCAGCTCCCGAGACGATATGTCATCATCTCGAGCTCGGGTGTCGAGCCGATAGAGAAATTCCTCTGCCGAGGTTTCTCCCGGCCGGGCAGTGAACTTGAGGTTCCAGTTCAAGACTGGCGACTTCTGCCTGTAGGTAGGGCCGGTGTGTTCTGGGCGGTAGAGGGGGCGCTCGCCTATGCTACCGGACCGCGGAGGAATGCCACTGGGCCCAGCCCCGGCCGATGTGTGGGGGTGAAGAAAATTGTACGCGGTATCATTTGGGGACGCTTCTGGGGGTCCTCGCTGTTTCAGCCTTTCAACTTCATGTTGCAAGGCTGCAACCTGCTCAGTCAGCGCTATCAACGCCGCGGCCCGTTCCGACTCGCCGTCCTCAGAACGAGAGTTATCATTGCCTTCGTCATCTTCGCCGTCGGCGACAAATTGCCCCTTATCGTTTCTCTTTTGCGGCATGCTGCGAGTCAGGGTCTAATACAGGGACTATAGAGGTTTTAAAGGGTTAATATAGTTGTTGAAAATTACCACAACGAAGTTGGGAATTGGGTTTTTCCCTTAATCAATTACAAGATTTTAATTTTTCAGCAATTTGTTTTCAGGTATTTTAATTCATACTCATCCGTCTCAATTTTCAGCCAATTGCTATTTCAAGAAAATTGGTGTACATACGTGTACCCTTTTTTTTGCGTTATATATATTTTTGTTTTATATTACAATAATAAAATTAATTCCTTTTTTTTTTTAAAAAAAATTACGTGTATAAAAATTCTATATCACGCCTAGAATAATAATTAAATGTTGAAGGTAATATATTAAATCTCTTTCTTTGTTTAATATTAATAGAATTCAAATAGGTTTAAGTTAAGTTAGGGTTTATATAATTTTTTTTCTTTTTTTGCGTGGGTGTGGCCCCAGCAAAAGATGCCATACCCAGGGCTACGGTGGCTGATGGCGCCGCTGTCAGGCAGCCTGAGCTCAGGACTGAGTGGCATCCGCGCCACCAGAAGCACCAAGTGCCTCCACATGCGGGATCGCTGATGAGGATGGTGATAGACTAGTGTCCACCACCATTCACACCACCGATTCCCCATTGTCTGACATCCGGCAACCACTACGATGACCGGATCCCAGTGACCAACCACAGAAGTAGGAGTGAAAAAAGAAGAGATAGAAGCCTCCCTTGAGTAATAAAGGAGACCGCTAGACACCCAGCCACAACTGGTCAGCAACCCTGCTGAGTCCCAGGAAGGTGAAGTGTCAAAACGGTCCAATAGCCGGGGGCGGGTGCATGTAAAGACGTCGACCCTGTCGCATCGCCAGGCGATAGGACGCCTGTTAGCTGGACGGGGCAGGTCCGACGTCCAGGCATACATCCGTCCATGCTACGCAAAGTAAGGAAAGAAAACTTGAGGAGTGATGGTTCCTGTCATGGAAGGCTCGCACATAGTCAGGCGGTATAACGCCTGTTAACTAGACTTGAGTCTCCATGACAAGAACCGTGAATTAAGTTGGGAGGCTACCGCAGAAGAAATCGACAGATGAAGTGGTTGAAGAGAGAAGAAAGATAGGACAGTGGAAGAAGACAGAGGTGATAAGGGCCAGAGTACCGCGGTAAGTACTTTCGCCCAGTACCTAGAAGCCGGAGGGACTTGGACTTAAAATGGAACAATATACTGAAGGAAGTCCACTCCTGGCCACTCTCGTTGACCTGAGCCATAAATTTAAAGAAACTAATCATCGACGAATATTAATTGAAAATTATTACGATGAAGATCATAGCTCGCAAGGGAAAATTGATTAGACTGAAAAAAGAAAATGTCGGAACTAGGGGGATTAAAGTCACTAGATGACTAACAGACTGTTCTATATCACGCCTAGAATAATAATTAAATGTTGAAGGTAATATATTAAATCTCTTTCTTTGTTTAATATTAATAGAATTCAAATAGGTTTAAGTTAAGTTAGGGTTTATATAATTTTTTTTCTTTTTTTGCGTGGGTGTGGCCCCAGCAAAGGATGCCATACCCAGGGCTACGGTGGCTGATGGCGCCGCTGTCAGGCAGCCTGAGCTCAGGACTGAGTGGCATCCGCGCCACCAGAAGCACCAAGTGCCTCCACATGCGGGATCGCTGATGAGGATGGTGATGGACTAGTGTCCACCACCATTCACACCACCGATTCCCCATTGTCTGACATCCGGCAACCACTACGATGACCGGATCCCAGTGACCAACCACAGAAGTAGGAGTGAAAAAAGAAGAGATAGAAGCCTCCCTTGAGTAATAAAGGAGACCGCTCTGACACCCAGCCACAACTGGTCAGCAACCCTGCTGAGTCCCAGGAAGGTGAAGTGTCAGAACGGTCCAATAGCCGGGGGCGGGTGCATGTAAAGACGTCGACCTTGTCGCATCGCCAGGCGATAGGACGCCTGTTAGCTGGACGGGGCAGGTCCGACGTCCAGGCATACATCCGTCCATGCTACGCAAAGTAAGGAAAGAAAACTTGAGGAGTGATGGTTCCTGTCATGGAAGGCTCGCACATAGTCAGGCGGTATAACGCCTGTTAACTAGACTTGAGTCTCCATGACAAGAACCGTGAATTAAGTTGGGAGGCTACCGCAGAAGAAATCGACAGATGAAGTGGTTGAAGAGAGAAGAAAGATAGGACAGTGGAAGAAGACAGAGGTGATAAGGGCCAGAGTACTGCGGTAAGTACTTTCGCCCAGTACCTAGAAGCCGGAGGGACTTGGACTTAAAATGGAACAATATACTGAAGGAAGTCCACTCCTGGCCACTCTCGTTGACCTGAGCCATAAATTTAAAGAAACTAATCATCGACGAATATTAATTGAAAATTATTACGATGAAGATCATAGCTCGCAAGGGAAAATTGATTAGACTGAAAAAAGAAAATGTCGGAACTAGGGGGATTAAAGTCACTAGATGACTAACAGACTGTTCTATATCACGCCTAGAATAATAATTAAATGTTGAAGGTAATATATTAAATCTCTTTCTTTGTTTAATATTAATAGAATTCAAATAGGTTTAAGTTAAGTTAGGGTTTATATAATTTTTTTTCTTTTTTTGCGTGGGTGTGGCCCCAGCAAAGGATGCCATACCCAGGGCTACGGTGGCTGATGGCGCCGCTGTCAGGCAGCCTGAGCTCAGGACTGAGTGGCATCCGCGCCACCAGAAGCACCAAGTGCCTCCACATGCGGGATCGCTGATGAGGATGGTGATGGACTAGTGTCCACCACCATTCACACCACCGATTCCCCATTGTCTGACATCCGGCAACCACTACGATGACCGGATCCCAGTGACCAACCACAGAAGTAGGAGTGAAAAAAGAAGAGATAGAAGCCTCCCTTGAGTAATAAAGGAGACCGCTCTGACACCCAGCCACAACTGGTCAGCAACCCTGCTGAGTCCCAGGAAGGTGAAGTGTCAGAACGGTCCAATAGCCGGGGGCGGGTGCATGTAAAGACGTCGACCTTGTCGCATCGCCAGGCGATAGGACGCCTGTTAGCTGGACGGGGCAGGTCCGACGTCCAGGCATACATCCGTCCATGCTACGCAAAGTAAGGAAAGAAAACTTGAGGAGTGATGGTTCCTGTCATGGAAGGCTCGCACATAGTCAGGCGGTATAACGCCTGTTAACTAGACTTGAGTCTCCATGACAAGAACCGTGAATTAAGTTGGGAGGCTACCGCAGAAGAAATCGACAGATGAAGTGGTTGAAGAGAGAAGAAAGATAGGACAGTGGAAGAAGACAGAGGTGATAAGGGCCAGAGTACTGCGGTAAGTACTTTCGCCCAGTACCTAGAAGCCGGAGGGACTTGGACTTAAAATGGAACAATATACTGAAGGAAGTCCACTCCTGGCCACTCTCGTTGACCTGAGCCATAAATTTAAAGAAACTAATCATCGACGAATATTAATTGAAAATTATTACGATGAAGATCATAGCTCGCAAGGGAAAATTGATTAGACTGAAAAAAGAAAATGTCGGAACTAGGGGGATTAAAGTCACTAGATGACTAACAGACTGTTCGAGCTATGATGACGAGACTAGAGAATCAAAACAAAGTTATAATTCACTAGCCTACGTTGGGCGCCATTTGTAACTGTCGGGGTAGGGTGTGCCGGGGCACGAAGAAGGTGAAATTGCCATAAAGGCCAAGACGACTCATATTACAAAATCTGGGGAAGGGGACTCAAGGAAAAGGGTGGCTCGGACGGTTCGACCGCCGGGGAAGTGTCGCGAATTTACGCATCCAATGCACCGGTTGTTGGCACGACTAGCGATGCGCTAGCTAGCTCGCCAGATGGGGTGGGGTCGGCGGTGCTTGGATGCCGGAGGGGGTGACAGTTATACTGTTAAAACACTCGTGCCTACACAACAACAAGAACTAAAGGGGCGACGAGGGGGTGGAACAACGTCCAGGGCCAACGAGAGGGGCTACAGGGGAAGAAGAGAGAGAAATAGAAGGGTGGTCGCTGGTCACCAGGTCATCCCTAGGGGCTACATTATGTCAAACAATATATAAGCAATATAGGTGGGCGACACTTACCTTGTCTTGGGCATCCTTTATCCGGGGTCACAACTACGGGGGTTTCTACTCCATCTTTTTAATCTTTCGTTTACTTAATTTTTATTTAATTCAATCCTCATCCTGTTATTCTTTATTCTTCTTAGTTTTCATTTATTCAAATTATTATTAAGTTAATCTTTTATTTTCTAAGTTTTATTCCGTCAAGTCCTTTTTATTTTATTCTTTATTTTTCTTAGTTTTTATTTATTCAAAGTATTATTAAATTAATCTTTTATTTTCTAAGTTTTATTCCGTAAGTCCTTATTATTTTATTCTTTATTTTTCTTAGTTTTTATTTATTCAAAGTATTATTAAGTTAATCTTTTATTTTCTAAGTTTTATTCCTTCAAGTCCTTATTATTTATTCTTTATTTTTCTTAGTTCTTATTTATTCAAAGTATTATTAAGTTAATCTTTTATTTTCTAAGTTTTATTCCTTCAAGTCCTTATTATTTATTCTTTATTTTTCTTAGTTTTTATTTATTCAAATTATTATTAAGTTAATCTTTTATTTTCTAAGTTTTATTCCTTCAAGTCCTTATTATTTATTCTTTATTTTTCTTAGTTTTTATTTATTCAAATTATTATTAAGTTAATCTTTTATTTTCTAAGTTTTATTCCATCAAGTCCTTATTATTTTATTCTTTATTTTTCTTAGTTTTTATTTATTCAAAGTATTATTAAGTTAATCTTTTATTTTCTAAGTTTTATTCACTCAAGTTAATATTATATTAATCTCTTAGTTCCTTAGTTTTTTTTTTGTTTCTTTTTGTTTCCCTTTTTGTATGATTTCACCTCCACTTGAACGTTTTAACTAATAGAGAACAAGCAAAATTTAAATTCCCTTCTATCTAATGTTGTAGTCCGCCTTCTTTTGCAACAATCCCCAAGTTTTTAAATTACACTTTTAACAAGTTTTCCTTTTCATTATTTGTTTAACCAACTTTTCCCAAAAAAAACAATACTTCCACCAGAGGCCCCGAAGGATTTCGAAAGCCTTTCAAATTGCTAACGGTATAAACTTCCAAGTGTTTTGTTGTCGAAGTTAACTGACAGCATACCAAATAATTTATCTACTAGGGGATTCTAACCAAACTAACTTACAAGTTACGTTGTTGCCCTGACAAAATCGACAGTTTTTCTGCCATATGATAACGATTTTGTTTCGCAGAAAATAAAACAATTTGTGTAAGCAATAAGTATCAACTATAATGAGATCCTCCCGATGTTATGTTTTGGTTACTTGGTAACGGATTGTGTTTGGTATAACCTTAATGCACCATAAAAGCACAACCGGCAAATATAAAATATAATTACAGCAAGTCTCAACCTCAGCGATCAACATATGTTTTACGATCGTGATCTTCAGTTTAAAAAAAAAAGGTATTTACTTGGTTAATAATTTTAGTATATTTACGATTTCCTTAATATCACGCGCAGATCTCTTATTATGATTGCAGCATCTTGATTTAACCGCCTTTTATTTCCTTTAAGACTAATCATCCACATGCTAATCACCCGTGTGCTCATTACAATTCTGGATATTAAGGTCTTTTCTTTTATTTCCCTTTACTATTTTCGGCCCGATAACTAAATTAAACTTCACACCGATCTCAACGAATTTTATTTCTATCCTAATTTTAAACAAAAAATTTTTTTTTCAACTATATCTTTTCGCTACGCCATTTTTATTTCATCAAACTCGGACAAATTAATCGCGCCATTTTATTTTATTTTTTTTCCGGGAATATCACTTCTTTATTCTTTTCCACCAAAAAAAATTTTTTTTTTGACCAACACGTCCGCTTCCACACCGAAAACTGCCTTTTTGTGCACGTTTCAAATTTTGTTTTCACCTATTTGTCGCATTAACTTCATTTATTTAAATTTAAACTGCCCTATGCAAAAATACTTATGAAAACGACTATTTTTCTCCGGTTTTCTTTTTATCAAAAATCTCCAAAATTTTATTTTCGCACTTCTTCATGGAAAATTCCCGAATAAACTCATCAAACTTCTTCACTCGCACGATTCAAAAACAATCCTTTTTTGTCACGTTTCAAATTTTGTTTTCACATAATTTTCGCATTCATTTCATTTATTTAAATTTAAACTGCCCTATGCAAAAATACTTATAAAAAAACTATTTTTCTCCGCTTTTCTTTTTATCAAAAATCTCTAAAATTTTATTTTCGCACTTCATGGAAAATTCCCGAATAAACTCATAAGGTAAAATCGCAAAAGCAAAAACAACCGTCCGCTCAACAAATCTCCTCCCGACCCCTTTTCTTTAAAAATCGCCCGCCCAGCCATACGGGAGCCAGCCGCGTCCCGTTACACGCATTCCTCAGCAGCCAGCGCATTGTTCTTCGTCTCGGGCTATGAAATATCGAGACGAAACGCGCGCCGCGATGACCTGTAAAAAGGATCGTCGTTGGGGCTCGGCGGGAATGATGCATTCACGCACAATTGGGGTTTCCAGCTAAGTTAGTTTGAAAAAGAATTTTTTTTGTTTTTGAAGAATGCGTAGTTGCCATGTAATTTTTTTCCGAATGGTTAACCCTCTGACACATGATTCTCTGTTCTTACTTAAAAAAAAATATATTTATATTACATCGGTTTAAAATAGGAAAAAAATAGGAAAAAGGTGTTTATAAAGTTATGTAGAAAAATGTGGAAATTTTATACGTTACTTCTAAATGGCTAATGTCTCCGGTAAAAACGAATGTAATTAAAATTGTAACTTGTAAGCAACAGAAAACCATGTTACATGTGAGTTACACGATGTGTGAGAGGGTTAACAATTCGGATTCAATTTGACGCTTACGCCAATATTGTTTAGGATGATAAGGTGCGTCAGAGGCCTATGTGCTCAAGGCGACCGTTACAGAGGTGGAGTGATGGTAACATTAGCTATAACAATCTACCTGATGTGTTCGCTGGATTTCAAAATACAACAATCTATGTAAAAGGAACAGCAAAGGAAAAATTTATAAGGAAATATCTGCCAACTTTAGAAATAATACAGCTTGATGGTGAAACACCTAAATTAAGTGATCTCCAAAATTTTCAAGTGCAATGTAAACTTCATACCAATACTCCCACCCCTCGTTGTGCTCTGCAAAACTGTATTAATATTTACCTGTATATGCTAATCAATAAAATTGTTGAATGAAAAAATTATTTTTATTTATTAATTCTATTTATTGTTACTTAAAACACATTGTGTCAAATAAAATATTAATATTACAATATATTGGTATTTCATAAAAAAGACGAGAGTAATTTATGTGAACATAAGAAGTGCGGCTCGGTATAAAGAAATCCTGGCTGGATAGCTGGAATGTGTCTTTTCCCTTTATTCTTTCAACATACTGTCGGTAATATTCCTTTACGCTCTCGGAAGCATTGTTGTTGTGGAACATTACAATGTTGAAAAATTCCAAGGAGTCGAATAATTTACGAAGCTCATGTTGTTTTAATGTGATACGTCCATCTCCGACAGTAAGCACGTACTCCTTTTGTAATTCCTCCTGGTTTAGTGGTATGTCTTCGCCAATCTCCCTTTTCAGTTTATTAATGTGGTTGTAGAATAAACACCACCCAGAGTACCCTGTAGACACCGGGAAACATCCATGTTTGTGAAAGGCTATTTTTGCTTCAAAGTTAGAAGTGTCAAAGCCTAGAGTAACTTTTCGATTATGACAAGTATCTAGGAAGTACGTATAATTCAGCAAGAGAGTTTCTGCAACAATTACTGATTTTGGATTTTTCTTTTCTTTACACACACTTTTCACTTTTTTTGATGTTCGGCGGTTTTGCTTCTTGACGACTGCTTCCATTTTAACTTAACTTTAGACTAAATGTGAATTTTCATGCTCGGGGTTTTATACTGTAGTGATCTTGGGTGTGCAGTTTTGAGTGGAGCAGACTCCTCCAGCTTGCAAGGAATTCTTGAAAGATTTTTTGCAATACAAGTTAATGATCTTCCTGTCATTTAAATTAAAATTTTGAAACGTGAAATTTTTTAAGAAGTTCTTCAAGGTTTTCCCGGAACAGCGAAAATACAGGTAGACACAGCAGTAATACCCACATGTAGATGAAAAATCACCTTGTAATCGTTTCTTATTACTAATAAAAATATCTGAATTGTCTAATAAAAAACTTTGGAAATATGTACTGGTCGGGTAACTTCCATACGAGTCGAAGTATTCAGCAGGTCCCCTTTTTGGAAAATAAAACGCTACCCAATGTGTCCCGCTTTTAGTTGAAGGATCGGTATTTGCAATAACACATGCTGGTTTTGTTATTTTATGAGGTAGACGATCGCATGGAAAAACGCCTTTGAAGAAATTTCTGGTTTTATGGTTACTTTTTAAAGTATTTGCAACCTCGATCGTGTTCATTCCTGTTCACAATTTACTACAGTTTCGATGTCAAAGACCTTGGTGCAAGATGTAACGTGGTTATTTATAAATTCCTTGGTTGATTCACTGCATACAAATATAGTTGAGAATTTTGCTAGCGTTTTTATAAGATCCTTATCTAATCGTTTAAGTTCTATATTTCCAAGTATACCATTCTGTTCTACACAACCCGAAGAAGACGAAGTAGGATATTTATAAGTTATATCTTTTGAGAATAATTTATTTTGTGCTGTGAATTCGGCAAATGATACCTTTTTCAAGAAGGTTAATTTACCTCCTGAGAAATATTCAACATTTACTAGACAATAACTCATGATTGTTGTTGTTTCTTAAACGATGTTTAAAAAATAAATGATATTTAAATTCTTAACCCCTATATATAATCTTAGAAGTTTGTGTAAACATTTCAATCCTTGTCAATTTCAATGCTTCCATCGTACTCAGCATATACAATGCATGTCACACTAATTTGTAATGCGTCTGTAAATTTTCCTTCTACACGCCATTCTATCTCGCTATCTGCACGCCATTCACTGATAAATTGAATCTGGTAATGTTGTTATTTTTAAAGTTGAAGGGTTTCTTTGTCCTTCTGCCAGTGTACGCATCATTGTCCACCATGCCAAAAATTATTAAGTTCGATGACGATATTATCCAGTGAAAGTGTAAATGTGGAAATGCGGGAATAGTGTAGCTCTTAACTTCAACTCGCTTGTATGGGTATATGGCATTTGAATGCTGTAGAACTGTCTCATGTGCTAATAAAATATTCGGGTTGACTGTTACGTGATTCATGTACATTGTTGCATCTAAGATTTTTAATTGTGGTGAGTCGTCGCCTGCCTTGGATAAAATATAAAATTCCGGTTTTTCAAGCGATAAAACTAGGCGTAAATCGACACCGTTTAATAGCAACTTATCCTGATTGAGCAAATCAGTATGGATTTTCCCCATCAATTCAACTACATTACTTTTATTAAAAAGTTTCTGCCGATCTAAATAGCCTTGGTGTAATTCAGCGACGGGTTTATCGATATCTGCAATTTCCGTGTCATCTTTGTCAAGATACCACCCGACCGACTCCAAATGGGTAGATGCAGCATCTTTACCATAATTTAATAAATTTTCAATATAAGCGCGATAATTGTAATTGTGGTCGGTTTGAGCGATTGGTTTCCCATTCAATTATACGGTGCACTGGCGAAATATGGAGTGTAAAACGTTGTTTATTAAACCTGGAACATCACCTTCTTTTGAATACAGTTCTTCTTTTCCATTTTTTATATTAATTAATTGCAATTTTAAACGAAGATAAATGCTAGATAAATCACGGTATGTATCTCCATGACCCAAGGTTACAAACTCTAGAACAGAGGAGTTGTCCAGTGAGGCTATTGGCTTATATGCTACTTCTTCTGTTTTCAAAATATTGCTTTGAACTGGTGGTGTGGAAAAAAGATCCAATTCCGATTTCATACATTCTTTGTACGACATTATGTTTATTACTTATCAAAAATGTCCAGTATACGTTTACGTATCTTTCGTTTTGTTTTCAAAACTCTTGCTTTTATTCCTTTTCTTTGATTTTTGGTTCTGTGTGTTTAGGTGTTTTGCCACGTCTCTTGCGTTTAAGAGGTGCTTTTATATGCAAGGTTGTAAATGGATTCGGTCTTTTTATACCTGCTCCACTCATACCGTCAAACACTTTATTTATACCTTTCTGAGCTAAATCTTGAATAGCAACTCTACCGTGTTCTTTTAAAATATCTTTCACTGATTTGCTGTTGATGTTTTTATCTTGTATTATAGCTTGCCCTGTTTTTACAGCTTGTTGTGCTAATGTTTTCAATCCCGATGTAGCTAGAGGTTTTAAGTGTCTAAATAATGCACTGAAAAAGCCACCGATACCTCTTCCACGTTGATAAATAAGTGGACCACGATATAATTCTCCAATATCTGACAGACCACTGCCGCTTTGTATTAAATAATAACGCGTATAATAGGAATTCATCTCGTAGTTCTATTTATACTATGCAAAAACAAGTTGTTGTGTGAATATTTATAGTTTTTATTGTCTCTTAAAATGCAGCATTACATATGTAGGAATATAACTTGTTTTAAAGTCAACTAATTCCCCATGGTGATCAGTTATTTTTATAGAAATACTTTCGATAAAAGTTTTTTCAATAGGACAGTATTCTATATGTTCAAATCTTAATATAGTACCACACTCTTGAATCGGTATTATTCGTAGATATCTTACTAGTTTGTCACCTATAGCTCTAGGTCGAATAATATCAGAGTATATATGTATTATATTTTTCTCAGAGCAATCTTTTATAGTTTCTTATGTACCTCTTGGTAATCGCTGTGTCAATTCTTTAATTGTTGTATCGAGAGAATCAATTTTTTCCGTTATTGACCTGTGCTCTTGTTGTAATCCCGCTGTGTCAAATGACTCTTTTATTTCTGCCAACAATGCATCAGGATTAAGCTTGTTTTCAGGTGTTTGGAGAAATAAATCTGTGATGAAGTTTGAAATATTATCTATGTTTGTATTAATTGGTACTGCAAAATTTCACTGTTTTTAGTTATTTTCGTTGCTCAGGTGCCTTTGCTTTGAGTGAATCTTTCTTCAGCCTATTCAATATTTCGAAAATTGTATTTTTAATTTCAATAATTCGTTTATGTTTTTCTTCTTCGTTAAGCTTTTTATCGTCAAAGTGTACATTGGCTAAAAGCAATGTCATGAGATCTTTAACATTCAAGTGTGAGGGTAGTGGTTTTTTTATTTTTATCGTAACGCCCAATTCCTCTAAACGGAGTTCGAACACACCATGCTCCTTTTCACCAGCTTTTTTCTCTTTATTTTCAGGTATTTTTATGCTAGCCGGTGGATGTGTGTAGTTGTCTATTGTACCCTTCAAAACGGGGTGTTTTCTATTCTTCCTAGGAGCTTGACCAAATACATCATCAACAAAATCTTCAATTGATTCATAGTTCTTATATTTTAAAATAACGTTTTCTGAAGTATTTTTTCCTTGATATATGTGCAGTATGTATTCGTCTGGCTCATGCTTATACTTTATTTCAGGGATAACTTCATTAAAGTGGTCATCTTCTAACCGCTTCCACATTTTCGTTTTAACATCATTCAAGTACATGGTATACCATGAAGGTGTAACTGCATTATAAAATGTTAGTAAAAATGCAGAAAGATTTATTTGCCCAGCTCTGTAGCTAGTTTGTTCCAGATTTTCTGGGGTCCATTCAAGTTTTACATTTTCATTTATTTTGATGCTAAGTATTTTAAAATCCTTTTGATGCTGCTTTCTAGCTTCCTTTAACTGGTCGTCTGCGCGCCTCACTCTTTTAGGCGCATTTCCTTCATTGCTGGAGATTGCACGTTTTGTTATTTCAAAATTTGGTAGTGAAATTTCAGTTATTCCGACACGCCAGTTTCCATTAAATTTGCATAGTTTAGCAAGTGCATTTGTAAAAGCCGATAGCGTATTTTCCGGGTAAAATTGCATAGAGTTATTACTCAAAAGACAAACATAGAAATCATTTTCTTTTATATCCACTGGCATTTTTTTTTAAAGTCTTACCCAAGGAATGTCCGAAGTACTTTTTGGTTTATCCTTTGGGTTCTTCAAACGTTCACTCTGTCTAACACCGAGCTTGCGCACAGGAAATGAAAGCGTATATTGACCAGATTCTAGGTCAGAGGGTCTTAATATAGACTGTTTCTGGACTGGTTTTGTTTGTTTTCCACTTTGTTCTAATTCTTCTATAACATCGTTAGCTTCATCGACAGTCATATTCATTGGTACAGTATATTGTGTTATACCATCTTCACCCGTAATTATTTTATAATCCTTTTCACGTGCGTTAGGTGCAGATGCTGTTCTTAGTATTTTTGGTGGCGGTTTTAGCGTTTTTGCTATACCACTAGCTGATAATCGTCTTTTTGCCGCTGGTGATAAAGATCTTCTCGGTGGGGTTATACTACCTGCTTCTTCAAAGACTTCTTCTTCTTCGTCTAGAAAATCCATTGATGCCGGTGAAGTCTGTGTTAACACATCATTTTTAAAAATAAATTTCGTTTGTGTGGCACTATCTCTTAAACTTTTTTGCTCATTGAATAAATTTGTTTCTTTATCAAGGGTTCGTCTAGATTTCCGATTGTGATTTAAAAATGAAATTAGTTGATTTCGATAGCTATACCATTTTTCTGAATCATTCATGTATCTATTCTGTAGTATTTTATTCATTGCTCTATCAAAAATGGACTGATTTGCAGTCATTTCAATTTCATCTTTAAGCTTGTTGTAAACCTCTGGCGACAGAAGTAGCATCTTGTTAAGTCCATTATTTCTATGCATATTTTTCAATTAACGAGCCGATAACTCCCGATAATACACTTCCTAATAAAACTGGTAAAAACCTCCTCGCTGCACTAGTATTTTACGTTGTTTAGCAACAGATCTCTTTGCGCAAATCAATTTACGCATGTCCTTTTTATACTTACACAGCGAATTGTAGATATTTCCATGTGGCATATGGTTACCTTTTAAGGTGTTGAGAGTAATTTCACAAAGAGTTTTTATAACCTCCGGGTCAGCATTTTTTATGATGGACTTTCTTAGATTTGGTTTAGCCCTTTTAAGAACATATAGCATATGCTTGTTGTCCCTTAATCGTTTCATTCGTGATGCCATTCTTACCATTTAAAGAATTTTGTGGACAAAAACAGGTTACAAAGTGTTTATTAAATATATCCGTGCGAAATCTTAAGACGTCGTTAATGTCCTGAGTTAAATCAACTAACAAATACCCGTAAGGCATTTGAGTTATCTCTTTATATATTCTCACAAGTTCTAAACTATTTTCTGGGTAAATTTGTCGGGCCAGATGGGTAAATTCGCTTTTATCTCGGGGGGTTTTAAATACAACAAGATATTTACAATTGAGCGATATGTCACGACTGAATTTTCCTTGGTGAAATACGTTTTGTGACGCAAGCATTACTGAGAAATTACGATGATGAGACCCCTTAGTCAAGAGTTCACAAACTTGTTTACTAAACGCATTTAACATCATGTCATCTATAACAATCAACGTTGGTTCGTTTACATGATTTACGAACTCATCCGGAATAGCATTTAAATATTCAATGGTTTTTAGTCTGATATCCGTTGGTAGTGCACCGTGTTCTGCATTACACCATATAATTTTTTTAATTTGCGGATGTATAAATACCTGATTGGTATTAAGAAGATTTTTTATAAATGTTGTTTTTCCACATCCTGAAGGCCCCGCAACCATCATTGTAAATGGGTGATTAAACTTGATCATTCTTGCTTCGTGCTAAAATATTTTATATAAGGTGATTAAACACACCCCACCCGGTATTTATACATTCAGTAAAATGAACAGAAGGCAGATAATTAACGAGCTGCATAAGCCAGCTAGAAAAAATTTTAAACGACGTCGGGTTACCATTAAAGGAAAAGATGATCTGTGGCAAGCAGATTTAGTTGATATGAGCGCATACTCACAACAAAATCGTGGATTTAATTTCCTCCTTACCGTTATCGACGCATTCTCTAAATATGCTTGGGGTTTACCAGTTAAAAATAAAAGTGGTGTAGAAGTTACTAAAGCAATGGAATTAATCCTTCAACAAAGACGTATTCCAAGAAATTTACAAACAGATAACGGAAAAGAATTTTTTAACAAACCATTTCAACAACTTATCAAACGATACGAAATCAATCATTATACCACTTATAGTGCATTAAAAGCATCAATTGTGGAAAGATTTAACAGAACGCTAAAAAACATGATGAGGAATGAATTTAGCATGAATGGAAATTATCAGTGGATAAGCATGTTAAGTAAATTAATTGATAAGTACAACGGAACAAAACACCGTACTATTCAGATGCGCCCTAGAGATGTTACATCTTACTCACAACTGTGTATAAAAAAGAAAAACCACAGTACAAACCAAAATATAAAGTCGGAGATTACGTCCGTATAAGCAAGTATAAACATGTTTTTGAGAAAGGGTTTTATCAGATCTGGTAGAGAGTTTTGGGACCTTTAATTTAAAAAAATAAATTGAATATTTGTTAACGTGAACTCGAGATATTTAACTTATTGCATTTTGTCCAATTGTTAATTAACAAATTCACATTGTGAGCTAAAATTTAAACTGCATCATTTTGAAACCTATTCATTTCATGTAATATATTCAAAAACAATTTAACAAATGCAATTTTGGCGGATGGGTTCAATATTTTGACACCAACTTTTCAGAGTCTTTTTATAATATCAAAAAGTATATTTTCTGAAAGTTTGATGCAAATTGGCCTAGTTGACGGTCTTGGGCACTAAAATGGAAAAAATACTGTTTTTTTTCTCGTTTTTTCAATTTTGTAGGTTATGTACGTACTTCAGAGACTTGAAACCAACCAGAACTTATTGGCACTTTTATTACGAAGAGACTGGTATTTAGTTTGCCCCGACCCGACTTATAGAACCGGAGTAATTCACATTTTAAGCTCGAAAAACGCTGTAAAAAAACTTTAATTGTTTATAACAAAAGTAGCACAAGGCTCACGAGGTTCAAAACTTAAGAATATACTCCTGGTGATACCCCAAACAGGATAAAATCATAATCTTGCTGTTACCAGACTATACCTATCTTTTCATTTTTTTGGCCTTTTTTTACTGCACTACAAGTCTTCTAGACTAAGGTATTATTTGTTAGGTATCGAATTTAAAATTTTTGCAGATTGTCAAGCATTCCAACAAGCCATCAAAAAAAGGAGTTATGCGCCAGAATAGCTAGGTCGGTTTGGAATTATAAGCAATTTTAATGCTAAAATTGGGTCTAATTCGTACTTTTTTAGTACTTTTTCCCCTAAGCTTGTCGAAACATCGTAACATCGAAAGTGCTTATAACTTCAAAAATAAAGGCCGTAGGATAACAATTGTTCGGACATTATTCATAGGAAATTGTCCAAGGTTTTCAATTTTGCAAAAAAAAATATTGGTTAACTAGCTGTTTTTTGGAGAAAAAGAGTTTTGACATTGACGACTCATTACTGTGGCAGTTGGGAGGGTAGACCCCCGAATTTTACTGTTTCAGATAGGTGGGAGTATTCTGCGTATACTGATACCTTAGTCATGATACGTTGTAAGGTTACAAAAAAACAGGGTGATTTGTAAAACTCTAGAAAAAAAATTTCAAAACGCCCTAGCGGCTAAACCGTTACGATTTTGCCCCACCCACCCGTGCGATTTTTTTTTCGTCTATCCAAAACCTATCCATATCCGGCCGCTGTGTACCTTTATGCAATACACCCTGTACAAATATCTTAAATAATGTTTAAACAATATAAATAATTATTTCCCCACTTCAAAAGGTTTCTGATTTTGAATGCCTTGCCCCGGGGTATTCGGAGTGCGACATCTAGCCGAACTTTCAGCAAGCTTTTAAAAGATCATCTTAGTTGACTCTTTCTTTTCACTCTTCTATCTCTTTCTCTCTCTTTATCTTTGCTTCATATTCTTTTCTCTTCCATCATTTATTAAAATATTGTATTTATCAATTTTTAAAAATTTTGTATTTAGTTTAATTTTAAATTTATCAATTATTATTAAAAACTTTATATATTTTTGTTATTAAAAATTGTATTTTTCCATGTTTTTATGTACAGTTAAGATGTCTAATCTTTGTGCAATTCCAAATAAATATTATTATTATTATTATTATTATGTCATGAACTACACGGTATCATACTGAAGATGATAGGCCCATATAATTTATTTATGGTTGGATTCTGCGTTATATGTTTCGTATGTATGGCCCCATCAAAATTTGTTTTTCTTGTGTGACGTAATAGGTCCAAAGGTACCGCGGCCATTCATTTGGCCTATTGTACTACAACCCTACACCTCATATTTTTAGGCCAGGCCGCTTGAACAAGTTCAGCAGTCTGCGTAGTAGCTTGTCGCTTAGACTTGTATGCTCGAACAGGGACTCTTCGTACAAGAACACTCTGCTCCTCGCTATTGAGGGCATTCACAGAGGACGTGGAGAGCACGCGCAGGGCGCAGTGCCCGATAATCAAGCCAAGTCTTCTGGCATCATTTCTACTACGACACAACAAATCTTTGGCCGTGTTAGGAGACGGCCCAGGAAGGAACCGCTTAGAGTTGACCAGTCCAGGCGTGGACCTCCAGCGTTCAGTATGTTTCATCAAAATCCGATCGGCTAGGGCCTTTGCAGCAAGCTGGTAAATGCTCCGATAGTCGGCTCTGGACCGATGAATGCAATGTCAGAGCCCTGTTTAGCTAGGGCATCCGCTTTTTCACTTCCTTCGAAGCCCCGATGTCCCGCGACGCAAACAAGGGTAACTTGATTGAGAACTCCTAGCTCATCAAGAGCACGTTGGCAGCCCCAAACTCAATTAGACTTGGTCCTATGGCCCTAATTGCCGCTTGGCTATCAGAGAAGATAAAAATCCGTTCTTTTTGGTAGACCCTTCTTAAGTTCTCATGAGTGCATGCCAGTATAGCGTACACCCCTGCTTGGAAGACAGTTGCTAGGGTGCCTAAGCTTATCGCTCTGCTGAATCTGGGGCTTTCGCTCCAGATTCCGGCGCCCCCACCAGTCTCTGTTTTGGAGCCATCCGTGTACCATACTATTTTTTGTAAAGTTGTTTTAAGCCTTATGTAACAGAACGGGTTTTTAATAAGTGATTCACTTTTATTCTGCGGTAGCCTAGAAGGATTCTGAGGTGGGCCTGGCCCACCTGGCCCCTCCCCTTGCTACGTCCATGCTTCCACCCACAAGAAAAATCTGAGATAATTCACCTCTAATGGTGAATTTGTATTCATATGATGATGGGCCTGTTGCACATAATACAGATTCGAGTTTCTTCGCCTCTTGTGCCCCGTCCTTCCCATTTCAGAACGTATCCGAAAATCTGCCGATTTTTCAATGTGTGGGAGTGAGAGAGAAGTTTTACTTCAAAAGAAGTATTCAACTTAGTAAAACCTAATGTAATACTGGCCTATATCGTGGTGGTTTTAGATTTCTTAGGCTGCTCGCACACTTCTCTTGAATGGCGCTACAGTCCTTGCAGGACTCGGGCCTCTCGAAGTCTCCTCTTCCAGTTGTCTCTACGTCTTGCTAGCTCTCTCCAATTTGTTATACGAAATTTCCGTATATCTGCTAGCACGTCATCTATCCACCTATTTATTGGTCGTCCCACTCTTCTTCTTCCTGATGGTCTACCATTAAAAATCCTGGCGAGCATTCTATCGCCATCGCAGTCTATTCAGTCTTATGTATGTAGCTATATTAATTTCGGCATACATTTCTTGAAGTTCTTCCTTTGTCCTCACCTATTGTATTGGTGAGATCGCATCTCCTTGTCGCAGACCCGATTCTTGAGGGAAGTTGATCCAGTTGCATTTTCGTATTCTCACTTGTGTTTTACAATTTTTGGTGGTCATTGGGCATATTCACACAGTGCACATTCATGGCGCCTAAAACCGGTTTTATAGATGAGAGAGGGAAGGGCGCGGAAGAACTTAACGAAACATTTTTCACGCAAAAGCAAAGGCGTGAAAACTGGCACACATATAAAAAGTTACTTCTATCTCTTGCATTCTTTAGCTCTGTTTTTCTCTAACAAGTAAATTTCATCTGCAATACATTTAAAGGTTCCTGTATAGCATTCGAATTTACTACACTCATTTACGCCCCGTCTGAGTTGCTAGGAGTTGAATAAAACCGGTTTTACTCACCACAATTATGGCAGCGTGTGAATATGCCCATTCTTCATAAATGTCTATCAATTTCTTCGGGAAACCCATTTCACTCATCTTCTTCCACAACTCTCTTTTATTCAGCAGGTCGTAAGCATTTCTATAGTCTACAAAAAGAAGATGTATATCAATGCTTTCTTCCCAGGATTTTTCAAGTATTTGTCTCATTATGAAAATCTGGTCTGTTGTCGATCTATTCGTTCTGAATCTTGCTTGGTAATCGCCTACTTTATCTTCCAAATGTGGTTTCAGTCTATTAAATAAAATATGAGAAAGCACTTTGTAAGCTGTGTTCAACAAAGATATTGGTCTGTAGTTTTTGCAGCTCATCAATTCACCCTTTTTATGGACTGGGACTATTGTACCTAAAAGCCATTCTTCTGGCAACTTGCTGCTTCTCCATAGTTTTACGATAAGGCTATGTAAGACATGGCATAACTTCTCCCCACTATTTTTTAAGATTTCCGGGGGTATGCCATCTGGACCTGGAGCCTTATGATTTTTCAGTTTCGCTATGGCATTTGCAACTTCTTCTATTGTAGGATCTGGCGTATCGTTTTCTGGGTCATCTGCACTATGGTTGTCTGCTTCTCCCTGTGTTAGGTGTATGTTCTCTTTGAAGAAGTCTCTAAAGTATTTCTCCCACACCTCGAGTATGTCCTCGATACTACTAGCTATAGTACCATCTTCTCTTCTTACCATGGTGCAGGTGGGTTTGTATCCTTTCTTAATCATGTTGACTTCTTTGTAGAAACTCCTAGCGTCTAATACTGTAGCTTTACTTAATCGCAATTATTCTATTTCTGAAATAGTCACGTTTTTTCTTCCTTAATAACTTTTTCGTGCCTCTATTTTTCGTGATTTTCTCTGGTCATTCTTTCTAGGTACACCTGTCTTGCTTGATTTTTTATTTCAATGCTTCTCTTGCATTGATCATCAAACCAGTGCCTCCTTCTTTCGTGGTTTTGTGTGCCTAATACACTGTCGTTTGTCTCTGTAATTTTTTCTTTTATCGAGTTCCACATCAGGTTCAGATCATTTTCCATTTCCAGACTCCTTGCTATTTCCTCTAGCTTTCCTGTTAACAATCTTTCAAACTGTTGTTTTGTTTCTATGTTCCACTTTGTTTGTCTATCATTGTTTCTTCTATGTCTTGTCGCTAGTTTTTTCGCCGTCATTTTCCCAACAATTAGGTAATGATCGGTGTCTACATTCGCTCCTCGGGGAGTCTTGTTTGAACTCTTGTCAAGAGAAGACAGACTTTGCGTTTAGACTAGAGCTCGTGCGTAAAACCCGTGTTTGAAGTAACCAAGGTTCGAATCCCGTGCGGTCCCGTGAATTTAAATTAAGTTTTTTTACCTATACCAAAAGTGCTGATCTTTAAAATAAAAGATTTGATAAAATAAAACTAAAATTAATAAACAAAACGAAGAAAACAAAGATAGTGGTGCGGAGCATGTACACAATATGAGTGGCATGTCTCAAACGGACACCGAAAATAAAACGGACACCAAGAAGTGCGGTGCAAGCGGAAATGTAACAATTAGTACCTATTAGCGAAACATCGCTAACATCGGCAAGTGACGATAACAGTGAACGCTGTGGCAACAAACGCCGCAGAAAACTAAAATCCCAGCGACGCACACTGGGACAGATAGCCAATTTACGACGACAAAAATAATAACACCCAATTCTCTCGAAAAGTTTCGATTGAAAAAAAAACAAAAAAACACGTGTTCAATATTTTTTGAAAATCTATCTGACAATACAGAAAGTGACTGACCCCCCGCCCCACTAACTCTAAAATTTCAACTGGCAACCCCCATTTTTTCGCGGATTCTGATTCTCCGAAGAGAAATATGAAACTTTTACCTGAAAATTTTTTTTATCCGAAGCCCCCCGGACCGCCAAAAATCATCAAAAATCAAAATTATCCCCAAAAATCATTCATTTTCATATTTCTCTTCGGAGAATCAGAATCCGTGAAAAAAAATCAGGATTGCCATTTGAAATTTTAGAGTTACCTCACGCCCCCAAAGGGGGGTGGGGCGGGTCGTCAATTTCTGTATGGTCAGATAGATTTACAAAAAATATTGAACACGTGTTGTTTTTTTCATTCGAAACTTTCCGAGAGAATTGGGTGGCACGGGTGGTTTGAAACACCCTGTATATGTCGTATAATATGTCGATTAACATACATATATATAAAATGAACCAGTATTATTACTGCTGTGCTGTATTACCATCATTGCTACTACAACCACCTTCTTTTGATTGGTCTACAACAAGATTCATTTCGCTGTAAAAGTCCTGTGCTATTTTATTTTTTCTTTGTTTTAATTTCTCTTGCGCTTCCTTGCCGCTGGACTGCCATTGTTTTGTGTCCAATTTATAAGCGATATGCAGCAGATATTCATAACATCTCAACTAAGCGTGCAAAGCAGAAATACTGAATTTGTATGTACTTTCATCACAGGTATGATATGTCGTCTGTATGGTAGTATGGCCGTGACGACTACCTAGAAAAAAGGATCTGTTTAATAAAGGGGGAAATATGGGGACCGCTTTATGGATTTTTTGAAATCACTAATGTTTATTGCGTCTAAAAAAATTTAATTTCAAATGGAACTATGCGGAACTTTTTTTAATAGCTTGAAATTACAGTGTGTAGGAGTCATTTATTTAATACTTAGAAAAACGTCTTATATACTACATCAGTTTTTAATTTATTAACAAATTTTTGTAAATAGATACCTCTCGCTACTCCCTCCATGCTAAAATGCCACGACTCTTCAAAAAAAGAACACAGAACAAGCGTAATAAGCCGTTGAAATTTCGAGCGCAATTGATTCTCGCGTTGGCCCTGCGCAGAAAGAGGAAGTTTAGCGCGTGTTAACAGCTAATTATGTTATTATCTTTTTATTTTTTATTTGTAGTATTATGGAGTGGTCATTTAAGAATACATCCCAGTTAGTTTTGGTCAGTTAAGATGTAAATTTTTTTTTTATTTTTGTCGTCGTAAAGGGGCAATCCGTCCCAGTGTCCGACGCCTAGGTCAAAGGAAGGCAAAAATGATTACCAAAAAGCAACAAACGGCCACTGGATCTACGGTCCCACCCGCAACCGTAACAACGACTGACGATTTGGAAAAGGAAGCGTGCAATATTTCCGCCTCTAGCAAATATAAAGGCCAGGGAAACAGTTTCGGAATTCTGGCTACTGAAACTGAAGCAGATGAGGCCAGACTAGAAAAACTGATAGAGGAGCTGAAAGAAAAAAATTTCCCTAAGCTCCCCACACCGAAAGCTGCCAAGCCGGCGGCTGAATAACAACAGCAGCAACAATAACAACAAATAAATAATAAAACTCAGCAGCAATCACAGCTGCGGCATCAGACAACAAAACAACAACATGAACAACAACAACAACAACAAGGAGAAGGTACCTCCAATTAACATTTTCTACCAAAAACCGGTGGACACTATTAGACTGGTAAAACAGGTACTCAAACATACCAATTTCTATATTAGAAGATTAAGTGGAAATAAGCATGCACTAATTTTAAATAACCTTCTAGATCATAAGAAAATAAAAACTTTTTTAGAGAGGGCAAATACCCAATATTTCACGTTTACCGCTAAGGGCGAAAAACCCAAAGCATATTACTTAAGGGCCTTGATCCTCAGGAGATTTTAGAAGAACTCGAATCCCTTAAGGTCAATGATCTTAAATTTACTGCGGTAAAAAAGTTTACCACACACTCGCGAAGTTCAGAGAGACAACTGCCGATTTTCCTGGTCCAATTGACTCCCGAGAGCAAGGTGGAAAATTTAAAAACTATTAAATATCTAAGCTTCCATATAGTGTCATTGGAGAAATTAAATAGAAAAGACATCCTTCAATGCATGAGATGTCAAAGATTTGGGCACGCCACAGCTAACTGCCAAATGGCATTTAGATGCGTGAAGTGCGAAAATAATCACACACCTGGTGAATGTCCTCTAGGTAAAGAAAAAGTAGCTGATAAAAGCAAGCTGTTCTGTGTACTCTGCAGATCAAATGGACATCCTGCTAACTATAGAGGGTGCCCAAAATATGCAGAGTTCAAAAAAAGAATTCAAATGCGTAAAGAGAAAATCCAGACTCAGAAAGCGGAAAAGAGCAAAATGTTAAACAATTTTGTAGCACCTGGAAAGTCCTTTGCCCAAATAGCAGTGGGAGTCCAGCCTACAAAACAGTAAGCCCAAAAGCAGCCACAGCAACGAGTCCTGGAGATAGTGAGCTGAAGGCGGTCCTCTGGTCCATACAAGGGCCGATCGCGCAGCTACATAAACAACTAAGCGAGCAAACAGCTCGTTTAGACCTTGTATATAATGCTCTGTTTTCGACAGAAACCATCTCCGGGTAAATTGCTTTAATGGCTCTATTCGGAGAGGACACAATCAAAGTCATATCGGTGAACGTCAACTCGCTGATACGAAATGAGAGAAGGGCGAATCTACTAACTCTCTTGCAAAACCAAAATCCGTATGTGCTTTTGGCTAGTGAAACTAAACTAAGCGAGAGGCACAAAATGGACTACAAAGATTATGTGGTAATAAGGCGTGAACGATCTAATTCCATAAAAGGGGGGGCCTATTAATATTAATAAAGTCCTCTCTGAAGCATCAAATTATGTATAGCAGGGATATAGAAAAGTTTCGGGTGTTAGAAGCGTGTGTTATATACATTCCTCTGTCTAGTGGCAGAGTATTTAATCGCCGCATACGCACCCCAAACATCTCAACCAAGACTATTTATAGAGGAAATTTCAAACTCTTCAACTGGAGTCGGAACAAAACTTTTATTTATTAGCCGGAGATTTGAACGCACGCCATACGGCAAGGGGAAATTAAACGGCTAACACCAGGGGCAACCAACTGAATGACTGGTTGGAACAGAACAGAATTCAGCGGAAAGTTAATCTCCTTGCTACGGATATACCATCATACAGTGACCATCACGGACTCGTGATAACAATACAAGTCCCTGACGACTCCATAGAACTTCTTGAATACTGCGAAGGGTAGCCTTTTGTCTACCAGAAGATGCACTGCCCAAGATTTGAGAAGGCTATGACAAGGGCAATACAGAATAACGGACGCTTACCTCCAACAACTAGGAAATTGACAAACAATGAGATTGGCGAATATCTGAAAGATATGGACAATCTCATTATACAGACGATGGACAAAACTATACCAAGGACAAAGAAGAAGAACAGTACAGACTGTTACAGGAACGCTGCAATCGACGCACTACTAAAACAGAAAAGTCGAATACTGACGAGACTGAAAACCCTACACCGTCAGTTTCGGGATAGACGAAGTCCGGAGATCGTAACTCTTAAATCAGTTATGAAAAATCTCCAGCAACTTTTAAGACAACAATTTTCACAGTCTGTGAGTCTGTACTGGAACAGAAAGATTCGTGCTATCCAATTTAATAGCGCGAGCATGTTCCCACAGATAAATAAAAATTTTAGGAGTAAAACACATAACCGGTTGGAGAAGTTACGTATCCCTAGGACTACGACTAACCAGGTACTGCTGAGGTCTGTGAACATAGATCCGGAAGAAACCAGCCATGTCGACGATAATTATTGCATAGAGGACGAGCAGGAGAAGGTGGATTTAGTGGGGGCCTACTTTCAGGGAATTTATTCGGTGAACACTTGTGTTCGTACGAATTTTGACCTCGAGGATAGGGCTTCACTAAACCACTCGAAATTATCCAATGAAATCGAAACTTGGAAATCTAAGAATCGAACAATTATCGAATTCAATGAAGACTGTCCAGCGAATGATATTCCCGAGGCCCAAGTAAACTCGACGTTCATTGGAAAAATCGACCTCCAAAGAAGTCGGCTAGAGTAGATGGTATTCCGAACATAGTTCGGAAACATCTGCCCCTGGTGGCTATAGACATATACACCACTTTGTTTAATAATGCATTAAACAACGCCCATTTCCCAGGTCACTGGAAAGTGGCAGTGGTGTACCCAATACCTAAAAAAGGTAAAGACAAAACTAACCATGCCAATCTCCGGTCAATAAGTTTGCTACAGAATATCAGCAAGGTTTTTGAAAGAGTCATTAATAAATCATTATCCAAATGGGTTGAGGAAAAGAAGATAATTCGAGATAACCAGTTTGGTTTCAGGGCGGTACATGACACCATTCATGCCGCGTCCAAACTGGTATCAGACATACACTGGAACTTCATGATAGGCCAGTGTACCGGAGCATGCCTGATCGATTTTGATAAGGCATTCGATACAGTATGGATCGAAGGTCTTCTCTACAAACTGCTCAGACTCGGTATGACCGCACCTCAGCTATACATGATTCACAATATGATTTCAAAGAGAAGTTCGTCGTCAAAAGTGGCAACTTTACATCAAGTAGGGTCTTTGACATTAAAAATGGTCTGCAACAAGGGGCGGTAAACTCGCTACTCTTATTTAATATCTTTACGAGTGACCTAAAAAGTTCACTCCGAATCGCACTTGCGTACGCGGATGACCTGATCGTGTACAGAACGGGGCAGAAGATTCGAGTAATTGGAAGTGAAATACCTTGGGCTTTGGCTGGACCAATACTTATATTTCAATAGAAATGTAAGTGCTGCTCTTGCCAAGGCAAACAAGGTGTTTCATATGACCAAAAGGCGTTTTTACAGCAGACACCCATATGGCCACGGGTCAAAGTGAGCTGCTATCAGGCAGGGGCGGTTTCAGAGGGGGGTAATTGGGTAATTACCCCCCCTAAGAATTTTCGTACGCTTATTTATTTTTATTCTTAAAAATTACCACAATTTCAAACAAACAAGATTAGTTATGGTGAGTCTAGTCGGCGATATATGACGGTGAATTTTTCCAAAAATGCTGGAGAGTCGTGGAAGGGACAGATACCCGAGACTCCCGCTAATATGGCACGCTATGGCTGATTCCACACGAGCGTACACAGGACACGACAAGAGTCGGCTGCAAAGTAGTTTATGAAGAAGAGGGTGAGAGAGGACGATGGGGAGGGCACACAAATTTGAACGATCTTTTCAGCAGATTTTTGATCTGTGTTTGCTTGAATATCTGACCATTTTGTAAAAAAATCAAGATAGCGGTTCCAAAATGGCGCCCGATTTTTGCAATTGTTTTCCCCGACCCACCGACATGGGCATCAAATGGAAGGGCATGACAGATAGAATGCGCTACACAACTCGTCATTCCAAATTCAAAATGGCGGATTACTTTTTTCCTCACAACCCCCTCAGAATGGGTATCAAATGAAAGGGTATGACGATTGTAATGCAGTAATCTGTCTGACGTCATTTTGATTCTAATATGGCGGCCACCACAAAATGGAGAAAAACATATAAAAGACTAAAAAGTAAGAAAGAAAAGTTATGTAATATGTTTTATCAAATCAATATAAATAAATATATGGGTTCATTTGCTTCCTTTGCCTATCTATACTATTATATAAAGTGAAAAGATTTGATTGTTTGTTTGTTCCTGTCCTGTCGCCAATAGAAAGCTCTATTATCAGCGAGTAACGTGGGGTATACTCGTATATGACCGAAATTCAAAATGGAAGCAGAAATATGGTTGAATTTGCCAATTTTATTTCGATTCCAATGAAAGTGGGTATCTAGAGGTTTTTAAGGTCGCAAATAACGAATTTGCAGTCAAAAATTATAAATTCAAGATGGCCGACGAATTTGCAAATTGTGTTCCGATTCCAATGAAAATCGGTATCTGAAATTTTTTAAGGTAACAAATCATGAATTTATGATCAGAAATTATAAATTCAAAATGGCCGTGCCAATATGGCGGACGATTTTTTTTAAATTTGTTCCGATTTCAATTAAAGTGGATATCTGGGGGTTTATAACGTCGTAAATAACGAATTTTTGGTCAAAACTTATAAATTCAAAATGGCCGACGAATTTTCAAATTGTGTTCCGATCCCAATGAAAATCGGTGACTGGGGTTTCATAAGGTAGCAAATAACGAATTTATGATCAAAACTTATAAATTCAAAATTGTAGGACCACTATACCGGACGAATTTTGCCAACTAAAGGAGTATCCACACACATCAGGGCCGTGCCCGGGACGTCACAGGGCCGTGTTCTGTCATGTGTGAACGAGCCCCTGCCCGGACACGGACATGTGTGAACGAGTAAAGGAGTATCCACACATATTAGTTTTCCGTCAGGGGTTCAAAAAATATCGGTGCGTACATTTTATACGAACTCGTTAACACATGTCCGTGTCCCGGCCGGAGCAAAAATCGAAGGTCCCGGGCACGTTCCTGATGTATGTCATTTCCCGGTTAACTGTATGTAGGTTGTTCAAGAGTTGGAAAATCGGAAAATCTTGACATTCTAGCTACAAATGGAAAAACATTGAACATAGTGTATCCTGAAGCTTTATAAGCAATCGGTTCAGAATGGATCAACAAGGTTTTTTTGGTGAGATGGTAAGGAGAAGCGGAAATGTGGGATTTATATGGGTTCCAGCTAGTTGTATATAATTTAAGACAATCGTCGGAGCTGACACGCACTTTTAATTTTTTTTGATGCTGATTGTTTTGAATTTATGGAATAAAAAAATATTTAAGTTTTTTCTTTTTTTTAAATTACCCCCCCTAAGCCAGTTGGCTGGAAACGCCCCTGCAGGCCTTGGTCAGACCAATTTTAACTTATGGTTGTCCTGTATGGTTCAACATATCCCCTTCATACATGGAAAAGCTTCGGGTTTTCGAAAGACAATGCTTAAGGGCGTGCCTAATCTTGTATCGAACACCCGAGTCGGGCTTCACAAAATTTCACGCCAACAATATCCTCTACGATAAGGCATTTTTTAACAGGATCGACAACTTCATAATTAAGTTGATTCGACGTCACGTTGCTAGAGCGACGGAGAGCGACAATCCTCTTATTCGGGGAGCGTTCTACCCGAACTCTGAATACCACAAAGCAGCTTGTGAACGCGGATTTATCCACCAGAAGCATTCTTTTACCTAGATGCCAAAAAATTTGTAGAGGATAATAGGGGGTACCCCTCCTATATCACATGTATCGCCATGCATGTGATAAGCGAGTGCGTGCTATTGAAGAAGGCAGAGAGGTTCAGGATCTCTTGAGGTTCAGCACACGAATCTCAGAAAAAGATAAAAAAGAGGCCTCTAATGCCAGTAATATGTACTGGTGGCTGGAGGATCCCCCATAGTTGGGTATTCGCCCTGTCTAATTAAATTATAGGATATTTCTTAAGGCATGCTAGTTTTAAAAGATTAGCTTAGTACTTAGATAGGGTTTAGTTCTAGTTTCTACTTGGTAATGAATCTAAATTTAAGTTAGACTAAGTAAGTAAGTAAGCTTCCACTTCGCCTGGACGGGGGTCATCCGAGAAAGATTCCCCTCTGATGCCCCGCCCAGATAGATTCCCTAGAGTTAAGTTAGCTAGTTGAATAGAATAAGATAGCGTAAGTTTTATATAAAATATAAATATATATTCACATATAGTACCAAAGTTTTTCAAATTTTTCTTAGGATTAGAAATAATAAATAAATATAAAAATAAAAATACATAAGTCCTAGCCGAAAGGCAAAGTTAAATTAAGATATAGATTAATTTAGAGTGCCTGCTGAGGGCCATTAAGTTAGATAGATTAAAATAGGTTAGAATAATCAACTTTAAACGTTTGGTTAAAATTATATTAGGCTAGCTGTTAAGTTAAATAAATGCTTGTAAAAACTAAAAAAAAAAAACTAAAAAAACATTCGCTCCTCGGAAACTCCTTACATCCAGTATGCTACTTCCATGTCTAGTGTTAACTAGAACATGGTCGATTTTGTTATGGTGCCTGCCATCTGGTGATGTCCATGTCCTTTTGTGTATATTCTTATGGTTAGACCAGCTGCTAGCTATTGTCAAACTTCTTGCGATAGCGAATTCGGCCTTTCTGTTCCCGTTATCGTTTGATCCTTCGTTCAACGAGAATTTGCCAGCGTAGGGGTAATAATATGGTTCCTTACCCACTTTAGCGTTAAAGTCGCCTAATACGATTTTCATGTCGTCAGAAGGTCATAAGTCAGTGTAAGAGTTTCATAGAAGTCACCCTTTTCTTGTTCTGGTTTTTCTTCTGCAGGCGCGTGCACCGTGATGAATGTTATATTATGAAATCTGGATTTTATTCTTAGGGTCGCGATCCGATCGTTAAGCGCGGTGAAGTCTATTACATTGTTGAGTATAGGTTTAAGTACACAGAAACCTACCCAAAGTTTCTTCTGGAGTCATTATTGCCACAGTAGAATATCGTAGCGTCTCTTCGTTCTAGGACTTCTTTACCAGTCCATCTTAGCTCTTGTAGTCCTGCGATGAGTATTCTATATCGTCTAAGCTCATCTATCGTTTCTGCCATTGCTCCAGGTCTATATAATGTTCTCACATTCCATGTGGCAAATTTTATATCGTTAGTCCTTAAATCATTAGCCCTGGGACGTTGCTGGGGTCTTTGCCGTAAATCCTGACTTTTCCGAGGCTGATTTCTCGATTCCAGAACAAGAATTGTTTTCCGAGGAGAGGTTGTCAACTTTCGCCCAACCCCCGAACCTGCGGGACGGGATCCGTGAATTATACCCCATCGGATAGGGTGGCCCAGCTATACCCCCGGGAACTGGGTACACTAAAAATCATTAAAAAAACACTTTTGTTTCTCGGCATTTTAAACAACTCCTACAATTTTTTTTATGTTTAAAAGAGTAGAAGTTTTCAGCTAATTTTAGTTTTTAAAGCTTCAGTTTTCCTCTTAAGATTGTTTTTGAGTTTATGAATCACTTGAAATTTTGCAGATTTGTCAATCTTTACTAGTGTTTATATATATATATATATATATATATATATATATATATATATATATTATATATATATATATATATATATATATATATATA
>CAWLCO010000012.1:0-36706 GCA_963855945.1 Thereva nobilitata | reverse complement strand
TTGAGAGTTGAGTTGAGAGTTGAGTTGAGAGTTGAGTTGAGAGTTGAGTTGAGAGTTGAGTTGAGAGTTGAGTTGAGAGTTGAGTTGAGAGTTGAGTTGAGAGTTGAGTTGAGAGTTGAGTTGAGAGTTGAGTTGAGAGTTGAGTTGAGAGTTGAGTTGAGAGTTGAGTTGAGAGTTGAGTTGAGAGTTGAGTTGAGAGTTGAGTTGAGAGTTGAGTTGAGAGTTGAGTTGAGAGTTGAGTTGAGAGTTGAGTTGAGAGTTGAGTTGAGAGTTGAGTTGAGAGTTGAGTTGAGAGTTGAGTTGAGAGTTGAGTTGAGAGTTGAGTTGAGAGTTGAGTTGAGAGTTGAGTTGAGAGTTGAGTTGAGAGTTGAGTTGAGAGTTGAGTTGAGAGTTGAGTTGAGAGTTGAGTTGAGAGTTGAGTTGAGAGTTGAGTTGAGAGTTGAGTTGAGAGTTGAGTTGAGAGTTGAGTTGAGAGTTGAGTTGAGAGTTGAGTTGAGAGTTGAGTTGAGAGTTGAGTTGAGAGTTGAGTTGAGAGTTGAGTTGAGAGTTGAGTTGAGAGTTGAGTTGAGAGTTGAGTTGAGAGTTGAGTTGAGAGTTGAGTTGAGAGTTGAGTTGAGAGTTGAGTTGAGAGTTGAGTTGAGTTGAGAGTTGAGTTGAGAGTTGAGTTGAGAGTTGAGTTGAGAGTTGAGTTGAGAGTTGAGTTGAGAGTTGAGTTGAGAGTTGAGTTGAGAGTTGAGTTGAGAGTTGAGTTGAGAGTTGAGTTGAGAGTTGAGTTGAGAGTTGAGTTGAGAGTTGAGTTGAGAGTTGAGTTGAGAGTTGAGTTGAGAGTTGAGTTGAGAGTTGAGTTGAGAGTTGAGTTGAGAGTTGAGTTGAGAGTTGAGTTGAGAGTTGAGTTGAGAGTTGAGTTGAGAGTTGAGTTGAGAGTTGAGTTGAGAGTTGAGTTGAGAGTTGAGTTGAGAGTTGAGTTGAGAGTTGAGTTGAGAGTTGAGTTGAGAGTTGAGTTGAGAGTTGAGTTGAGAGTTGAGTTGAGAGTTGAGTTGAGAGTTGAGTTGAGAGTTGAGTTGAGAGTTGAGTTGAGAGTTGAGTTGAGAGTTGAGTTGAGAGTTGAGTTGAGAGTTGAGTTGAGAGTTGAGTTGAGAGTTGAGTTGAGAGTTGAGTTGAGAGTTGAGTTGAGAGTTGAGTTGAGAGTTGAGTTGAGAGTTGAGTTGAGAGTTGAGTTGAGAGTTGAGTTGAGAGTTGAGTTGAGAGTTGAGTTGAGAGTTGAGTTGAGAGTTGAGTTGAGAGTTGAGTTGAGAGTTGAGTTGAGAGTTGAGTTGAGAGTTGAGTTGAGAGTTGAGTTGAGAGTTGAGTTGAGAGTTGAGTTGAGAGTTGAGTTGAGAGTTGAGTTGAGAGTTGAGTTGAGAGTTGAGTTGAGAGTTGAGTTGAGAGTTGAGTTGAGAGTTGAGTTGAGAGTTGAGTTGAGAGTTGAGTTGAGAGTTGAGTTGAGAGTTGAGTTGAGAGTTGAGTTGAGAGTTGAGTTGAGAGTTGAGTTGAGAGTTGAGTTGAGAGTTGAGTTGAGAGTTGAGTTGAGAGTTGAGTTGAGAGTTGAGTTGAGTTGAGTTGAGTTGAGTTGAGTTGAGTTGAGTTGAGTTGAGTTGAGTTGAGTTGAGGTTGAGTTGAGTGAGTTGAGTTGAGTTGAGTTGAGTTGAGTTGAGTTGAGTTGAGTTGAGTTGAGTTGAGTTGAGTTGAGTTGAGTTGAGTTGAGTTGAGTTGAGTTGAGTTGAGTTGAGTTGAGTTGAGTTGAGTTGAGTTGAGTTGAGTTGAGTTGAGTTGAGTTGAGTTGAGTTGAGTTGAGTTGAGTTGAGTTGAGTTGAGTTGAGTTGAGTTGAGTTGAGTTGAGTTGAGTTGAGTTGAGTTGAGTTGAGTTGAGTTGAGTTGAGTTGAGTTGAGTTGAGTTGAGTTGAGTTGAGTTGAGTTGAGTTGAGTTGAGTTGAGTTGAGTTGAGTTGAGTTGAGTTGAGTTGAGTTGAGTTGAGTTGAGTTGAGTTGAGTTGAGTTGAGTTGAGTTGAGTTGAGTTGAGTTGAGTTGAGTTGAGTTGAGTTGAGTTGAGTTGAGTTGAGTTGAGTTGAGTTGAGTTGAGTTGAGTTGAGTTGAGTTGAGTTGAGTTGAGTTGAGTTGAGTTGAGTTGAGTTGAGTTGAGTTGAGTTGAGTTGAGTTGAGTTGAGTTGAGTTGAGTTGAGTTGAGTTGAGTTGAGTTGAGTTGAGTTGAGTTGAGTTGAGTTGAGTTGAGTTGAGTTGAGTTGAGTTGAGTTGAGTTGAGTTGAGTTGAGTTGAGTTGAGTTGAGTTGAGTTGAGTTGAGTTGAGTTGAGTTGAGTTGAGTTGAGTTGAGTTGAGTTGAGTTGAGTTGAGTTGAGTTGAGTTGAGTTGAGTTGAGTTGAGTTGAGTTGAGTTGAGTTGAGTTGAGTTGAGTTGAGTTGAGTTGAGTTGAGTTGAGTTGAGTTGAGTTGAGTTGAGTTGAGTTGAGTTGAGTGACAGTGACAGTGACAGTGACAGTGACAGTGACAGTGACAGTGACAGTGACAGTGACAGTGACAGTGACAGTGACAGTGACAGTGACAGTGACAGTGACAGTGACAGTGACAGTGACAGTGACAGTGACAGTGACAGTGACAGTGACAGTGACAGTGACAGTGACAGTGACAGTGACAGTGACAGTGACAGTGACAGTGACAGTGACAGTGACAGTGACAGTGACAGTGACAGTGACAGTGACAGTGACAGTGACAGTGACAGTGACAGTGACAGTGACAGTGACAGTGACAGTGACAGTGACAGTGACAGTGACAGTGACAGTGACAGTGACAGTGACAGTGACAGTGACAGTGACAGTGACAGTGACAGTGACAGTGACAGTGACAGTGACAGTGACAGTGACAGTGACAGTGACAGTGACAGTGACAGTGACAGTGACAGTGACAGTGACAGTGACAGTGACAGTGACAGTGACAGTGACAGTGACAGTGACAGTGACAGTGACAGTGACAGTGACAGTGACAGTGACAGTGACAGTGACAGTGACAGTGACAGTGACAGTGACAGTGACAGTGACAGTGACAGTGACAGTGACAGTGACAGTGACAGTGACAGTGACAGTGACAGTGACAGTGACAGTGACAGTGACAGTGACAGTGACAGTGACAGTGACAGTGACAGTGACAGTGACAGTGACAGTGACAGTGACAGTGACAGTGACAGTGACAGTGACAGTGACAGTGACAGTGACAGTGACAGTGACAGTGACAGTGACAGTGACAGTGACAGTGACAGTGACAGTGACAGTGACAGTGACAGTGACAGTGACAGTGACAGTGACAGTGACAGTGACAGTGACAGTGACAGTGACAGTGACAGTGACAGTGACAGTGACAGTGACAGTGACAGTGACAGTGACAGTGACAGTGACAGTGACAGTGACAGTGACAGTGACAGTGACAGTGACAGTGACAGTGACAGTGACAGTGACAGTGACAGTGACAGTGACAGTGACAGTGACAGTGACAGTGACAGTGACAGTGACAGTGACAGTGACAGTGACAGTGACAGTGACAGTGACAGTGACAGTGACAGTGACAGTGACAGTGACAGTGACAGTGACAGTGACAGTGACAGTGACAGTGACGGTGACGGTGACGGTGACGGTGACGGTGACGGTGACGGTGACGGTGACGGTGACGGTGACGGTGACGGTGACGGTGACGGTGACGGTGACGGTGACGGTGACGGTGACGGTGACGGTGACGGTGACGGTGACGGTGACGGTGACGGTGACGGTGACGGTGACGGTGACGGTGACGGTGACGGTGACGGTGACGGTGACGGTGACGGTGACGGTGACGGTGACGGTGACGGTGACGGTGACGGTGACGGTGACGGTGACGGTGACGGTGACGGTGACGGTGACGGTGACGGTGACGGTGACGGTGACGGTGACGGTGACGGTGACGGTGACGGTGACGGTGACGGTGACGGTGACGGTGACGGTGACGGTGACGGTGACGGTGACGGTGACGGTGACGGTGACGGTGACGGTGACGGTGACGGTGACGGTGACGGTGACGGTGACGGTGACGGTGACGGTGACGGTGACGGTGACGGTGACGGTGACGGTGACGGTGACGGTGACGGTGACGGTGACGGTGACGGTGACGGTGACGGTGACGGTGACGGTGACGGTGACGGTGACGGTGACGGTGACGGTGACGGTGACGGTGACGGTGACGGTGACGGTGACGGTGACGGTGACGGTGACGGTGACGGTGACGGTGACGGTGACGGTGACGGTGACGGTGACGGTGACGGTGACGGTGACGGTGACGGTGACGGTGACGGTGACGGTGACGGTGACGGTGACGGTGACGGTGACGGTGACGGTGACGGTGACGGTGACGGTGACGGTGACGGTGACGGTGACGGTGACGGTGACGGTGACGGTGACGGTGACGGTGACGGTGACGGTGACGGTGACGGTGACGGTGACGGTGACGGTGACGGTGACGGTGACGGTGACGGTGACGGTGACGGTGACGGTGACGGTGACGGTGACGGTGACGGTGACGGTGACGGTGACGGTGACGGTGACGGTGACGGTGACGGTGACGGTGACGGTGACGGTGACGGTGACGGTGACGGTGACGGTGACGGTGACGGTGACGGTGACGGTGACGGTGACGGTGACGGTGACGGTGACGGTGACGGTGACGGTGACGGTGACGGTGACGGTGACGGTGACGGTGACGGTGACGGTGACGGTGACGGTGACGGTGACGGTGACGGTGACGGTGACGGTGACGGTGACGGTGACGGTGACGGTGACGGTGACGGTGACGGTGACGGTGACGGTGACGGTGACGGTGACGGTGACGGTGACGGTGACGGTGACGGTGACGGTGACGGTGACGGTGACGGTGACGGTGACGGTGACGGTGACGGTGACGGTGACGGTGACGGTGACGGTGACGGTGACGGTGACGGTGACGGTGACGGTGACGGTGACGGTGACGGTGACGGTGACGGTGACGGTGACGGTGACGGTGACGGTGACGGTGACGGTGACGGTGACGGTGACGGTGACGGTGACGGTGACGGTGACGGTGACGGTGACGGTGACGGTGACGGTGACGGTGACGGTGACGGTGACGGTGACGGTGACGGTGACGGTGACGGTGACGGTGACGGTGACGGTGACGGTGACGGTGACGGTGACGGTGACGGTGACGGTGACGGTGACGGTGACGGTGACGGTGACGGTGACGGTGACGGTGACGGTGACGGTGACGGTGACGGTGACGGTGACGGTGACGGTGACGGTGACGGTGACGGTGACGGTGACGGTGACGGTGACGGTGACGGTGACGGTGACGGTGACGGTGACGGTGACGGTGACGGTGACGGTGACGGTGACGGTGACGGTGACGGTGACGGTGACGGTGACGGTGACGGTGACGGTGACGGTGACGGTGACGGTGACGGTGACGGTGACGGTGACGGTGACGGTGACGGTGACGGTGACGGTGACGGTGACGGTGACGGTGACGGTGACGGTGACGGTGACGGTGACGGTGACGGTGACGGTGACGGTGACGGTGACGGTGACGGTGACGGTGACGGTGACGGTGACGGTGACGGTGACGGTGACGGTGACGGTGACGGTGACGGTGACGGTGACGGTGACGGTGACGGTGACGGTGACGGTGACGGTGACGGTGACGGTGACGGTGACGGTGACGGTGACGGTGACGGTGACGGTGACGGTGACGGTGACGGTGACGGTGACGGTGACGGTGACGGTGACGGTGACGGTGACGGTGACGGTGACGGTGACGGTGACGGTGACGGTGACGGTGACGGTGACGGTGACGGTGACGGTGACGGTGACGGTGACGGTGACGGTGACGGTGACGGTGACGGTGACGGTGACGGTGACGGTGACGGTGACGGTGACGGTGACGGTGACGGTGACGGTGACGGTGACGGTGACGGTGACGGTGACGGTGACGGTGACGGTGACGGTGACGGTGACGGTGACGGTGACGGTGACGGTGACGGTGACGGTGACGGTGACGGTGACGGTGACGGTGACGGTGACGGTGACGGTGACGGTGACGGTGACGGTGACGGTGACGGTGACGGTGACGGTGACGGTGACGGTGACGGTGACGGTGACGGTGACGGTGACGGTGACGGTGACGGTGACGGTGACGGTGACGGTGACGGTGACGGTGACGGTGACGGTGACAGTGAGTGAGAGTGAGAGTGAGTGAGAGTGAGAGTGAGAGTGAGTGAGAGTGAGTGAGAGTGAGTGAGAGTGAGTGAGAGTGAGTGAGAGTGAGTGAGAGTGAGTGAGAGTGAGTGAGAGTGAGTGAGAGTGAGTGAGAGTGAGTGAGAGTGAGTGAGAGTGAGTGAGAGTGGGTGAGAGTGAGTGAGAGTGAGTGAGAGTGAGTGAGAGTGAGTGAGAGTGAGTGTGAGAGTGAGTGAGAGTGAGTGAGAGTGAGTGAGAGTGAGTGAGAGTGAGTGAGAGTGAGTGAGAGTGAGTGAGAGTGAGTGAGAGTGAGTGAGAGTGAGTGAGAGTGAGTGAGAGTGAGTGAGAGTGAGTGAGAGTGAGTGAGAGTGAGTGAGAGTGAGTGAGAGTGAGTGAGAGTGAGTGAGAGTGAGTGAGAGTGAGTGAGAGTGAGTGAGAGTGAGTGAGAGTGAGTGAGAGTGAGTGAGAGTGAGTGAGAGTGAGTGAGAGTGAGTGAGAGTGAGTGAGAGTGAGTGAGAGTGAGTGAGAGTGAGTGAGAGTGAGTGAGAGTGAGTGAGAGTGAGTGAGAGTGAGTGAGAGTGAGTGAGAGTGAGTGAGAGTGAGTGAGTGAGTGTGAGTGAGTGAGAGTGAGTGAGTGAGAGTGAGTGAGTGAGTGAAGTGAGTGAGAGTGAGTGAGTGAGTGAGTGAGTGAGTGAGTGAGTGAGTGAGTGAGTGAGTGAGTGAGTGAGTGAGTGAGTGAGTGAGTGAGTGAGTGAGTGAGTGAGTGAGTTGAGAGTTGAGTTGAGAGTTGAGTTGAGAGTTGAGTTGAGAGTTGAGTTGAGAGTTGAGTTGAGAGTTGAGTTGAGAGTTGAGTTGAGAGTTGAGTTGAGAGTTGAGTTGAGAGTTGAGTTGAGAGTTGAGTTGAGAGTTGAGTTGAGAGTTGAGTTGAGAGTTGAGTTGAGAGTTGAGTTGAGAGTTGAGTTGAGAGTTGAGTTGAGAGTTGAGTTGAGAGTTGAGTTGAGAGTTGAGTTGAGAGTTGAGTTGAGAGTTGAGTTGAGAGTTGAGTTGAGAGTTGAGTTGAGAGTTGAGTTGAGAGTTGAGTTGAGAGTTGAGTTGAGAGTTGAGTTGAGAGTTGAGTTGAGAGTTGAGTTGAGAGTTGAGTTGAGAGTTGAGTTGAGAGTTGAGTTGAGAGTTGAGTTGAGAGTTGAGTTGAGAGTTGAGTTGAGAGTTGAGTTGAGAGTTGAGTTGAGAGTTGAGTTGAGAGTTGAGTTGAGAGTTGAGTTGAGAGTTGAGTTGAGAGTTGAGTTGAGAGTTGAGTTGAGAGTTGAGTTGAGAGTTGAGTTGAGAGTTGAGTTGAGAGTTGAGTTGAGAGTTGAGTTGAGAGTTGAGTTGAGAGTTGAGTTGAGAGTTGAGTTGAGAGTTGAGAGTTGAGTTGAGAGTTGAGTTGAGAGTTGAGTTGAGAGTTGAGTTGAGAGTTGAGTTGAGAGTTGAGTTGAGAGTTGAGTTGAGAGTTGAGTTGAGAGTTGAGTTGAGAGTTGAGTTGAGAGTTGAGTTGAGAGTTGAGTTGAGAGTTGAGTTGAGAGTTGAGTTGAGAGTTGAGTTGAGAGTTGAGTTGAGAGTTGAGTTGAGAGTTGAGTTGAGAGTTGAGTTGAGAGTTGAGTTGAGAGTTGAGTTGAGAGTTGAGTTGAGAGTTGAGTTGAGAGTTGAGTTGAGAGTTGAGTTGAGAGTTGAGTTGAGAGTTGAGTTGAGAGTTGAGTTGAGAGTTGAGTTGAGAGTTGAGTTGAGAGTTGAGTTGAGAGTTGAGTTGAGAGTTGAGTTGAGAGTTGAGTTGAGAGTTGAGTTGAGAGTTGAGTTGAGAGTTGAGTTGAGAGTTGAGTTGAGAGTTGAGTTGAGAGTTGAGTTGAGAGTTGAGTTGAGAGTTGAGTTGAGAGTTGAGTTGAGAGTTGAGTTGAGAGTTGAGTTGAGAGTTGAGTTGAGAGTTGAGTTGAGAGTTGAGTTGAGAGTTGAGTTGAGAGTTGAGTTGAGAGTTGAGTTGAGAGTTGAGTTGAGAGTTGAGTTGAGAGTTGAGTTGAGAGTTGAGTTGAGAGTTGAGTTGAGAGTTGAGTTGAGAGTTGAGTTGAGAGTTGAGTTGAGAGTTGAGTTGAGAGTTGAGTTGAGAGTTGAGTTGAGAGTTGAGTTGAGAGTTGAGTTGAGAGTTGAGTTGAGAGTTGAGTTGAGAGTTGAGTTGAGAGTTGAGTTGAGAGTTGAGTTGAGAGTTGAGTTGAGAGTTGAGTTGAGAGTTGAGTTGAGAGTTGAGTTGAGAGTTGAGTTGAGAGTTGAGTTGAGAGTTGAGTTGAGAGTTGAGTTGAGAGTTGAGTTGAGAGTTGAGTTGAGAGTTGAGTTGAGAGTTGAGTTGAGAGTTGAGTTGAGAGTTGAGTTGAGAGTTGAGTTGAGAGTTGAGTTGAGAGTTGAGTTGAGAGTTGAGTTGAGAGTTGAGTTGAGAGTTGAGTTGAGAGTTGAGTTGAGAGTTGAGTTGAGAGTTGAGTTGAGAGTTGAGTTGAGAGTTGAGTTGAGAGTTGAGTTGAGAGTTGAGTTGAGAGTTGAGTTGAGAGTTGAGTTGAGAGTTGAGTTGAGAGTTGAGTTGAGAGTTGAGTTGAGAGTTGAGTTGAGAGTTGAGTTGAGAGTTGAGTTGAGTTGAGTTGAGAGTTGAGTTGAGAGTTGAGTTGAGGAGTTGAGTTGAGAGTTGAGTTGAGAGTTGAGTTGAGAGTTGAGTTGAGTTGAGTTGAGGAGTTGAGTTGAGAGTTGAGTTGAGTTGAGTTGAGTTGAGTTGAGTTGAGTTGAGTTGAGTTGAGTTGAGTTGAGTTGAGTTGAGTTGAGTTGAGTTGAGTTGAGTTGAGTTGAGTTGAGTTGAGTTGAGTTGAGTTGAGTTGAGTTGAGTTGAGTTGAGTTGAGTTGAGTTGAGTTGAGTTGAGTTGAGTTGAGTTGAGTTGAGTTGAGTTGAGTTGAGTTGAGTTGAGTTGAGTTGAGTTGAGTTGAGTTGAGTTGAGTTGAGTTGAGTTGAGTTGAGTTGAGTTGAGTTGAGTTGAGTTGAGTTGAGTTGAGTTGAGTTGAGTTGAGTTGAGTTGAGTTGAGTTGAGTTGAGTTGAGTTGAGTTGAGTTGAGTTGAGTTGAGTTGAGTTGAGTTGAGTTGAGTTGAGTTGAGTTGAGTTGAGTTGAGTTGAGTTGAGTTGAGTTGAGTTGAGTTGAGTTGAGTTGAGTTGAGTTGAGTTGAGTTGAGTTGAGTTGAGTTGAGTTGAGTTGAGTTGAGTTGAGTTGAGTTGAGTTGAGTTGAGTTGAGTTGAGTTGAGTTGAGTTGAGTTGAGTTGAGTTGAGTTGAGTTGAGTTGAGTTGAGTTGAGTTGAGTTGAGTTGAGTTGAGTTGAGTTGAGTTGAGTGGAGTGACTGTGACTGTGACAGTGACAGTGACAGTGACAGTGACAGTGACAGTGACAGTGACAGTGACAGTGACAGTGACAGTGACAGTGACAGTGACAGTGACAGTGACAGTGACAGTGACAGTGACAGTGACAGTGACAGTGACAGTGACAGTGACAGTGACAGTGACAGTGACAGTGACAGTGACAGTGACGGTGACGGTGACGGTGACGGTGACGGTGACGGTGACGGTGACGGTGACGGTGACGGTGACGGTGACGGTGACGGTGACGGTGACGGTGACGGTGACGGTGACGGTGACGGTGACGGTGACGGTGACGGTGACGGTGACGGTGACGGTGACGGTGACGGTGACGGTGACGGTGACGGTGACGGTGACGGTGACGGTGACGGTGACGGTGACGGTGACGGTGACGGTGACGGTGACGGTGACGGTGACGGTGACGGTGACGGTGACGGTGACGGTGACGGTGACGGTGACGGTGACGGTGACGGTGACGGTGACGGTGACGGTGACGGTGACGGTGACGGTGACGGTGACGGTGACGGTGACGGTGACGGTGACGGTGACGGTGACGGTGACGGTGACGGTGACGGTGACGGTGACGGTGACGGTGACGGTGACGGTGACGGTGACGGTGACGGTGACGGTGACGGTGACGGTGACGGTGACGGTGACGGTGACGGTGACGGTGACGGTGACGGTGACGGTGACGGTGACGGTGACGGTGACGGTGACGGTGACGGTGACGGTGACGGTGACGGTGACGGTGACGGTGACGGTGACGGTGACGGTGACGGTGACGGTGACGGTGACGGTGACGGTGACGGTGACGGTGACGGTGACGGTGACGGTGACGGTGACGGTGACGGTGACGGTGACGGTGACGGTGACGGTGACGGTGACGGTGACGGTGACGGTGACGGTGACGGTGACGGTGACGGTGACGGTGACGGTGACGGTGACGGTGACGGTGACGGTGACGGTGACGGTGACGGTGACGGTGACGGTGACGGTGACGGTGACGGTGACGGTGACGGTGACGGTGACGGTGACGGTGACGGTGACGGTGACGGTGACGGTGACGGTGACGGTGACGGTGACGGTGACGGTGACGGTGACGGTGACGGTGACGGTGACGGTGACGGTGACGGTGACGGTGACGGTGACGGTGACGGTGACGGTGACGGTGACGGTGACGGTGACGGTGACGGTGACGGTGACGGTGACGGTGACGGTGACGGTGACGGTGACGGTGACGGTGACGGTGACGGTGACGGTGACGGTGACGGTGACGGTGACGGTGACGGTGACGGTGACGGTGACGGTGACGGTGACGGTGACGGTGACGGTGACGGTGACGGTGACGGTGACGGTGACGGTGACGGTGACGGTGACGGTGACGGTGACGGTGACGGTGACGGTGACGGTGACGGTGACGGTGACGGTGACGGTGACGGTGACGGTGACGGTGACGGTGACGGTGACGGTGACGGTGACGGTGACGGTGACGGTGACGGTGACGGTGACGGTGACGGTGACGGTGACGGTGACGGTGACGGTGACGGTGACGGTGACGGTGACGGTGACGGTGACGGTGACGGTGACGGTGACGGTGACGGTGACGGTGACGGTGACGGTGACAGTGAGAGAGTGAGTGAGAGTGAGTGAGAGTGAGTGAGAGTGAGTGAGAGTGAGTGAGAGTGAGTGAGAGTGAGTGAGAGTGAGTGAGAGTGAGTGAGAGTGAGTGAGAGTGAGTGAGAGTGAGTGAGAGTGAGTGAGAGTGAGTGAGAGTGAGTGAGAGTGAGTGAGAGTGAGTGAGAGTGAGTGAGAGTGAGTGAGAGTGAGTGAGAGTGAGTGAGAGTGAGTGAGAGTGAGTGAGAGTGAGTGAGAGTGAGTGAGAGTGAGTGAGAGTGAGTGAGAGTGAGTGAGAGTGAGTGAGAGTGAGTGAGAGTGAGTGAGAGTGAGTGAGAGTGAGTGAGAGTGAGTGAGAGTGAGTGAGAGTGAGTGAGAGTGAGTGAGAGTGAGTGAGAGTGGGTGAGAGTGGGTGAGAGTGGGTGAGAGTGAGTGAGAGTGAGTGAGAGTGAGTGAGAGTGAGTGAGAGTGAGTGAGAGTGAGTGAGAGTGAGTGAGAGTGAGTGAGAGTGAGTGAGAGTGAGTGAGAGTGAGTGAGAGTGAGTGAGAGTGAGTGAGAGTGAGTGAGAGTGAGTGAGAGTGAGTGAGAGTGAGTGAAAGTGAGTGAGAGTGAGTGAGAGTGAGTGAGAGTGAGTGAGAGTGAGTGAGAGTGAGTGAGAGTGAGTGAGAGTGAGTGAGAGTGAGTGAGAGTGAGTGAGTGAGTGTGAGTGAGTGACGGTGACGGTGACGGTGACGGTGACGGTGACGGTGACGGTGACGGTGACGGTGACGGTGACGGTGACGGTGACGGTGACGGTGACGGTGACGGTGACGGTGACGGTGACGGTGACGGTGACGGTGACGGTGACGGTGACGGTGACGGTGACGGTGACGGTGACGGTGACGGTGACGGTGACGGTGACGGTGACGGTGACGGTGACGGTGACGGTGACGGTGACGGTGACGGTGACGGTGACGGTGACGGTGACGGTGACGGTGACGGTGACGGTGACGGTGACGGTGACGGTGACGGTGACGGTGACGGTGACGGTGACGGTGACGGTGACGGTGACGGTGACGGTGACGGTGACGGTGACGGTGACGGTGACGGTGACGGTGACGGTGACGGTGACGGTGACGGTGACGGTGACGGTGACGGTGACGGTGACGGTGACGGTGACGGTGACGGTGACGGTGACGGTGACGGTGACGGTGACGGTGACGGTGACGGTGACGGTGACGGTGACGGTGACGGTGACGGTGACGGTGACGGTGACGGTGACGGTGACGGTGACGGTGACGGTGACGGTGACGGTGACGGTGACGGTGACGGTGACGGTGACGGTGACGGTGACGGACGGTGACGGTGACAGTGGAGAGTGAGTGAGAGTGAGTGAGAGTGAGTGAGAGTGAGTGAGAGTGAGTGAGAGTGAGTGAGAGTGAGTGAGAGTGAGTGAGAGTGAGTGAGAGTGAGTGAGAGTGAGTGAGAGTGAGTGAGAGTGAGTGAGAGTGAGTGAGAGTGAGTGAGAGTGAGTGAGAGTGAGTGAGAGTGAGTGAGAGTGAGTGAGAGTGAGTGAGAGTGAGTGAGAGTGAGTGAGAGTGGGTGAGAGTGGGTGAGAGTGGGTGAGAGTGGGTGAGAGTGAGTGAGAGTGAGTGAGAGTGAGTGAGAGTGAGTGAGAGTGAGTGAGAGTGAGTGAGAGTGAGTGAGAGTGAGTGAGAGTGAGTGAGAGTGAGTGAGAGTGAGTGAGAGTGAGTGAGAGTGAGTGAGAGTGAGTGAGAGTGAGTGAGAGTGAGTGAGAGTGAGTGAGAGTGAGTGAGAGTGAGTGAGAGTGAGTGAGAGTGAGTGAGAGTGAGTGAGAGTGAGTGAGAGTGAGTGAGAGTGAGTGAGAGTGAGTGAGAGTGAGTGAGAGTGAGTGAGAGTGAGTGAAAGTGAGTGAGAGTGAGTGAGAGTGAGTGAGAGTGAGTGAGAGTGAGTGAGAGTGAGTGAGAGTGAGTGAGAGTGAGTGAGAGTGAGTGAGAGTGAGTGAGTGAGTGTGAGTGAGTGAGAGTGAGTGAGTGAGAGTGAGTGAGTGAGTGAAAGTGAGTGAGAGTGAGTGAGTGAGTGAGTGAGTGAGTGAGTGAGTGAGTGAGTGAGTGAGTGAGTGAGTGAGTGAGTGAGTGAGTGAGTGAGTGAGTGAGTGAGTGAGTGAGTGAGTGAGTGAGTGAGTTGAGAGTTGAGTTGAGAGTTGAGTTGAGAGTTGAGTTGAGAGTTGAGTTGAGAGTTGAGTTGAGAGTTGAGTTGAGAGTTGAGTTGAGAGTTGAGTTGAGAGTTGAGTTGAGAGTTGAGTTGAGAGTTGAGTTGAGAGTTGAGTTGAGAGTTGAGTTGAGAGTTGAGTTGAGAGTTGAGTTGAGAGTTGAGTTGAGAGTTGAGTTGAGAGTTGAGTTGAGAGTTGAGTTGAGAGTTGAGTTGAGAGTTGAGTTGAGAGTTGAGTTGAGAGTTGAGTTGAGAGTTGAGTTGAGAGTTGAGTTGAGAGTTGAGTTGAGAGTTGAGTTGAGAGTTGAGTTGAGAGTTGAGTTGAGAGTTGAGTTGAGAGTTGAGTTGAGAGTTGAGTTGAGAGTTGAGTTGAGAGTTGAGTTGAGAGTTGAGTTGAGAGTTGAGTTGAGAGTTGAGTTGAGAGTTGAGTTGAGAGTTGAGTTGAGAGTTGAGTTGAGAGTTGAGTTGAGAGTTGAGTTGAGAGTTGAGTTGAGAGTTGAGTTGAGAGTTGAGTTGAGAGTTGAGTTGAGAGTTGAGTTGAGAGTTGAGTTGAGAGTTGAGTTGAGAGTTGAGTTGAGAGTTGAGTTGAGAGTTGAGTTGAGAGTTGAGTTGAGAGTTGAGTTGAGAGTTGAGTTGAGAGTTGAGTTGAGAGTTGAGTTGAGAGTTGAGTTGAGAGTTGAGTTGAGAGTTGAGTTGAGAGTTGAGTTGAGAGTTGAGTTGAGAGTTGAGTTGAGAGTTGAGTTGAGAGTTGAGTTGAGAGTTGAGTTGAGAGTTGAGTTGAGAGTTGAGTTGAGAGTTGAGTTGAGAGTTGAGTTGAGAGTTGAGTTGAGAGTTGAGTTGAGAGTTGAGTTGAGAGTTGAGTTGAGAGTTGAGTTGAGAGTTGAGTTGAGAGTTGAGTTGAGAGTTGAGTTGAGAGTTGAGTTGAGAGTTGAGTTGAGAGTTGAGTTGAGAGTTGAGTTGAGAGTTGAGTTGAGAGTTGAGTTGAGAGTTGAGTTGAGAGTTGAGTTGAGTTGAGAGTTGAGTTGAGAGTTGAGTTGAGAGTTGAGTTGAGAGTTGAGTTGAGAGTTGAGTTGAGAGTTGAGTTGAGAGTTGAGTTGAGAGTTGAGTTGAGAGTTGAGTTGAGAGTTGAGTTGAGAGTTGAGTTGAGAGTTGAGTTGAGAGTTGAGTTGAGAGTTGAGTTGAGAGTTGAGTTGAGAGTTGAGTTGAGAGTTGAGTTGAGAGTTGAGTTGAGAGTTGAGTTGAGAGTTGAGTTGAGAGTTGAGTTGAGAGTTGAGTTGAGAGTTGAGTTGAGAGTTGAGTTGAGAGTTGAGTTGAGAATTGAGTTGAGAGTTGAGTTGAGAGTTGAGTTGAGAGTTGAGTTGAGAGTTGAGTTGAGAGTTGAGTTGAGAGTTGAGTTGAGAGTTGAGTTGAGAGTTGAGTTGAGAGTTGAGTTGAGAGTTGAGTTGAGAGTTGAGTTGAGAGTTGAGTTGAGAGTTGAGTTGAGAGTTGAGTTGAGAGTTGAGTTGAGAGTTGAGTTGAGAGTTGAGTTGAGAGTTGAGTTGAGAGTTGAGTTGAGAGTTGAGTTGAGAGTTGAGTTGAGAGTTGAGTTGAGAGTTGAGTTGAGAGTTGAGTTGAGAGTTGAGTTGAGAGTTGAGTTGAGAGTTGAGTTGAGAGTTGAGTTGAGAGTTGAGTTGAGAGTTGAGTTGAGAGTTGAGTTGAGAGTTGAGTTGAGAGTTGAGTTGAGAGTTGAGTTGAGAGTTGAGTTGAGAGTTGAGTTGAGAGTTGAGTTGAGAGTTGAGTTGAGAGTTGAGTTGAGAGTTGAGTTGAGAGTTGAGTTGAGAGTTGAGTTGAGAGTTGAGTTGAGAGTTGAGTTGAGAGTTGAGTTGAGAGTTGAGTTGAGAGTTGAGTTGAGAGTTGAGTTGAGAGTTGAGTTGAGAGTTGAGTTGAGAGTTGAGTTGAGAGTTGAGTTGAGAGTTGAGTTGAGAGTTGAGTTGAGAGTTGAGTTGAGAGTTGAGTTGAGAGTTGAGTTGAGAGTTGAGTTGAGAGTTGAGTTGAGAGTTGAGTTGAGAGTTGAGTTGAGAGTTGAGTTGAGAGTTGAGTTGAGAGTTGAGTTGAGAGTTGAGTTGAGAGTTGAGTTGAGAGTTGAGTTGAGAGTTGAGTTGAGAGTTGAGTTGAGAGTTGAGTTGAGAGTTGAGTTGAGAGTTGAGTTGAGAGTTGAGTTGAGAGTTGAGTTGAGAGTTGAGTTGAGAGTTGAGTTGAGAGTTGAGTTGAGAGTTGAGTTGAGAGTTGAGTTGAGAGTTGAGTTGAGTTGAGTTGAGTTGAGTTGAGTTGAGTTGAGTTGAGTTGAGTTGAGTTGAGTTGAGTTGAGTTGAGTTGAGTTGAGTTGAGTTGAGTTGAGTTGAGTTGAGTTGAGTTGAGTTGAGTTGAGTTGAGTTGAGTTGAGTTGAGTTGAGTTGAGTTGAGTTGAGTTGAGTTGAGTTGAGTTGAGTTGAGTTGAGTTGAGTTGAGTTGAGTTGAGTTGAGTTGAGTTGAGTTGAGTTGAGTTGAGTTGAGTTGAGTTGAGTTGAGTTGAGTTGAGTTGAGTTGAGTTGAGTTGAGTTGAGTTGAGTTGAGTTGAGTTGAGTTGAGTTGAGTTGAGTTGAGTTGAGTTGAGTTGAGTTGAGTTGAGTTGAGTTGAGTTGAGTTGAGTTGAGTTGAGTTGAGTTGAGTTGAGTTGAGTTGAGTTGAGTTGAGTTGAGTTGAGTTGAGTTGAGTTGAGTTGAGTTGAGTTGAGTTGAGTTGAGTTGAGTTGAGTTGAGTTGAGTTGAGTTGAGTTGAGTTGAGTTGAGTTGAGTTGAGTTGAGTTGAGTTGAGTTGAGTTGAGTTGAGTTGAGTTGAGTTGAGTTGAGTTGAGTTGAGTTGAGTTGAGTTGAGTTGAGTTGAGTTGAGTTGAGTTGAGTTGAGTTGAGTTGAGTTGAGTTGAGTTGAGTTGAGTTGAGTTGAGAGTTGAGTTGAGAGTTGAGTTGAGAGTTGAGTTGAGAGTTGAGTTGAGAGTTGAGTTGAGAGTTGAGTTGAGAGTTGAGTTGAGAGTTGAGTTGAGAGTTGAGTTGAGAGTTGAGTTGAGAGTTGAGTTGAGAGTTGAGTTGAGAGTTGAGTTGAGAGTTGAGTTGAGAGTTGAGTTGAGAGTTGAGTTGAGAGTTGAGTTGAGAGTTGAGTTGAGAGTTGAGTTGAGAGTTGAGTTGAGAGTTGAGTTGAGAGTTGAGTTGAGAGTTGAGTTGAGAGTTGAGTTGAGAGTTGAGTTGAGAGTTGAGTTGAGTTGAGAGTTGAGTTGAGTTGAGAGTTGAGTTGAGTTGAGAGTTGAGTTGAGAGTTGAGTTGAGAGTTGAGTTGAGAGTTGAGTTGAGAGTTGAGTTGAGAGTTGAGTTGAGAGTTGAGTTGAGAGTTGAGTTGAGAGTTGAGTTGAGAGTTGAGTTGAGAGTTGAGTTGAGAGTTGAGTTGAGAGTTGAGTTGAGAGTTGAGTTGAGAGTTGAGTTGAGAGTTGAGTTGAGAGTTGAGTTGAGAGTTGAGTTGAGAGTTGAGTTGAGAGTTGAGTTGAGAGTTGAGTTGAGAGTTGAGTTGAGAGTTGAGTTGAGAGTTGAGTTGAGAGTTGAGTTGAGAGTTGAGTTGAGAGTTGAGTTGAGAGTTGAGTTGAGAGTTGAGTTGAGAGTTGAGTTGAGAGTTGAGTTGAGAGTTGAGTTGAGAGTTGAGTTGAGAGTTGAGTTGAGAGTTGAGTTGAGAGTTGAGTTGAGAGTTGAGTTGAGAGTTGAGTTGAGAGTTGAGTTGAGAGTTGAGTTGAGAGTTGAGTTGAGAGTTGAGTTGAGAGTTGAGTTGAGAGTTGAGTTGAGAGTTGAGTTGAGAGTTGAGTTGAGAGTTGAGTTGAGAGTTGAGTTGAGAGTTGAGTTGAGAGTTGAGTTGAGAGTTGAGTTGAGAGTTGAGTTGAGAGTTGAGTTGAGAGTTGAGTTGAGAGTTGAGTTGAGAGTTGAGTTGAGAGTTGAGTTGAGAGTTGAGTTGAGAGTTGAGTTGAGAGTTGAGTTGAGAGTTGAGTTGAGAGTTGAGTTGAGAGTTGAGTTGAGAGTTGAGTTGAGAGTTGAGTTGAGAGTTGAGTTGAGAGTTGAGTTGAGAGTTGAGTTGAGAGTTGAGTTGAGAGTTGAGTTGAGAGTTGAGTTGAGAGTTGAGTTGAGAGTTGAGTTGAGAGTTGAGTTGAGAGTTGAGTTGAGAGTTGAGTTGAGAGTTGAGTTGAGAGTTGAGTTGAGAGTTGAGTTGAGAGTTGAGTTGAGAGTTGAGTTGAGAGTTGAGTTGAGAGTTGAGTTGAGAGTTGAGTTGAGAGTTGAGTTGAGAGTTGAGTTGAGAGTTGAGTTGAGAGTTGAGTTGAGAGTTGAGTTGAGAGTTGAGTTGAGAGTTGAGTTGAGAGTTGAGTTGAGAGTTGAGTTGAGAGTTGAGTTGAGAGTTGAGTTGAGAGTTGAGTTGAGAGTTGAGTTGAGAGTTGAGTTGAGAGTTGAGTTGAGAGTTGAGTTGAGAGTTGAGTTGAGAGTTGAGTTGAGAGTTGAGTTGAGAGTTGAGTTGAGAGTTGAGTTGAGAGTTGAGTTGAGAGTTGAGTTGAGAGTTGAGTTGAGAGTTGAGTTGAGAGTTGAGTTGAGAGTTGAGTTGAGAGTTGAGTTGAGAGTTGAGTTGAGAGTTGAGTTGAGAGTTGAGTTGAGAGTTGAGTTGAGAGTTGAGTTGAGAGTTGAGTTGAGTTGAGTTGAGTTGAGTTGAGTTGAGTTGAGTTGAGTTGAGTTGAGTTGAGTTGAGTTGAGTTGAGTTGAGTTGAGTTGAGTTGAGTTGAGTTGAGTTGAGTTGAGTTGAGTTGAGTTGAGTTGAGTTGAGTTGAGTTGAGTTGAGTTGAGTTGAGTTGAGTTGAGTTGAGTTGAGTTGAGTTGAGTTGAGTTGAGTTGAGTTGAGTTGAGTTGAGTTGAGTTGAGTTGAGTTGAGTTGAGTTGAGTTGAGTTGAGTTGAGTTGAGTTGAGTTGAGTTGAGTTGAGTTGAGTTGAGTTGAGTTGAGTTGAGTTGAGTTGAGTTGAGTTGAGTTGAGTTGAGTTGAGTTGAGTTGAGTTGAGTTGAGTTGAGTTGAGTTGAGTTGAGTTGAGTTGAGTTGAGTTGAGTTGAGTTGAGTGACGGTGACGGTGACGGTGACGGTGACGGTGACGGTGACGGTGACGGTGACGGTGACGGTGACGGTGACGGTGACGGTGACGGTGACGGTGACGGTGACGGTGACGGTGACGGTGACGGTGACGGTGACGGTGACGGTGACGGTGACGGTGACGGTGACGGTGACGGTGACGGTGACGGTGACGGTGACGGTGACGGTGACGGTGACGGTGACGGTGACGGTGACGGTGACGGTGACGGTGACGGTGACGGTGACGGTGACGGTGACGGTGACGGTGACGGTGACGGTGACGGTGACGGTGACGGTGACGGTGACGGTGACGGTGACGGTGACGGTGACGGTGACGGTGACGGTGACGGTGACGGTGACGGTGACGGTGACGGTGACGGTGACGGTGACGGTGACGGTGACGGTGACGGTGACGGTGACGGTGACGGTGACGGTGACGGTGACGGTGACGGTGACGGTGACGGTGACGGTGACGGTGACGGTGACGGTGACGGTGACGGTGACGGTGACGGTGACGGTGACGGTGACGGTGACGGTGACGGTGACGGTGACGGTGACGGTGACGGTGACGGTGACGGTGACGGTGACGGTGACGGTGACGGTGACGGTGACGGTGACGGTGACGGTGACGGTGACGGTGACGGTGACGGTGACGGTGACGGTGACGGTGACGGTGACGGTGACGGTGACGGTGACGGTGACGGTGACGGTGACGGTGACGGTGACGGTGACGGTGACGGTGACGGTGACGGTGACGGTGACGGTGACGGTGACGGTGACGGTGACGGTGACGGTGACGGTGACGGTGACGGTGACGGTGACGGTGACGGTGACGGTGACGGTGACGGTGACGGTGACGGTGACGGTGACGGTGACGGTGACGGTGACGGTGACGGTGACGGTGACGGTGACGGTGACGGTGACGGTGACGGTGACGGTGACGGTGACGGTGACGGTGACGGTGACGGTGACGGTGACGGTGACGGTGACGGTGACGGTGACGGTGACGGTGACGGTGACGGTGACGGTGACGGTGACGGTGACGGTGACGGTGACGGTGACGGTGACGGTGACGGTGACGGTGACGGTGACGGTGACGGTGACGGTGACGGTGACGGTGACGGTGACGGTGACGGTGACGGTGACGGTGACGGTGACGGTGACGGTGACGGTGACGGTGACGGTGACGGTGACGGTGACGGTGACGGTGACGGTGACGGTGACGGTGACGGTGACGGTGACGGTGACGGTGACGGTGACGGTGACGGTGACGGTGACGGTGACGGTGACGGTGACGGTGACGGTGACGGTGACGGTGACGGTGACGGTGACGGTGACGGTGACGGTGACGGTGACGGTGACGGTGACGGTGACGGTGACGGTGACGGTGACGGTGACGGTGACGGTGACGGTGACGGTGACGGTGACGGTGACGGTGACGGTGACGGTGACGGTGACGGTGACGGTGACGGTGACGGTGACGGTGACGGTGACGGTGACGGTGACGGTGGACGGTGACGGTGACGGTGACGGTGACGGTGACGGTGACGGTGACGGTGACGGTGACGGTGACGGTGACGGTGACGGTGACGGTGACGGTGACGGTGACGGTGACGGTGACGGTGACGGTGACGGTGACGGTGACGGTGACGGTGACGGTGACGGTGACGGTGACGGTGACGGTGACGGTGACGGTGACGGTGACGGTGACGGTGACGGTGACGGTGACGGTGACGGTGACGGTGACGGTGACGGTGACGGTGACGGTGACGGTGACGGTGACGGTGACGGTGACGGTGACGGTGACGGTGACGGTGACGGTGACGGTGACGGTGACGGTGACGGTGACGGTGACGGTGACGGTGACGGTGACGGTGACGGTGACGGTGACGGTGACGGTGACGGTGACGGTGACGGTGACGGTGACGGTGACGGTGACGGTGACGGTGACGGTGACGGTGACGGTGACGGTGACGGTGACGGTGACGGTGACGGTGACGGTGACGGTGACGGTGACGGTGACGGTGACGGTGACGGTGACGGGACGGTGACGGTGACGGTGACGGTGACGGTGACGGTGACGGTGACGGTGACGGTGACGGTGACGGTGACGGTGACGGTGACGGTGACGGTGACGGTGACGGTGACGGTGACGGTGACGGTGACGGTGACGGTGACGGTGACGGTGACGGTGACGGTGACGGTGACGGTGACGGTGACGGTGACGGTGACGGTGACGGTGACGGTGACGGTGACGGTGACGGTGACGGTGACGGTGACGGTGACGGTGACGGTGACGGTGACGGTGACGGTGACGGTGACGGTGACGGTGACGGTGACGGTGACGGTGACGGTGACGGTGACGGTGACGGTGACGGTGACGGTGACGGTGACGGTGACGGTGACGGTGACGGTGACGGTGACGGTGACGGTGACGGTGACGGTGACGGTGACGGTGACGGTGACGGTGACGGTGACGGTGACGGTGACGGTGACGGTGACGGTGACGGTGACGGTGACGGTGACGGTGACGGTGACGGTGACGGTGACGGTGACGGTGACGGTGACGGTGACGGTGACGGTGACGGTGACGGTGACGGTGACGGTGACGGTGACGGTGACGGTGACGGTGACGGTGACGGTGACGGTGACGGTGACGGTGACGGTGACGGTGACGGTGACGGTGACGGTGACGGTGACGGTGACGGTGACGGTGACGGTGACGGTGACGGTGACGGTGACGGTGACGGTGACGGTGACGGTGACGGTGACGGTGACGGTGACGGTGACGGTGACGGTGACGGTGACGGTGACGGTGACGGTGACGGTGACGGTGACGGTGACGGTGACGGTGACGGTGACGGTGACGGTGACGGTGACGGTGACGGTGACGGTGACGGTGACGGTGACGGTGACGGTGACGGTGACGGTGACGGTGACGGTGACGGTGACGGTGACGGTGACGGTGACGGTGACGGTGACGGTGACGGTGACGGTGACGGTGACGGTGACGGTGACGGTGACGGTGACGGTGACGGTGACGGTGACGGTGACGGTGACGGTGACGGTGACGGTGACGGTGACGGTGACGGTGACGGTGACGGTGACGGTGACGGTGACGGTGACGGTGACGGTGACGGTGACGGTGACGGTGACGGTGACGGTGACGGTGACGGTGACGGTGACGGTGACGGTGACGGTGACGGTGACGGTGACGGTGACGGTGACGGTGACGGTGACGGTGACGGTGACGGTGACGGTGACGGTGACGGTGACGGTGACGGTGACGGTGACGGTGACGGTGACGGTGACGGTGACGGTGACGGTGACGGTGACGGTGACGGTGACGGTGACGGTGACGGTGACGGTGACGGTGACGGTGACGGTGACGGTGACGGTGACGGTGACGGTGACGGTGACGGTGACGGTGACGGTGACGGTGACGGTGACGGTGACGGTGACGGTGACGGTGACGGTGACGGTGACGGTGACGGTGACGGTGACGGTGACGGTGACGGTGACGGTGACGGTGACGGTGACGGTGACGGTGACGGTGACGGTGACGGTGACGGTGACGGTGACGGTGACGGTGACGGTGACGGTGACGGTGACGGTGACGGTGACGGTGACGGTGACGGTGACGGTGACGGTGACGGTGACGGTGACGGTGACGGTGACGGTGACGGTGACGGTGACGGTGACGGTGACGGTGACGGTGACGGTGACGGTGACGGTGACGGTGACGGTGACGGTGACGGTGACGGTGACGGTGACGGTGACGGTGACGGTGACGGTGACGGTGACGGTGACGGTGACGGTGACGGTGACGGTGACGGTGACGGTGACGGTGACGGTGACGGTGACGGTGACGGTGACGGTGACGGTGACGGTGACGGTGACGGTGACGGTGACGGTGACGGTGACGGTGACGGTGACGGTGACGGTGACGGTGACGGTGACGGTGACGGTGACGGTGACGGTGACGGTGACGGTGACGGTGACGGTGACGGTGACGGTGACGGTGACGGTGACGGTGACGGTGACGGTGACGGTGACGGTGACGGTGACGGTGACGGTGACGGTGACGGTGACGGTGACGGTGACGGTGACGGTGACGGTGACGGTGACGGTGACGGTGACGGTGACGGTGACGGTGACGGTGACGGTGACGGTGACGGTGACGGTGACGGTGACGGTGACGGTGACGGTGACGGTGACGGTGACGGTGACGGTGACGGTGACGGTGACGGTGACGGTGACGGTGACGGTGACGGTGACGGTGACGGTGACGGTGACGGTGACGGTGACGGTGACGGTGACGGTGACGGTGACGGTGACGGTGACGGTGACGGTGACGGTGACGGTGACGGTGACGGTGACGGTGACGGTGACGGTGACGGTGACGGTGACGGTGACGGTGACGGTGACGGTGACGGTGACGGTGACGGTGACGGTGACGGTGACGGTGACGGTGACGGTGACGGTGACGGTGACGGTGACGGTGACGGTGACGGTGACGGTGACGGTGACGGTGACGGTGACGGTGACGGTGACGGTGACGGTGACGGTGACGGTGACGGTGACGGTGACGGTGACGGTGACGGTGACGGTGACGGTGACGGTGACGGTGACGGTGACGGTGACGGTGACGGTGACGGTGACGGTGACGGTGACGGTGACGGTGACGGTGACGGTGACGGTGACGGTGACGGTGACGGTGACGGTGACGGTGACGGTGACGGTGACGGTGACGGTGACGGTGACGGTGACGGTGACGGTGACGGTGACGGTGACGGTGACGGTGACGGTGACGGTGACGGTGACGGTGACGGTGACGGTGACGGTGACGGTGACGGTGACGGTGACGGTGACGGTGACGGTGACGGTGACGGTGACGGTGACGGTGACGGTGACGGTGACGGTGACGGTGACGGTGACGGTGACGGTGACGGTGACGGTGACGGTGACGGTGACGGTGACGGTGACGGTGACGGTGACGGTGACGGTGACGGTGACGGTGACGGTGACGGTGACGGTGACGGTGACGGTGACGGTGACGGTGACGGTGACGGTGACGGTGACGGTGACGGTGACGGTGACGGTGACGGTGACGGTGACGGTGACGGTGACGGTGACGGTGACGGTGACGGTGACGGTGACGGTGACGGTGACGGTGACGGTGACGGTGACGGTGACGGTGACGGTGACGGTGACGGTGACGGTGACGGTGACGGTGACGGTGACGGTGACGGTGACGGTGACGGTGACGGTGACGGTGACGGTGACGGTGACGGTGACGGTGACGGTGACGGTGACGGTGACGGTGACGGTGACGGTGACGGTGACGGTGACGGTGACGGTGACGGTGACGGTGACGGTGACGGTGACGGTGACGGTGACGGTGACGGTGACGGTGACGGTGACGGTGACGGTGACGGTGACGGTGACGGTGACGGTGACGGTGACGGTGACGGTGACGGTGACGGTGACGGTGACGGTGACGGTGACGGTGACGGTGACGGTGACGGTGACGGTGACGGTGACGGTGACGGTGACGGTGACGGTGACGGTGACGGTGACGGTGACGGTGACGGTGACGGTGACGGTGACGGTGACGGTGACGGTGACGGTGACGGTGACGGTGACGGTGACGGTGACGGTGACGGTGACGGTGACGGTGACGGTGACGGTGACGGTGACGGTGACGGTGACGGTGACGGTGACGGTGACGGTGACGGTGACGGTGACGGTGACGGTGACGGTGACGGTGACGGTGACGGTGACGGTGACGGTGACGGTGACGGTGACGGTGACGGTGACGGTGACGGTGACGGTGACGGTGACGGTGACGGTGACGGTGACGGTGACGGTGACGGTGACGGTGACGGTGACGGTGACGGTGACGGTGACGGTGACGGTGACGGTGACGGTGACGGTGACGGTGACGGTGACGGTGACGGTGACGGTGACGGTGACGGTGACGGTGACGGTGACGGTGACGGTGACGGTGACGGTGACGGTGACGGTGACGGTGACGGTGACGGTGACGGTGACGGTGACGGTGACGGTGACGGTGACGGTGACGGTGACGGTGACGGTGACGGTGACGGTGACGGTGACGGTGACGGTGACGGTGACGGTGACGGTGACGGTGACGGTGACGGTGACGGTGACGGTGACGGTGACGGTGACGGTGACGGTGACGGTGACGGTGACGGTGACGGTGACGGTGACGGTGACGGTGACGGTGACGGTGACGGTGACGGTGACGGTGACGGTGACGGTGACGGTGACGGTGACGGTGACGGTGACGGTGACGGTGACGGTGACGGTGACGGTGACGGTGACGGTGACGGTGACGGTGACGGTGACGGTGACGGTGACGGTGACGGTGACGGTGACGGTGACGGTGACGGTGACGGTGACGGTGACGGTGACGGTGACGGTGACGGTGACGGTGACGGTGACGGTGACGGTGACGGTGACGGTGACGGTGACGGTGACGGTGACGGTGACGGTGACGGTGACGGTGACGGTGACGGTGACGGTGACGGTGACGGTGACGGTGACGGTGACGGTGACGGTGACGGTGACGGTGACGGTGACGGTGACGGTGACGGTGACGGTGACGGTGACGGTGACGGTGACGGTGACGGTGACGGTGACGGTGACGGTGACGGTGACGGTGACGGTGACGGTGACGGTGACGGTGACGGTGACGGTGACGGTGACGGTGACGGTGACGGTGACGGTGACGGTGACGGTGACGGTGACGGTGACGGTGACGGTGACGGTGACGGTGACGGTGACGGTGACGGTGACGGTGACGGTGACGGTGACGGTGACGGTGACGGTGACGGTGACGGTGACGGTGACGGTGACGGTGACGGTGACGGTGACGGTGACGGTGACGGTGACGGTGACGGTGACGGTGACGGTGACGGTGACGGTGACGGTGACGGTGACGGTGACGGTGACGGTGACGGTGACGGTGACGGTGACGGTGACGGTGACGGTGACGGTGACGGTGACGGTGACGGTGACGGTGACGGTGACGGTGACGGTGACGGTGACGGTGACGGTGACGGTGACGGTGACGGTGACGGTGACGGTGACGGTGACGGTGACGGTGACGGTGACGGTGACGGTGACGGTGACGGTGACGGTGACGGTGACGGTGACGGTGACGGTGACGGTGACGGTGACGGTGACGGTGACGGTGACGGTGACGGTGACGGTGACGGTGACGGTGACGGTGACGGTGACGGTGACGGTGACGGTGACGGTGACGGTGACGGTGACGGTGACGGTGACGGTGACGGTGACGGTGACGGTGACGGTGACGGTGACGGTGACGGTGACGGTGACGGTGACGGTGACGGTGACGGTGACGGTGACGGTGACGGTGACGGTGACGGTGACGGTGACGGTGACGGTGACGGTGACGGTGACGGTGACGGTGACGGTGACGGTGACGGTGACGGTGACGGTGACGGTGACGGTGACGGTGACGGTGACGGTGACGGTGACGGTGACGGTGACGGTGACGGTGACGGTGACGGTGACGGTGACGGTGACGGTGACGGTGACGGTGACGGTGACGGTGACGGTGACGGTGACGGTGACGGTGACGGTGACGGTGACGGTGACGGTGACGGTGACGGTGACGGTGACGGTGACGGTGACGGTGACGGTGACGGTGACGGTGACGGTGACGGTGACGGTGACGGTGACGGTGACGGTGACGGTGACGGTGACGGTGACGGTGACGGTGACGGTGACGGTGACGGTGACGGTGACGGTGACGGTGACGGTGACGGTGACGGTGACGGTGACGGTGACGGTGACGGTGACGGTGACGGTGACGGTGACGGTGACGGTGACGGTGACGGTGACGGTGACGGTGACGGTGACGGTGACGGTGACGGTGACGGTGACGGTGACGGTGACGGTGACGGTGACGGTGACGGTGACGGTGACGGTGACGGTGACGGTGACGGTGACGGTGACGGTGACGGTGACGGTGACGGTGACGGTGACGGTGACGGTGACGGTGACGGTGACGGTGACGGTGACGGTGACGGTGACGGTGACGGTGACGGTGACGGTGACGGTGACGGTGACGGTGACGGTGACGGTGACGGTGACGGTGACGGTGACGGTGACGGTGACGGTGACGGTGACGGTGACGGTGACGGTGACGGTGACGGTGACGGTGACGGTGACGGTGACGGTGACGGTGACGGTGACGGTGACGGTGACGGTGACGGTGACGGTGACGGTGACGGTGACGGTGACGGTGACGGTGACGGTGACGGTGACGGTGACGGTGACGGTGACGGTGACGGTGACGGTGACGGTGACGGTGACGGTGACGGTGACGGTGACGGTGACGGTGACGGTGACGGTGACGGTGACGGTGACGGTGACGGTGACGGTGACGGTGACGGTGACGGTGACGGTGACGGTGACGGTGACGGTGACGGTGACGGTGACGGTGACGGTGACGGTGACGGTGACGGTGACGGTGACGGTGACGGTGACGGTGACGGTGACGGTGACGGTGACGGTGACGGTGACGGTGACGGTGACGGTGACGGTGACGGTGACGGTGACGGTGACGGTGACGGTGACGGTGACGGTGACGGTGACGGTGACGGTGACGGTGACGGTGACGGTGACGGTGACGGTGACGGTGACGGTGACGGTGACGGTGACGGTGACGGTGACGGTGACGGTGACGGTGACGGTGACGGTGACGGTGACGGTGACGGTGACGGTGACGGTGACGGTGACGGTGACGGTGACGGTGACGGTGACGGTGACGGTGACGGTGACGGTGACGGTGACGGTGACGGTGACGGTGACGGTGACGGTGACGGTGACGGTGACGGTGACGGTGACGGTGACGGTGACGGTGACGGTGACGGTGACGGTGACGGTGACGGTGACGGTGACGGTGACGGTGACGGTGACGGTGACGGTGACGGTGACGGTGACGGTGACGGTGACGGTGACGGTGACGGTGACGGTGACGGTGACGGTGACGGTGACGGTGACGGTGACGGTGACGGTGACGGTGACGGTGACGGTGACGGTGACGGTGACGGTGACGGTGACGGTGACGGTGACGGTGACGGTGACGGTGACGGTGACGGTGACGGTGACGGTGACGGTGACGGTGACGGTGACGGTGACGGTGACGGTGACGGTGACGGTGACGGTGACGGTGACGGTGACGGTGACGGTGACGGTGACGGTGACGGTGACGGTGACGGTGACGGTGACGGTGACGGTGACGGTGACGGTGACGGTGACGGTGACGGTGACGGTGACGGTGACGGTGACGGTGACGGTGACGGTGACGGTGACGGTGACGGTGACGGTGACGGTGACGGTGACGGTGACGGTGACGGTGACGGTGACGGTGACGGTGACGGTGACGGTGACGGTGACGGTGACGGTGACGGTGACGGTGACGGTGACGGTGACGGTGACGGTGACGGTGACGGTGACGGTGACGGTGACGGTGACGGTGACGGTGACGGTGACGGTGACGGTGACGGTGACGGTGACGGTGACGGTGACGGTGACGGTGACGGTGACGGTGACGGTGACGGTGACGGTGACGGTGACGGTGACGGTGACGGTGACGGTGACGGTGACGGTGACGGTGACGGTGACGGTGACGGTGACGGTGACGGTGACGGTGACGGTGACGGTGACGGTGACGGTGACGGTGACGGTGACGGTGACGGTGACGGTGACGGTGACGGTGACGGTGACGGTGACGGTGACGGTGACGGTGACGGTGACGGTGACGGTGACGGTGACGGTGACGGTGACGGTGACGGTGACGGTGACGGTGACGGTGACGGTGACGGTGACGGTGACGGTGACGGTGACGGTGACGGTGACGGTGACGGTGACGGTGACGGTGACGGTGACGGTGACGGTGACGGTGACGGTGACGGTGACGGTGACGGTGACGGTGACGGTGACGGTGACGGTGACGGTGACGGTGACGGTGACGGTGACGGTGACGGTGACGGTGACGGTGACGGTGACGGTGACGGTGACGGTGACGGTGACGGTGACGGTGACGGTGACGGTGACGGTGACGGTGACGGTGACGGTGACGGTGACGGTGACGGTGACGGTGACGGTGACGGTGACGGTGACGGTGACGGTGACGGTGACGGTGACGGTGACGGTGACGGTGACGGTGACGGTGACGGTGACGGTGACGGTGACGGTGACGGTGACGGTGACGGTGACGGTGACGGTGACGGTGACGGTGACGGTGACGGTGACGGTGACGGTGACGGTGACGGTGACGGTGACGGTGACGGTGACGGTGACGGTGACGGTGACGGTGACGGTGACGGTGACGGTGACGGTGACGGTGACGGTGACGGTGACGGTGACGGTGACGGTGACGGTGACGGTGACGGTGACGGTGACGGTGACGGTGACGGTGACGGTGACGGTGACGGTGACGGTGACGGTGACGGTGACGGTGACGGTGACGGTGACGGTGACGGTGACGGTGACGGTGACGGTGACGGTGACGGTGACGGTGACGGTGACGGTGACGGTGACGGTGACGGTGACGGTGACGGTGACGGTGACGGTGACGGTGACGGTGACGGTGACGGTGACGGTGACGGTGACGGTGACGGTGACGGTGACGGTGACGGTGACGGTGACGGTGACGGTGACGGTGACGGTGACGGTGACGGTGACGGTGACGGTGACGGTGACGGTGACGGTGACGGTGACGGTGACGGTGACGGTGACGGTGACGGTGACGGTGACGGTGACGGTGACGGTGACGGTGACGGTGACGGTGACGGTGACGGTGACGGTGACGGTGACGGTGACGGTGACGGTGACGGTGACGGTGACGGTGACGGTGACGGTGACGGTGACGGTGACGGTGACGGTGACGGTGACGGTGACGGTGACGGTGACGGTGACGGTGACGGTGACGGTGACGGTGACGGTGACGGTGACGGTGACGGTGACGGTGACGGTGACGGTGACGGTGACGGTGACGGTGACGGTGACGGTGACGGTGACGGTGACGGTGACGGTGACGGTGACGGTGACGGTGACGGTGACGGTGACGGTGACGGTGACGGTGACGGTGACGGTGACGGTGACGGTGACGGTGACGGTGACGGTGACGGTGACGGTGACGGTGACGGTGACGGTGACGGTGACGGTGACGGTGACGGTGACGGTGACGGTGACGGTGACGGTGACGGTGACGGTGACGGTGACGGTGACGGTGACGGTGACGGTGACGGTGACGGTGACGGTGACGGTGACGGTGACGGTGACGGTGACGGTGACGGTGACGGTGACGGTGACGGTGACGGTGACGGTGACGGTGACGGTGACGGTGACGGTGACGGTGACGGTGACGGTGACGGTGACGGTGACGGTGACGGTGACGGTGACGGTGACGGTGACGGTGACGGTGACGGTGACGGTGACGGTGACGGTGACGGTGACGGTGACGGTGACGGTGACGGTGACGGTGACGGTGACGGTGACGGTGACGGTGACGGTGACGGTGACGGTGACGGTGACGGTGACGGTGACGGTGACGGTGACGGTGACGGTGACGGTGACGGTGACGGTGACGGTGACGGTGACGGTGACGGTGACGGTGACGGTGACGGTGACGGTGACGGTGACGGTGACGGTGACGGTGACGGTGACGGTGACGGTGACGGTGACGGTGACGGTGACGGTGACGGTGACGGTGACGGGACGGTGACGGTGACGGTGACGGTGACGGTGACGGTGACGGTGACGGTGACGGTGACGGTGACGGTGACGGTGACGGTGACGGTGACGGTGACGGTGACGGTGACGGTGACGGTGACGGTGACGGTGACGGTGACGGTGACGGTGACGGTGACGGTGACGGTGACGGTGACGGTGACGGTGACGGTGACGGTGACGGTGACGGTGACGGTGACGGTGACGGTGACGGTGACGGTGACGGTGACGGTGACGGTGACGGTGACGGTGACGGTGACGGTGACGGTGACGGTGACGGTGACGGTGACGGTGACGGTGACGGTGACGGTGACGGTGACGGTGACGGTGACGGTGACGGTGACGGTGACGGTGACGGTGACGGTGACGGTGACGGTGACGGTGACGGTGACGGTGACGGTGACGGTGACGGTGACGGTGACGGTGACGGTGACGGTGACGGTGACGGTGACGGTGACGGTGACGGTGACGGTGACGGTGACGGTGACGGTGACGGTGACGGTGACGGTGACGGTGACGGTGACGGTGACGGTGACGGTGACGGTGACGGTGACGGTGACGGTGACGGTGACGGTGACGGTGACGGTGACGGTGACGGTGACGGTGACGGTGACGGTGACGGTGACGGTGACGGTGACGGTGACGGTGACGGTGACGGTGACGGTGACGGTGACGGTGACGGTGACGGTGACGGTGACGGTGACGGTGACGGTGACGGTGACGGTGACGGTGACGGTGACGGTGACGGTGACGGTGACGGTGACGGTGACGGTGACGGTGACGGTGACGGTGACGGTGACGGTGACGGTGACGGTGACGGTGACGGTGACGGTGACGGTGACGGTGACGGTGACGGTGACGGTGACGGTGACGGTGACGGTGACGGTGACGGTGACGGTGACGGTGACGGTGACGGTGACGGTGACGGTGACGGTGACGGTGACGGTGACGGTGACGGTGACGGTGACGGTGACGGTGACGGTGACGGTGACGGTGACGGTGACGGTGACGGTGACGGTGACGGTGACGGTGACGGTGACGGTGACGGTGACGGTGACGGTGACGGTGACGGTGACGGTGACGGTGACGGTGACGGTGACGGTGACGGTGACGGTGACGGTGACGGTGACGGTGACGGTGACGGTGACGGTGACGGTGACGGTGACGGTGACGGTGACGGTGACGGTGACGGTGACGGTGACGGTGACGGTGAAGGTGACGGTGACGGTGACGGTGACGGTGACGGTGACGGTGACGGTGACGGTGACGGTGACGGTGACGGTGACGGTGACGGTGACGGTGACGGTGACGGTGACGGTGACGGTGACGGTGACGGTGACGGTGACGGTGACGGTGACGGTGACGGTGACGGTGACGGTGACGGTGACGGTGACGGTGACGGTGACGGTGACGGTGACGGTGACGGTGACGGTGACGGTGACGGTGACGGTGACGGTGACGGTGACGGTGACGGTGACGGTGACGGTGACGGTGACGGTGACGGTGACGGTGACGGTGACGGTGACGGTGACGGTGACGGTGACGGTGACGGTGACGGTGACGGTGACGGTGACGGTGACGGTGACGGTGACGGTGACGGTGACGGTGACGGTGACGGTGACGGTGACGGTGACGGTGACGGTGACGGTGACGGTGACGGTGACGGTGACGGTGACGGTGACGGTGACGGTGACGGTGACGGTGACGGTGACGGTGACGGTGACGGTGACGGTGACGGTGACGGTGACGGTGACGGTGACGGTGACGGTGACGGTGACGGTGACGGTGACGGTGACGGTGACGGTGACGGTGACGGTGACGGTGACGGTGACGGTGACGGTGACGGTGACGGTGACGGTGACGGTGACGGTGACGGTGACGGTGACGGTGACGGTGACGGTGACGGTGACGGTGACGGTGACGGTGACGGTGACGGTGACGGTGACGGTGACGGTGACGGTGACGGTGACGGTGACGGTGACGGTGACGGTGACGGTGACGGTGACGGTGACGGTGACGGTGACGGTGACGGTGACGGTGACGGTGACGGTGACGGTGACGGTGACGGTGACGGTGACGGTGACGGTGACGGTGACGGTGACGGTGACGGTGACGGTGACGGTGACGGTGACGGTGACGGTGACGGTGACGGTGACGGTGACGGTGACGGTGACGGTGACGGTGACGGTGACGGTGACGGTGACGGTGACGGTGACGGTGACGGTGACGGTGACGGTGACGGTGACGGTGACGGTGACGGTGACGGTGACGGTGACGGTGACGGTGACGGTGACGGTGACGGTGACGGTGACGGTGACGGTGACGGTGACGGTGACGGTGACGGTGACGGTGACGGTGACGGTGACGGTGACGGTGACGGTGACGGTGACGGTGACGGTGACGGTGACGGTGACGGTGACGGTGACGGTGACGGTGACGGTGACGGTGACGGTGACGGTGACGGTGACGGTGACGGTGACGGTGACGGTGACGGTGACGGTGACGGTGACGGTGACGGTGACGGTGACGGTGACGGTGACGGTGACGGTGACGGTGACGGTGACGGTGACGGTGACGGTGACGGTGACGGTGACGGTGACGGTGACGGTGACGGTGACGGTGACGGTGACGGTGACGGTGACGGTGACGGTGACGGTGACGGTGACGGTGACGGTGACGGTGACGGTGACGGTGACGGTGACGGTGACGGTGACGGTGACGGTGACGGTGACGGTGACGGTGACGGTGACGGTGACGGTGACGGTGACGGTGACGGTGACGGTGACGGTGACGGTGACGGTGACGGTGACGGTGACGGTGACGGTGACGGTGACGGTGACGGTGACGGTGACGGTGACGGTGACGGTGACGGTGACGGTGACGGTGACGGTGACGGTGACGGTGACGGTGACGGTGACGGTGACGGTGACGGTGACGGTGACGGTGACGGTGACGGTGACGGTGACGGTGACGGTGACGGTGACGGTGACGGTGACGGTGACGGTGACGGTGACGGTGACGGTGACGGTGACGGTGACGGTGACGGTGACGGTGACGGTGACGGTGACGGTGACGGTGACGGTGACGGTGACGGTGACGGTGACGGTGACGGTGACGGTGACGGTGACGGTGACGGTGACGGTGACGGTGACGGTGACGGTGACGGTGACGGTGACGGTGACGGTGACGGTGACGGTGACGGTGACGGTGACGGTGACGGTGACGGTGACGGTGACGGTGACGGTGACGGTGACGGTGACGGTGACGGTGACGGTGACGGTGACGGTGACGGTGACGGTGACGGTGACGGTGACGGTGACGGTGACGGTGACGGTGACGGTGACGGTGACGGTGACGGTGACGGTGACGGTGACGGTGACGGTGACGGTGACGGTGACGGTGACGGTGACGGTGACGGTGACGGTGACGGTGACGGTGACGGTGACGGTGACGGTGACGGTGACGGTGACGGTGACGGTGACGGTGACGGTGACGGTGACGGTGACGGTGACGGTGACGGTGACGGTGACGGTGACGGTGACGGTGACGGTGACGGTGACGGTGACGGTGACGGTGACGGTGACGGTGACGGTGACGGTGACGGTGACGGTGACGGTGACGGTGACGGTGACGGTGACGGTGACGGTGACGGTGACGGTGACGGTGACGGTGACGGTGACGGTGACGGTGACGGTGACGGTGACGGTGACGGTGACGGTGACGGTGACGGTGACGGTGACGGTGACGGTGACGGTGACGGTGACGGTGACGGTGACGGTGACGGTGACGGTGACGGTGACGGTGACGGTGACGGTGACGGTGACGGTGACGGTGACGGTGACGGTGACGGTGACGGTGACGGTGACGGTGACGGTGACGGTGACGGTGACGGTGACGGTGACGGTGACGGTGACGGTGACGGTGACGGTGACGGTGACGGTGACGGTGACGGTGACGGTGACGGTGACGGTGACGGTGACAGTGACGGTGACAGTGACAGTGACAGTGACAGTGACAGTGACAGTGACAGTGACAGTGACAGTGACAGTGACAGTGACAGTGACAGTGACAGTGACAGTGACAGTGACAGTGACAGTGACAGTGACAGTGACAGTGACAGTGACAGTGACAGTGACAGTGACAGTGACAGTGACAGTGACAGTGACAGTGACAGTGACAGTGACAGTGACAGTGACAGTGACAGTGACAGTGACAGTGACAGTGACAGTGACAGTGACAGTGACAGTGACAGTGACAGTGACAGTGACAGTGACAGTGACAGTGACAGTGACAGTGACAGTGACAGTGACAGTGACAGTGACAGTGACAGTGACAGTGACAGTGACAGTGACAGTGACAGTGACAGTGACAGTGACAGTGACAGTGACAGTGACAGTGACAGTGACAGTGACAGTGACAGTGACAGTGACAGTGACAGTGACAGTGACAGTGACAGTGACAGTGACAGTGACAGTGACAGTGACAGTGACAGTGACAGTGACAGTGACAGTGACAGTGACAGTGACAGTGACAGTGACAGTGACAGTGACAGTGACAGTGACAGTGACAGTGACAGTGACAGTGACAGTGACAGTGACAGTGACAGTGACAGTGACAGTGACAGTGACAGTGACAGTGACAGTGACAGTGACAGTGACAGTGACAGTGACAGTGACAGTGACAGTGACAGTGACAGTGACAGTGACAGTGACAGTGACAGTGACAGTGACAGTGACAGTGACAGTGACAGTGACAGTGACAGTGACAGTGACAGTGACAGTGACAGTGACAGTGACAGTGACAGTGACAGTGACAGTGACAGTGACAGTGACAGTGACAGTGACAGTGACAGTGACAGTGACAGTGACAGTGACAGTGACAGTGACAGTGACAGTGACAGTGACAGTGAAAAGTTTGAGTGAAAAGTTTGAGTGAAAAGTTTGAGTGAAAAGTTTGAGTGAAAAGTTTGAGTGAAAAGTTTGAGTGAAAAGTTTGAGTGAAAAGTTTGAGTGAAAAGTTTGAGTGAAAAGTTTGAGTGAAAAGTTTGAGTGAAAAGTTTGAGTGAAAAGTTTGAGTGAAAAGTTTGAGTGAAAAGTTTGAGTGAAAAGTTTGAGTGAAAAGTTTGAGTGAAAAGTTTGAGTGAAAAGTTTGAGTGAAAAGTTTGAGTGAAAAGTTTGAGTGAAAAGTTTGAGTGAAAAGTTTGAGTGAAAAGTTTGAGTGAAAAGTTTGAGTGAAAAGTTTGAGTGAAAAGTTTGAGTGAAAAGTTTGAGTGAAAAGTTTGAGTGAAAAGTTTGAGTGAAAAGTTTGAGTGAAAAGTTTGAGTGAAAAGTTTGAGTGAAAAGTTTGAGTGAAAAGTTTGAGTGAAAAGTTTGAGTGAAAAGTTTGAGTGAAAAGTTTGAGTGAAAAGTTTGAGTGAAAAGTTTGAGTGAAAAGTTTGAGTGAAAAGTTTGAGTGAAAAGTTTGAGTGAAAAGTTTGAGTGAAAAGTTTGAGTGAAAAGTTTGAGTGAAAAGTTTGAGTGAAAAGTTTGAGTGAAAAGTTTGAGTGAAAAGTTTGAGTGAAAAGTTTGAGTGAAAAGTTTGAGTGAAAAGTTTGAGTGAAAAGTTTGAGTGAAAAGTTTGAGTGAAAAGTTTGAGTGAAAAGTTTGAGTGAAAAGTTTGAGTGAAAAGTTTGAGTGAAAAGTTTGAGTGAAAAGTTTGAGTGAAAAGTTTGAGTGAAAAGTTTGAGTGAAAAGTTTGAGTGAAAAGTTTGAGTGAAAAGTTTGAGTGAAAAGTTTGAGTGAAAAGTTTGAGTGAAAAGTTTGAGTGAAAAGTTTGAGTGAAAAGTTTGAGTGAAAAGTTTGAGTGAAAAGTTTGAGTGAAAAGTTTGAGTGAAAAGTTTGAGTGAAAAGTTTGAGTGAAAAGTTTGAGTGAAAAGTTTGAGTGAAAAGTTTGAGTGAAAAGTTTGAGTGAAAAGTTTGAGTGAAAAGTTTGAGTGAAAAGTTTGAGTGAAAAGTTTGAGTGAAAAGTTTGAGTGAAAAGTTTGAGTGAAAAGTTTGAGTGAAAAGTTTGAGTGAAAAGTTTGAGTGAAAAGTTTGAGTGAAAAGTTTGAGTGAAAAGTTTGAGTGAAAAGTTTGAGTGAAAAGTTTGAGTGAAAAGTTTGAGTGAAAAGTTTGAGTGAAAAGTTTGAGTGAAAAGTTTGAGTGAAAAGTTTGAGTGAAAAGTTTGAGTGAAAAGTTTGAGTGAAAAGTTTGAGTGAAAAGTTT
>CAWLCO010000011.1:0-32671 GCA_963855945.1 Thereva nobilitata | reverse complement strand
AATGAAATTAAGTTACATTCATCGGGTTCATCGAAACTAACTTAATTTCCCCAAATTCAGCGAGATTAATGAAAATTAAGTTACATTCATCGGGTTCATCGAAACTAACTTAATTTCACTAAATTCAGCGAGATTAATGAAATTAAGTTACATTCATCGGGTTCATCGAAACTAACTTAATTTCACTAAATTCAGCGAGATTAATGAAATTAAGTTACATTCATCGGGTTCATCGAAACTAACTTAATTTCCCCAAATTCAGCGAGATTAATGAAATTAAGTTACATTCATCGGGTTCATCGAAACTAACTTAATTTCACTAAATTCAGCGAGATTAATGAAATTAAGTTACATTCATCGGGTTCATCGAAACTAACTTAATTTCACTAAATTCAGCGAGATTAATGAAATTAAGTTACATTCATCGGGTTCATCGAAACTAACTTAATTTCACTAAATTCAGCGAGATTAATGAAATTAAGTTACATTCATCGGGTTCATCGAAACTAACTTAATTTCCCCAAATTCAGCGAGATTAATGAAATTAAGTTACATTCATCGGGTTCATCGAAACTAACTTAATTTCACTAAATTCAGCGAGATTAATGAAATTAAGTTACATTCATCGGGTTCATCGAAACTAACTTAATTTCCCCAAATTCAGCGAGATTAATGAAATTAAGTTACATTCATCGGGTTCATCGAAACTAACTTAATTTCACCAAATTCAGCGAGATTAATGAAATTAAGTTACATTCATCGGGTTCATCGAAACTAACTTAATTTCACTAAATTCAGCGAGATTAATGAAATTAAGTTACATTCATCGGGTTCATCGAAACTAACTTAATTTCACTAAATTCAGCGAGATTAATGAAATTAAGTTACATTCATCGGGTTCATCGAAACTAACTTAATTTCACTAAATTCAGCGAGATTAATGAAATTAAGTTACATTCATCGGGTTCATCGAAACTAACTTAATTTCCCCAAATTCAGCGAGATTAATGAAATTAAGTTACATTCATCGGGTTCATCGAAACTAACTTAATTTCACTAAATTCAGCGAGATTAATGAAATTAAGTTACATTCATCGGGTTCATCGAAACTAACTTAATTTCCCCAAATTCAGCGAGATTAATGAAATTAAGTTACATTCATCGGGTTCATCGAAACTAACTTAATTTCCCCTAAATTCAGCGAGATTAATGAAATTAAGTTACATTCATCGGGTTCATCGAAACTAACTTAATTTCACTAAATTCAGCGAGATTAATGAAATTAAGTTACATTCATCGGGTTCATCGAAACTAACTTAATTTCACTAAATTCAGCGAGATTAATGAAATTAAGTTACATTCATCGGGTTCATCGAAACTAACTTAATTTCACTAAATTCAGCGAGATTAATGAAATTAAGTTACATTCATCGGGTTCATCGAAACTAACTTAATTTCACCAAATTCAGCGAGATTAATGAAATTAAGTTACATTCATCGGGTTCATCGAAACTAACTTAATTTCACTAAATTCAGCGAGATTAATGAAATTAAGTTACATTCATCGGGTTCATCGAAACTAACTTAATTTCACTAAATTCAGCGAGATTAATGAAATTAAGTTACATTCATCGGGTTCATCGAAACTAACTTAATTTCCCCAAATTCAGCGAGATTAATGAAATTAAGTTACATTCATCGGGTTCATCGAAACTAACTTAATTTCACTAAATTCAGCGAGATTAATGAAATTAAGTTACATTCATCGGGTTCATCGAAACTAACTTAATTTCCCCAAATTCAGCGAGATTAATGAAATTAAGTTACATTCATCGGGTTCATCGAAACTAACTTAATTTCACTAAATTCAGCGAGATTAATGAAATTAAGTTACATTCATCGGGTTCATCGAAACTAACTTAATTTCCCCAAATTCAGCGAGATTAATGAAATTAAGTTACATTCATCGGGTTCATCGAAACTAACTTAATTTCACTAAATTCAGCGAGATTAATGAAATTAAGTTACATTCATCGGGTTCATCGAAACTAACTTAATTTCACTAAATTCAGCGAGATTAATGAAATTAAGTTACATTCATCGGGTTCATCGAAACTAACTTAATTTCCCCAAATTCAGCGAGATTAATGAAATTAAGTTACATTCATCGGGTTCATCGAAACTAACTTAATTTCACTAAATTCAGCGAGATTAATGAAATTAAGTTACATTCATCGGGTTCATCGAAACTAACTTAATTTCCCCAAATTCAGCGAGATTAATGAAATTAAGTTACATTCATCGGGTTCATCGAAACTAACTTAATTTCACTAAATTCAGCGAGATTAATGAAATTAAGTTACATTCATCGGGTTCATCGAAACTAACTTAATTTCCCCAAATTCAGCGAGATTAATGAAATTAAGTTACATTCATCGGGTTCATCGAAACTAACTTAATTTCCCCAAATTCAGCGAGATTAATGAAATTAAGTTACATTCATCGGGTTCATCGAAACTAACTTAATTTCCCCTAAATTCAGCGAGATTAATGAAATTAAGTTACATTCATCGGGTTCATCGAAACTAACTTAATTTCACCAAATTCAGCGAGATTAATGAAATTAAGTTACATTCATCGGGTTCATCGAAACTAACTTAATTTCACTAAATTCAGCGAGATTAATGAAATTAAGTTACATTCATCGGGTTCATCGAAACTAACTTAATTTCACTAAATTCAGCGAGATTAATGAAATTAAGTTACATTCATCGGGTTCATCGAAACTAACTTAATTTCACTAAATTCAGCGAGATTAATGAAATTAAGTTACATTCATCGGGTTCATCGAAACTAACTTAATTTCCCCAAATTCAGCGAGATTAATGAAATTAAGTTACATTCATCGGGTTCATCGAAACTAACTTAATTTCACTAAATTCAGCGAGATTAATGAAATTAAGTTACATTCATCGGGTTCATCGAAACTAACTTAATTTCACTAAATTCAGCGAGATTAATGAAATTAAGTTACATTCATCGGGTTCATCGAAACTAACTTAATTTCACTAAATTCAGCGAGATTAATGAAATTAAGTTACATTCATCGGGTTCATCGAAACTAACTTAATTTCACTAAATTCAGCGAGATTAATGAAATTAAGTTACATTCATCGGGTTCATCGAAACTAACTTAATTTCACTAAATTCAGCGAGATTAATGAAATTAAGTTACATTCATCGGGTTCATCGAAACTAACTTAATTTCACTAAATTCAGCGAGATTAATGAAATTAAGTTACATTCATCGGGTTCATCGAAACTAACTTAATTTCACTAAATTCAGCGAGATTAATGAAATTAAGTTACATTCATCGGGTTCATCGAAACTAACTTAATTTCACTAAATTCAGCGAGATTAATGAAATTAAGTTACATTCATCGGGTTCATCGAAACTAACTTAATTTCACTAAATTCAGCGAGATTAATGAAATTAAGTTACATTCATCGGGTTCATCGAAACTAACTTAATTTCACTAAATTCAGCGAGATTAATGAAATTAAGTTACATTCATCGGGTTCATCGAAACTAACTTAATTTCACTAAATTCAGCGAGATTAATGAAATTAAGTTACATTCATCGGGTTCATCGAAACTAACTTAATTTCACTAAATTCAGCGAGATTAATGAAATTAAGTTACATTCATCGGGTTCATCGAAACTAACTTAATTTCACTAAATTCAGCGAGATTAATGAAATTAAGTTACATTCATCGGGTTCATCGAAACTAACTTAATTTCACTAAATTCAGCGAGATTAATGAAATTAAGTTACATTCATCGGGTTCATCGAAACTAACTTAATTTCACTAAATTCAGCGAGATTAATGAAATTAAGTTACATTCATCGGGTTCATCGAAACTAACTTAATTTCACTAAATTCAGCGAGATTAATGAAATTAAGTTTTCATCGGGTTCATCGAAACTAACTTAATTTCACTAAATTCAGCGAGATTAATGAAATTAAGTTACATTCATCGGGTTCATCGAAACTAACTTAATTTCCCCAAATTCAGCGAGATTAATGAAATTAAGTTACATTCATCGGGTTCATCGAAACTAACTTAATTTCACTAAATTCAGCGAGATTAATGAAATTAAGTTACATTCATCGGGTTCATCGAAACTAACTTAGTTTCACTAAATTCAGCGAGATTAATGAAATTAAGTTACATTCATCGGGTTCATCGAAACTAACTTAATTTCACTAAATTCAGCGAGATTAATGAAGAAATTAAGTTACATTCATCGGGTTCATCGAAACTAACTTAATTTCACTAAATTCAGCGAGATTAATGAAATTAAGTTACATTCATCGGGTTCATCGAAACTAACTTAATTTCACTAAATTCAGCGAGATTAATGAAATTAAGTTACATTCATCGGGTTCATCGAAACTAACTTAATTTCCCAAATTCAGCGAGATTAATGAAATTAAGTTACATTCATCGGGTTCATCGAAACTAACTTAATTTCACTAAATTCAGCGAGATTAATGAAATTAAGTTACATTCATCGGGTTCATCGAAACTAACTTAATTTCACTAAATTCAGCGAGATTAATGAAATTAAGTTACATTCATCGGGTTCATCGAAACTAACTTAGTTTCACTAAATTCAGCGAGATTAATGAAATTAAGTTACATTCATCGGGTTCATCGAAAGTAACTTAATTTCACCAAATTCAGCGAGATTAACGAAATTAAGTTACATTCATCGGGTTCATCGAAACTAACTTAATTTCACTAAATTCAGCGAGATTAACGAAATTAAGTTACATTCATCGGGTTCATCGAAACTAACTTAGTTTCACTAAATTCAGCGAGATTAATGAAATTAAGTTACATTCATCGGGTTCATCGAAACTAACTTAATTTCCCCAAATTCAGCGAGATTAATGAAATTAAGTTACATTCATCGGGTTCATCGAAACTAACTTAATTTCACTAAATTCAGCGAGATTAATGAAATTAAGTTACATTCATCGGGTTCATCGAAACTAACTTAATTTCCCCAAATTCAGCGAGATTAATGAAATTAAGTTACATTCATCGGGTTCATCGAAACTAACTTAATTTCACTAAATTCAGCGAGATTAATGAAATTAAGTTACATTCATCGGGTTCATCGAAACTAACTTAGTTTCACTAAATTCAGCGAGATTAATGAAATTAAGTTACATTCATCGGGTTCATCGAAAGTAACTTAATTTCACCAAATTCAGCGAGATTAATGAAATTAAGTTACATTCATCGGGTTCATCGAAACTAACTTAATTTCCCCAAATTCAGCGAGATTAATGAAATTAAGTTACATTCATCGGGTTCATCGAATCTAACTTATTTCACTAAATTCAGCGAGATTAACGAAATTAAGTTACATTTATCGGGTTCATCGAAACTAACTTAATTTCACCAAATTCAGCGAGATTAACGAAATTAAGTTACATTCATCGGGTTCATCGAAAGTAACTTAATTTCCCCAAATTCAGCGAGATTAATGAAATTAAGTTACATTCATCGGGTTCATCGAAACTAACTTAATTTCACTAAATTCAGCGAGATTAATGAAATTAAGTTACATTCATCGGGTTCATCGAAACTAACTTAGTTTCACTAAATTCAGCGAGATTAATGAAATTAAGTTACATTCATCGGGTTCATCGAAAGTAACTTAATTTCACCAAATTCAGCGAGATTAACGAAATTAAGTTACATTCATCGGGTTCATCGAAACTAACTTAATTTCACTAAATTCAGCGAGATTAATGAAATTAAGTTACATTCATCGGGTTCATCGAAACTAACTTAATTTCACTAAATTCAGCGAGATTAACGAAATTAAGTTACATTCATCGGGTTCATCGAAACTAACTTAGTTTCACTAAATTCAGCGAGATTAATGAAATTAAGTTACATTCATCGGGTTCATCGAAACTAACTTAATTTCACTAAATTCAGCGAGATTAATGAAATTAAGTTACATTCATCGGGTTCATCGAAACTAACTTAATTTCCCCAAATTCAGCGAGATTAATGAAATTAAGTTACATTCATCGGGTTCATCGAAACTAACTTAATTTCACTAAATTCAGCGAGATTAATGAAATTAAGTTACATTCATCGGGTTCATCGAAACTAACTTAATTTCCCCAAATTCAGCGAGATTAATGAAATTAAGTTACATTCATCGGGTTCATCGAAACTAACTTAATTTCACTAAATTCAGCGAGATTAATGAAATTAAGTTACATTCATCGGGTTCATCGAAACTAACTTAATTTCACTAAATTCAGCGAGATTAATGAAATTAAGTTACATTCATCGGGTTCATCGAAACTAACTTAATTTCACTAAATTCAGCGAGATTAATGAAATTAAGTTACATTCATCGGGTTCATCGAAACTAACTTAGTTTCACTAAATTCAGCGAGATTAATGAAATTAAGTTACATTCATCGGGTTCATCGAAACTAACTTAGTTTCACTAAATTCAGCGAGATTAATGAAATTAAGTTACATTCATCGGGTTCATCGAAAGTAACTTAATTTCACCAAATTCAGCGAGATTAATGAAATTAAGTTACATTCATCGGGTTCATCGAAACTAACTTAGTTTCACTAAATTCAGCGAGATTAACGAAATTAAGTTACATTCATCGGGTTCATCGAAACTAACTTAATTTCACTAAATTCAGCGAGATTAATGAAATTAAGTTACATTCATCGGGTTCATCGAATCTAACTTAGTTTCACTAAATTCAGCGAGATTAACGAAATTAAGTTACATTTATCGGGTTCATCGAAACTAACTTAATTTCACCAAATTCAGCGAGATTAACGAAATTAAGTTACATTCATCGGGTTCATCGAAAGTAACTTAATTTCACCAAATTCAGCGAGATTAATGAAATTAAGTTACATTCATCGGGTTCATCGAAACTAACTTAATTTCACTAAATTCAGCGAGATTAATGAAATTAAGTTACATTCATCGGGTTCATCGAAACTAACTTAATTTCCCCAAATTCAGCGAGATTAATGAAATTAAGTTACATTCATCGGGTTCATCGAAACTAACTTAATTTCACTAAATTCAGCGAGATTAATGAAATTAAGTTACATTCATCGGGTTCATCGAAACTAACTTAATTTCACTAAATTCAGCGAGATTAATGAAATTAAGTTACATTCATCGGGTTCATCGAAACTAACTTAATTTCCCCAAATTCAGCGAGATTAATGAAATTAAGTTACATTCATCGGGTTCATCGAAACTAACTTAATTTCACTAAATTCAGCGAGATTAATGAAATTAAGTTACATTCATCGGGTTCATCGAAACTAACTTAATTTCCCCAAATTCAGCGAGATTAATGAAATTAAGTTACATTCATCGGGTTCATCGAAACTAACTTAATTTCACTAAATTCAGCGAGATTAATGAAATTAAGTTACATTCATCGGGTTCATCGAAACTAACTTAATTTCCCCAAATTCAGCGAGATTAATGAAATTAAGTTACATTCATCGGGTTCATCGAAACTAACTTAATTTCACTAAATTCAGCGAGATTAATGAAATTAAGTTACATTCATCGGGTTCATCGAAACTAACTTAGTTTCACTAAATTCAGCGAGATTAATGAAATTAAGTTACATTCATCGGGTTCATCGAAACTAACTTAGTTTCACTAAATTCAGCGAGATTAACGAAATTAAGTTACATTTATCGGGTTCATCGAAACTAACTTAATTTCACTAAATTCAGCGAGATTAATGAAATTAAGTTACATTCATCGGGTTCATCGAAACTAACTTAATTTCCCCAAATTCAGCGAGATTAACGAAATTAAGTTACATTCATCGGGTTCATCGAAACTAACTTAATTCCACTAAATTCAGCGAGATTAACGAAATTAAGTTACATTCATCGGGTTCATCGAAACTAACTTAATTTCACTAAATTCAGCGAGATTAATGAAATTAAGTTACATTCATCGGGTTCATCGAAAGTAACTTAATTTCACCAAATTTAGCGAGATTAACGAAATTAAGTTACATTCATCGGGTTCATCGAAACTAACTTAATTTCACTAAATTCAGCGAGATTAACGAAATTAAGTTACATTCATCGGGTTCATCGAAACTAACTTAATTTCACTAAATTCAGCGAGATTAACGAAATTAAGTTACATTCATCGGGTTCATCGAAACTAACTTAATTTCACTAAATTCAGCGAGATTAACGAAATTAAGTTACATTCATCGGGTCCATCGAAACTAACTTAATTTCACTAAATTCAGCGAGATTAATGAAATTAAGTTACATTCATCGGGTTCATCGAAAGTAACCTAATTTCCCCAAATTCAGCGAGATTAATGAAATTAAGTTACATTCATCGGGTTCATCGAAACTAACTTAATTTCACTAAATTCAGCGAGATTAATGAAATTAAGTTACATTCATCGGGTTCATCGAAACTAACTTAATTTCCCCAAATTCAGCGAGATTAATGAAATTAAGTTACATTCATCGGGTTCATCGAAACTAACTTAATTTCACTAAATTCAGCGAGATTAATGAAATTAAGTTACATTCATCGGGTTCATCGAAACTAACTTAATTTCCCCAAATTCAGCGAGATTAATGAAATTAAGTTACATTCATCGGGTTCATCGAAACTAACTTAATTTCACTAAATTCAGCGAGATTAATGAAATTAAGTTACATTCATCGGGTTCATCGAAACTAACTTAATTTCACTAAATTCAGCGAGATTAATGAAATTAAGTTACATTCATCGGGTTCCTCGAAACTAACTTAATTTCCCCAAATTCAGCGAGATTAATGAAATTAAGTTACATTCATCGGGTTCATCGAAACTAACTTAATTTCACTAAATTCAGCGAGATTAATGAAATTAAGTTACATTCATCGGGTTCATCGAAACTAACTTAGTTTCACTAAATTCAGCGAGATTAATGAAATTAAGTTACATTCATCGGGTTCATCGAAAGTAACTTAATTTCACCAAATTCAGCGAGATTAACGAAATTAAGTTACATTCATCGGGTTCATCGAAACTAACTTAATTTCACTAAATTCAGCGAGATTAATGAAATTAAGTTACATTCATCGGGTTCATCGAAACTAACTTAATTTCACTAAATTCAGCGAGATTAATGAAATTAAGTTACATTCATCGGGTTCATCGAAACTAACTTAATTTCCCCAAATTCAGCGAGATTAACGAAATTAAGTTACATTCATCGGGTTCATCGAAACTAACTTAATTCCACTAAATTCAGCGAGATTAACGAAATTAAGTTACATTCATCGGGTTCATCGAAACTAACTTAATTTCACTAAATTCAGCGAGATTAATGAAATTAAGTTACATTCATCGGGTTCATCGAAAGTAACTTAATTTCACCAAATTTAGCGAGATTAACGAAATTAAGTTACATTCATCGGGTTCATCGAAACTAACTTAATTTCACTAAATTCAGCGAGATTAACGAAATTAAGTTACATTCATCGGGTTCATCGAAACTAACTTAATTTCACTAAATTCAGCGAGATTAACGAAATTAAGTTACATTCATCGGGTTCATCGAAACTAACTTAATTTCACTAAATTCAGCGAGATTAACGAAATTAAGTTACATTCATCGGGTCCATCGAAACTAACTTTATTTCACTAAATTCAGCGAGATTAATGAAATTAAGTTACATTCATCGGGTTCATCGAAAGTGACCTAATTTCCCCAAATTCAGCGAGATTAATGAAATTAAGTTACATTCATCGGGTTCATCGAAACTAACTTAATTTCACTAAATTCAGCGAGATTAATGAAATTAAGTTACATTCATCGGGTTCATCGAAACTAACTTAATTTCCCCAAATTCAGCGAGATTAATGAAATTAAGTTACATTCATAGGGTTCATCGAAACTAACTTAATTTCACTAAATTCAGCGAGATTAATGAAATTAAGTTACATTCATCGGGTTCATCGAAACTAACTTAATTTCCCCAAATTCAGCGAGATTAATGAAATTAAGTTACATTCATCGGGTTCATCGAAACTAACTTAATTTCACTAAATTCAGCGAGATTAATGAAATTAAGTTACATTCATCGGGTTCATCGAAACTAACTTAATTTCACTAAATTCAGCGAGATTAATGAAATTAAGTTACATTCATCGGGTTCATCGAAACTAACTTAATTTCCCCAAATTCAGCGAGATTAATGAAATTAAGTTACATTCATCGGGTTCATCGAAACTAACTTAATTTCACTAAATTCAGCGAGATTAATGAAATTAAGTTACATTCATCGGGTTCATCGAAACTAACTTAGTTTCACTAAATTCAGCGAGATTAATGAAATTAAGTTACATTCATCGGGTTCATCGAAAGTAACTTAATTTCACCAAATTCAGCGAGATTAACGAAATTAAGTTACATTCATCGGGTTCATCGAAACTAACTTAATTTCACTAAATTCAGCGAGATTAATGAAATTAAGTTACATTCATCGGGTTCATCGAAACTAACTTAATTTCACTAAATTCAGCGAGATTAATGAAATTAAGTTACATTCATCGGGTTCATCGAAACTAACTTAATTTCCCCAAATTCAGCGAGATTAATGAAATTAAGTTACATTCATCGGGTTCATCGAAACTAACTTAATTTCACTAAATTCAGCGAGATTAATGAAATTAAGTTACATTCATCGGGTTCATCGAAACTAACTTAATTTCCCCAAATTCAGCGAGATTAATGAAATTAAGTTACATTCATCGGGTTCATCGAAACTAACTTAATTTCACTAAATTCAGCGAGATTAATGAAATTAAGTTACATTCATCGGGTTCATCGAAACTAACTTAATTTCCCCAAATTCAGCGAGATTAATGAAATTAAGTTACATTCATCGGGTTCATCGAAACTAACTTAATTTCACTAAATTCAGCGAGATTAATGAAATTAAGTTACATTCATCGGGTTCATCGAAACTAACTTAATTTCCCCAAATTCAGCGAGATTAATGAAATTAAGTTACATTCATCGGGTTCATCGAAACTAACTTAATTTCACTAAATTCAGCGAGATTAATGAAATTAAGTTACATTCATCGGGTTCATCGAAACTAACTTAATTTCCCCAAATTCAGCGAGATTAATGAAATTAAGTTACATTCATCGGGTTCATCGAAACTAACTTAATTTCACTAAATTCAGCGAGATTAATGAAATTAAGTTACATTCATCGGGTTCATCGAAACTAACTTAGTTTCACTAAATTCAGCGAGATTAACGAAATTAAGTTACATTTATCGGGTTCATCGAAACTAACTTAATTTCACTAAATTCAGCGAGATTAATGAAATTAAGTTACATTCATCGGGTTCATCGAAACTAACTTAATTTCCCCAAATTCAGCGAGATTAACGAAATTAAGTTACATTCATCGGGTTCATCGAAACTAACTTAATTCCACTAAATTCAGCGAGATTAACGAAATTAAGTTACATTCATCGGGTTCATCGAAACTAACTTAATTTTACTAAATTCAGCGAGATTAATGAAATTAAGTTACATTCATCGGGTTCATCGAAAGTAACTTAGTTTCACCAAATTTAGCGAGATTAACGAAATTAAGTTACATTCATCGGGTTCATCGAAACTAACTTAATTTCACTAAATTCAGCGAGATTAACGAAATTAAGTTACATTCATCGGGTTCATCGAAACTAACTTAATTTCACTAAATTCAGCGAGATTAACGAAATTAAGTTACATTCATCGGGTTCATCGAAACTAACTTAATTTCACTAAATTCAGCGAGATTAACGAAATTAAGTTACATTCATCGGGTCCATCGAAACTAACTTAATTTCACTAAATTCAGCGAGATTAATGAAATTAAGTTACATTCATCGGGTTCATCGAAAGTAACCTAATTTCCCCAAATTCAGCGAGATTAATGAAATTAAGTTACATTCATCGGGTTCATCGAAACTAACTTAATTTCACTAAATTCAGCGAGATTAATGAAATTAAGTTACATTCATCGGGTTCATCGAAACTAACTTAATTTCCCCAAATTCAGCGAGATTAATGAAATTAAGTTACATTCATCGGGTTCATCGAAACTAACTTAATTTCACTAAATTCAGCGAGATTAATGAAATTAAGTTACATTCATCGGGTTCATCGAAACTAACTTAATTTCCCCAAATTCAGCGAGATTAATGAAATTAAGTTACATTCATCGGGTTCATCGAAACTAACTTAATTTCACTAAATTCAGCGAGATTAATGAAATTAAGTTACATTCATCGGGTTCATCGAAACTAACTTAATTTCACTAAATTCAGCGAGATTAATGAAATTAAGTTACATTCATCGTGTTCATCGAAACTAACTTAATTTCGCCAAATTCAGCGAGATTAATGAAATTAAGTTACATTCATCGGGTTCATCGAAACTAACTTAATTTCACTAAATTCAGCGAGATTAATGAAATTAAGTTACATTCATCGGGTTCATCGAAACTAACTTAGTTTCACTAAATTCAGCGAGATTAATGAAATTAAGTTACATTCATCGGGTTCATCGAAAGTAACTTAATTTCACCAAATTCAGCGAGATTAACGAAATTAAGTTACATTCATCGGGTTCATCGAAACTAACTTAATTTCACTAAATTCAGCGAGATTAATGAAATTAAGTTACATTCATCGGGTTCATCGAAACTAACTTAATTTCACTAAATTCAGCGAGATTAATGAAATTAAGTTACATTCATCGGGTTCATCGAAACTAACTTAATTTCCCCAAATTCAGCGAGATTAATGAAATTAAGTTACATTCATCGGGTTCATCGAAACTAACTTAATTTCACTAAATTCAGCGAGATTAATGAAATTAAGTTACATTCATCGGGTTCATCGAAACTAACTTAATTTCCCCAAATTCAGCGAGATTAATGAAATTAAGTTACATTCATCGGGTTCATCGAAACTAACTTAATTTCACTAAATTCAGCGAGATTAATGAAATTAAGTTACATTCATCGGGTTCATCGAAACTAACTTAATTTCCCCAAATTCAGCGAGATTAATGAAATTAAGTTACATTCATCGGGTTCATCGAAACTAACTTAATTTCACTAAATTCAGCGAGATTAATGAAATTAAGTTACATTCATCGGGTTCATCGAAACTAACTTAATTTCCCCAAATTCAGCGAGATTAATGAAATTAAGTTACATTCATCGGGTTCATCGAAACTAACTTAATTTCACTAAATTCAGCGAGATTAATGAAATTAAGTTACATTCATCGGGTTCATCGAAACTAACTTAATTTCCCCAAATTCAGCGAGATTAATGAAATTAAGTTACATTCATCGGGTTCATCGAAACTAACTTAATTTCACTAAATTCAGCGAGATTAATGAAATTAAGTTACATTCATCGGGTTCATCGAAACTAACTTAATTTCACTAAATTCAGCGAGATTAATGAAATTAAGTTACATTCATCGGGTTCATCGAAACTAACTTAATTTCCCCAAATTCAGCGAGATTAATGAAATTAAGTTACATTCATCGGGTTCATCGAAACTAACTTAATTTCACTAAATTCAGCGAGATTAATGAAATTAAGTTACATTCATCGGGTTCATCGAAACTAACTTAATTTCCCCAAATTCAGCGAGATGAATGAAATTAAGTTACATTCATCGGGTTCATCGAAACTAACTTAATTTCACTAAATTCAGCGAGATTAATGAAATTAAGTTACATTCATCGGGTTCATCGAAACTAACTTAGTTTCACTAAATTCAGCGAGATTAACGAAATTAAGTTACATTTATCGGGTTCATCGAAACTAACTTAATTTCACTAAATTCAGCGAGATTAATGAAATTAAGTTACATTCATCGGGTTCATCGAAACTAACTTAATTTCCCCAAATTCAGCGAGATTAACGAAATTAAGTTACATTCATCGGGTTCATCGAAACTAACTTAATTCCACTAAATTCAGCGAGATTAACGAAATTAAGTTACATTCATCGGGTTCATCGAAACTAACTTAATTTCACTAAATTCAGCGAGATTAATGAAATTAAGTTACATTCATCGGGTTCATCGAAAGTAACTTAATTTCACCAAATTTAGCGAGATTAACGAAATTAAGTTACATTCATCGGGTTCATCGAAACTAACTTAATTTCACTAAATTCAGCGAGATTAACGAAATTAAGTTACATTCATCGGGTTCATCGAAACTAACTTAATTTCACTAAATTCAGCGAGATTAACGAAATTAAGTTACATTCATCGGGTTCATCGAAACTAACTTAATTTCACTAAATTCAGCGAGATTAACGAAATTAAGTTACATTCATCGGGTCCATCGAAACTAACTTAATTTCACTAAATTCAGCGAGATTAATGAAATTAAGTTACATTCATCGGGTTCATCGAAAGTAACCTAATTTCCCCAAATTCAGCGAGATTAATGAAATTAAGTTACATTCATCGGGTTCATCGAAACTAACTTAATTTCACTAAATTCAGCGAGATTAATGAAATTAAGTTACATTCATCGGGTTCATCGAAACTAACTTAATTTCCCCAAATTCAGCGAGATTAATGAAATTAAGTTACATTCATCGGGTTCATCGAAACTAACTTAATTTCACTAAATTCAGCGAGATTAATGAAATTAAGTTACATTCATCGGGTTCATCGAAACTAACTTAATTTCCCCAAATTCAGCGAGATTAATGAAATTAAGTTACATTCATCGGGTTCATCGAAACTAACTTAATTTCACTAAATTCAGCGAGATTAATGAAATTAAGTTACATTCATCGGGTTCATCGAAACTAACTTAATTTCACTAAATTCAGCGAGATTAATGAAATTAAGTTACATTCATCGTGTTCATCGAAACTAACTTAATTTCCCCAAATTCAGCGAGATTAATGAAATTAAGTTACATTCATCGGGTTCATCGAAACTAACTTAATTTCACTAAATTCAGCGAGATTAATGAAATTAAGTTACATTCATCGGGTTCATCGAAACTAACTTAGTTTCACTAAATTCAGCGAGATTAATGAAATTAAGTTACATTCATCGGGTTCATCGAAAGTAACTTAATTTCACCAAATTCAGCGAGATTAACGAAATTAAGTTACATTCATCGGGTTCATCGAAACTAACTTAATTTCACTAAATTCAGCGAGATTAATGAAATTAAGTTACATTCATCGGGTTCATCGAAACTAACTTAATTTCACTAAATTCAGCGAGATTAATGAAATTAAGTTACATTCATCGGGTTCATCGAAACTAACTTAATTTCCCCAAATTCAGCGAGATTAATGAAATTAAGTTACATTCATCGGGTTCATCGAAACTAACTTAATTTCACTAAATTCAGCGAGATTAATGAAATTAAGTTACATTCATCGGGTTCATCGAAACTAACTTAATTTCCCCAAATTCAGCGAGATTAATGAAATTAAGTTACATTCATCGGGTTCATCGAAACTAACTTAATTTCACTAAATTCAGCGAGATTAATGAAATTAAGTTACATTCATCGGGTTCATCGAAACTAACTTAATTTCCCCAAATTCAGCGAGATTAATGAAATTAAGTTACATTCATCGGGTTCATCGAAACTAACTTAATTTCACTAAATTCAGCGAGATTAATGAAATTAAGTTACATTCATCGGGTTCATCGAAACTAACTTAATTTCCCCAAATTCAGCGAGATTAATGAAATTAAGTTACATTCATCGGGTTCATCGAAACTAACTTAATTTCACTAAATTCAGCGAGATTAATGAAATTAAGTTACATTCATCGGGTTCATCGAAACTAACTTAATTTCCCCAAATTCAGCGAGATTAATGAAATTAAGTTACATTCATCGGGTTCATCGAAACTAACTTAATTTCACTAAATTCAGCGAGATTAATGAAATTAAGTTACATTCATCGGGTTCATCGAAACTAACTTAATTTCACTAAATTCAGCGAGATTAATGAAATTAAGTTACATTCATCGGGTTCATCGAAACTAACTTAGTTTCACTAAATTCAGCGAGATTAATGAAATTAAGTTACATTCATCGGGTTCATCGAAACTAACTTAGTTTCACTAAATTCAGCGAGATTAATGAAATTAAGTTACATTCATCGGGTTCATCGAAACTAACTTAATTTCCCCAAATTCAGCGAGATTAATGAAATTAAGTTACATTCATCGGGTTCATCGAAACTAACTTAATTTCACTAAATTCAGCGAGATTAATGAAATTAAGTTACATTCATCGGGTTCATCGAAACTAACTTACTTTCCCCAAATTCAGCGAGATTAATGAAATTTAGTTACATTCATCGGGTTCATCGAAACTAACTTAGTTTCACTAAATTCAGCGAGATTAATGAAATTAAGTTACATTCATCGGGTTCATCGAAACTAACTTAATTTCCCCAAATTCAGCGAGATTAATGAAATTAAGTTACATTCATCGGGTTCATCGAAACTAACTTAATTTCCCCAAATTCAGCGAGATTAATGAAATTAAGTTACATTCATCGGGTTCATCGAAACTAACTTAATTTCACTAAATTCAGCGAGATTAATGAAATTAAGTTACATTCATCGGGTTCATCGAAACTAACTTAATTTCCCCAAATTCAGCGAGATTAATGAAATTAAGTTACATTCATCGGGTTCATCGAAACTAACTTAATTTCACTAAATTCAGCGAGATTAATGAAATTAAGTTACATTCATCGGGTTCATCGAAACTAACTTAGTTTCACTAAATTCAGCGAGATTAATGAAATTAAGTTACATTCATCGGGTTCATCGAAACTAACTTAGTTTCACTAAATTCAGCGAGATTAATGAAATTAAGTTACATTCATCGGGTTCATCGAAACTAACTTAATTTCCCCAAATTCAGCGAGATTAATGAAATTAAGTTACATTCATCGGGTTCATCGAAACTAACTTAATTTCCCCAAATTCAGCGAGATTAATGAAATTAAGTTACATTCATCGGGTTCATCGAAACTAACTTAATTTCACTAAATTCAGCGAGATTAATGAAATTAAGTTACATTCATCGGGTTCATCGAAACTAACTTAATTTCCCCAAATTCAGCGAGATTAATGAAATTAAGTTACATTCATCGGGTTCATCGAAACTAACTTAATTTCACTAAATTCAGCGAGATTAATGAAATTAAGTTACATTCATCGGGTTCATCGAAAGTAACTTAATTTCACCAAATTTAGCGAGATTAACGAAATTAAGTTACATTCATCGGGTTCATCGAAACTAACTTAATTTCACTAAATTCAGCGAGATTAATGAAATTAAGTTACATTCATCGGGTTCATCGAAACTAACTTAATTTCCCCAAATTCAGCGAGATTAATGAAATTAAGTTACATTCATCGGGTTCATCGAAACTAACTTAATTTCACTAAATTCAGCGAGATTAATGAAATTAAGTTACATTCATCGGGTTCATCGAAACTAACTTAATTTCCCCAAATTCAGCGAGATTAATGAAATTAAGTTACATTCATCGGGTTCATCGAAACTAACTTAATTTCACTAAATTCAGCGAGATTAATAAAATTAAGTTACATTCATCGGGTTCATCGAAACTAACTTAATTTCACTAAATTCAGCGAGATTAATGAAATTAAGTTACATTCATCGGGTTCATCGAAACTAACTTAATTTCCCCAAATTCAGCGAGATTAATGAAATTAAGTTACATTCATCGGGTTCATCGAAACTAACTTAATTTCACTAAATTCAGCGAGATTAATGAAATTAAGTTACATTCATCGGGTTCATCGAAACTAACTTAATTTCACTAAATTCATCGAGATTAATGAAATTAAGTTACATTCATCGGGTTCATCGAAACTAACTTAATTTCACTAAATTCAGCGAGATTAACGAAATTAAGTTACATTCATCGGGTTCATCGAAACTAACTTAATTTCACTAAATTCAGCGAGATTAATGAAATTAAGTTACATTCATCGGGTTCATCGAAAGTAACTTAATTTCACCAAATTCAGCGAGATTAACGAAATTAAGATACATTCATCAGGTTCATTGAAAGTAACTTAATTTCACTAAATTCAGCGAGATTAACGAAATTAAGCTACATTCATCGGGTTCATCGAAACTAACTTAATTTCACTAAATTCAGCGAGATTAACGAAATTAAGTTACATTCATCGGGTTCATCGAAACTAACTTTATTTCACTAAATTCAGCGAGATTAATGAAATTAAGTTACATTCATCGGGTTCATCGAAAGTAACTTAATTTCACCAAATTCAGCGAGATTAACGAAATTAAGTTACATTCATCGGGTTCATCGAAACTAACTTAATTTCACTAAATTCAGCGAGATTAACGAAATTAAGCTACATTCATCGGGTTCATCGAAATTAACTTAATTTCACTAAATTCAGCGAGATTAATGAAATTAAGTTACATTCATCGGGTTCATCGAAACTAACTTAATTTCCCCAAATTCAGCGAGATTAATGAAATTAAGTTACATTCATCGGGTTCATCGAAACTAACTTAATTTCACTAAATTCAGCGAGATTAATGAAATTAAGTTACATTCATCGGGTTCATCGAAACTAACTTAATTTCCCCAAATTCAGCGAGATTAATGAAATTAAGTTACATTCATCGGGTTCATCGAAACTAACTTAATTTCACTAAATTCAGCGAGATTAATGAAATTAAGTTACATTCATCGGGTTCATCGAAACTAACTTAGTTTCACTAAATTCAGCGAGATTAATGAAATTAAGTTACATTCATCGGGTTCATCGAAAGTAACTTAATTTCACCAAATTCAGCGAGATTAACGAAATTAAGTTACATTCATCGGGTTCATCGAAACTAACTTAATTTCACTAAATTCAGCGAGATTAATGAAATTAAGTTACATTCATCGGGTTCATCGAAACTAACTTAATTTCCCCAAATTCAGCGAGATTAATGAAATTAAGTTACATTCATCGGGTTCATCGAAACTAACTTAATTTCACTAAATTCAGCGAGATTAATGAAATTAAGTTACATTCATCGGGTTCATCGAAACTAACTTAGTTTCACTAAATTCAGCGAGATTAATGAAATTAAGTTACATTCATCGGGTTCATCGAAAGTAACTTAATTTCACCAAATTCAGCGAGATTAACGAAATTAAGTTACATTCATCGGGTTCATCGAAACTAACTTAATTTCACTAAATTCAGCGAGATTAATGAAATTAAGTTACATTCATCGGGTTCATCGAAACTAACTTAATTTCACTAAATTCAGCGAGATTAACGAAATTAAGTTACATTCATCGGGTTCATCGAAACTAACTTAGTTTCACTAAATTCAGCGAGATTAATGAAATTAAGTTACATTCATCGGGTTCATCGAAACTAACTTAATTTCACTAAATTCAGCGAGATTAATGAAATTAAGTTACATTCATCGGGTTCATCGAAACTAACTTAATTTCCCCAAATTCAGCGAGATTAATGAAATTAAGTTACATTCATCGGGTTCATCGAAACTAACTTAATTTCACTAAATTCAGCGAGATTAATGAAATTAAGTTACATTCATCGGGTTCATCGAAACTAACTTAATTTCCCCAAATTCAGCGAGATTAATAAAATTAAGTTACATTCATCGGGTTCATCGAAACTAACTTAATTTCCCCAAATTCAGCGAGATTAATGAAATTAAGTTACATTCATCGGGTTCATCGAAACTAACTTAGTTTCACTAAATTCAGCGAGATTAATGAAATTAAGTTACATTCATCGGGTTCATCGAAACTAACTTAATTTCACTAAATTCAGCGAGATTAATGAAATTAAGTTACATTCATCGGGTTCATCGAAACTAACTTAATTTCCCCAAATTCAGCGAGATTAATGAAATTAAGTTACATTCATCGGGTTCATCGAAACTAACTTAATTTCACTAAATTCAGCGAGATTAATGAAATTAAGTTACATTCATCGGGTTCATCGAAACTAACTTAATTTCCCCAAATTCAGCGAGATTAATGAAATTAAGTTACATTCATCGGGTTCATCGAAACTAACTTAGTTTCACTAAATTCAGCGAGATTAATGAAATTAAGTTACATTCATCGGGTTCATCGAAACTAACTTAATTTCCCCAAATTCAGCGAGATTAATGAAATTAAGTTACATTCATCGGGTTCATCGAAACTAACTTAATTTCCCCAAATTCAGCGAGATTAATGAAATTAAGTTACATTCATCGGGTTCATCGAAACTAACTTAATTTCACTAAATTCAGCGAGATTAATGAAATTAAGTTACATTCATCGGGTTCATCGAAACTAACTTAATTTCCCCAAATTCAGCGAGATTAATGAAATTAAGTTAAAACCATCGGGTTCATCGAAACTAACTTAATTTCACTAAATTCAGCGAGATTAATGAAATTAAGTTACATTCATCGGGTTCATCGAAACTAACTTAGTTTCACTAAATTCAGCGAGATTAATGAAATTAAGTTACATTCATCGGGTTCATCGAAACTAACTTAGTTTCACTAAATTCAGCGAGATTAATGAAATTAAGTTACATTCATCGGGTTCATCGAAACTAACTTAATTTCCCCAAATTCAGCGAGATTAATGAAATTAAGTTACATTCATCGGGTTCATCGAAACTAACTTAATTTCACTAAATTCAGGGAGATTAATGAAATTAAGTTACATTCATCGGGTTCATCGAAACTAACTTAATTTCCCCAAATTCAGCGAGATTAATGAAATTAAGTTACATTCATCGGGTTCATCGAAACTAACTTAGTTTCACTAAATTCAGCGAGATTAATGAAATTAAGTTACATTCATCGGGTTCATCGAAAGTAACTTAATTTCACCAAATTCAGCGAGATTAACGAAATTAAGTTACATTCATCGGGTTCATCGAAACTAACTTAATTTCACTAAATTCAGCGAGATTAATGAAATTAAGTTACATTCATCGGGTTCATCGAAACTAACTTAATTTCACTAAATTCAGCGAGATTAATGAAATTAAGTTACATTCATCGGGTTCATCGAAAGTAACTTAATTTCACCAAATTCAGCGAGATTAACGAAATTAAGTTACATTCATCGGGTTCATCGAAACTAACTTAATTTCACTAAATTCAGCGAGATTAATGAAATTAAGTTACATTCATCGGGTTCATCGAAACTAACTTAATTTCCCCAAATTCAGCGAGATTAATGAAATTAAGTTACATTCATCGGGTTCATCGAAACTAACTTAATTTCACTAAATTCAGCGAGATTAATGAAATTAAGTTACATTCATCGGCTTCATCGCAACTAACTTAGTTTCACTAAATTCAGCGAGATTAATGAAATTAAGTTACATTCATCGGGTTCATCGAAACTAACTTAGTTTCACTAAATTCAGCGAGATTAATGAAATTAAGTTACATTCATCGGGTTCATCGAAACTAACTTAATTTCCAAAAATTCAGCGAGATTAATGAAATTAAGTTACATTCATCGGGTTCATCGAAACTAACTTAATTTCACTAAATTCAGCGAGATTAATGAAATTAAGTTACATTCATCGGGTTCATCGAAACTAACTTAATTTCTCCAAATTCAGCGAGATTAATGAAATTAAGTTACATTCATCGGGTTCATCGAAACTAACTTAATTTCACTAAATTCAGCGAGATTAATGAAATTAAGTTACATTCATCGGGTTCATCGAAACTAACTTAGTTTCACTAAATTCAGCGAGATTAATGAAATTAAGTTACATTCATCGGGTTCATCGAAAGTAACTTAATTTCACCAAATTCAGCGAGATTAACGAAATTAAGTTACATTCATCGGGTTCATCGAATCTAACTTAGTTTCACTAAATTCAGCGAGATTAATGAAATTAAGTTACATTCATCGGGTTCATCGAAACTAACTTAATTTCACTAAATTCAGCGAGATTAATGAAATTAAGTTACATTCATCGGGTTCATCGAAACTAACTTAATTTCCCCAAATTCAGCGAGATTAATGAAATTAAGTTACATTCATCGGGTTCATCGAAACTAACTTAATTTCCCCAAATTCAGCGAGATTAATGAAATTAAGTTACATTCATCGGGTTCATCGAAACTAACTTAATTTCACTAAATTCAGCGAGATTAATGAAATTAAGTTACATTCATCGGGTTCATCGAAAGTAACTTAATTTCACCAAATTCAGCGAGATTAACGAAATTAAGATACATTCATCAGGTTCATTGAAAGTAACTTAATTTCACTAAATTCAGCGAGATTAACGAAATTAAGCTACATTCATCGGGTTCATCGAAACTAACTTAATTTCACTAAATTCAGCGAGATTAACGAAATTAAGTTACATTCATCGGGTTCATCGAAACTAACTTTATTTCACTAAATTCAGCGAGATTAATGAAATTAAGTTACATTCATCGGGTTCATCGAATCTAACTTAGTTTCACTAAATTCAGCGAGATTAATGAAATTAAGTTACATTCATCGGGTTCATCGAAACTAACTTAATTTCACTAAATTCAGCGAGATTAATGAAATTAAGTTACATTCATCGGGTTCATCGAAACTAACTTAATTTCCCCAAATTCAGCGAGATTAATGAAATTAAGTTACATTCATCGGGTTCATCGAAACTAACTTAATTTCACTAAATTCAGCGAGATTAATGAAATTAAGTTACATTCATCGGGTTCATCGAAACTAACTTAATTTCCCCAAATTCAGCGAGATTAATGAAATTAAGTTACATTCATCGGGTTCATCGAAACTAACTTAGTTTCACTAAATTCAGCGAGATTAATGAAATTAAGTTACATTCATCGGGTTCATCGAAACTAACTTAGTTTCACTAAATTCAGCGAGATTAATGAAATTAAGTTACATTCATCGGGTTCATCGAAACTAACTTAGTTTCACTAAATTCAGCGAGATTAATGAAATTAAGTTACATTCATCGGGTTCATCGAAAGTAACTTAATTTCACCAAATTTAGCGAGATTAACGAAATTAAGTTACATTCATCGGGTTCATCGAAACTAACTTAATTTCACTAAATTCAGCGAGATTAATGAAATTAAGTTACATTCATCGGGTTCATCGAAACTAACTTAATTTCCCCAAATTCAGCGAGATTAATGAAATTAAGTTACATTCATCGGGTTCATCGAAACTAACTTAGTTTCACTAAATTCAGCGAGATTAATGAAATTAAGTTACATTCATCGGGTTCATCGAAACTAACTTAATTTCCCCAAATTCAGCGAGATTAATGAAATTAAGTTACATTCATCGGGTTCATCGAAAGTAACTTAATTTCACCAAATTCAGCGAGATTAACGAAATTAAGTTACATTCATCGGGTTCATCGAAACTAACTTAATTTCACTAAATTCAGCGAGATTAATGAAATTAAGTTACATTCATCGGGTTCATCGAAACTAACTTAATTTCACTAAATTCAGCGAGATTAATGAAATTAAGTTACATTCATCGGGTTCATCGAAAGTAACTTAATTTCACCAAATTTAGCGAGATTAACGAAATTAAGTTACATTCATCGGGTTCATCGAAACTAACTTAATTTCACTAAATTCAGCGAGATTAACGAAATTAAGTTACATTCATCGGGTTCATCGAAACTAACTTAATTTCGCTAAATTCAGCGAGATTAACGAAATTAAGTTACATTCATCGGGTTCATCGAAACTAACTTAATTTCACTAAATTCAGCGAGATTAATGAAATTAAGTTACATTCATCGGGTTCATCGAAAGTAACTTAATTTCACCAAATTTAGCGAGATTAACGAAATTAAGTTACATTCATCGGGTTCATCGAAACTAACTTAATTTCACTAAATTCAGCGAGATTAATGAAATTAAGTTACATTCATCGGGTTCATCGAAACTAACTTAATTTCCCCAAATTCAGCGAGATTAATGAAATTAAGTTACATTCATCGGGTTCATCGAAACTAACTTAATTTCACTAAATTCAGCGAGATTAATGAAATTAAGTTACATTCATCGGGTTCATCGAAACTAACTTAATTTCCCCAAATTCAGCGAGATTAATGAAATTAAGTTACATTCATCGGGTTCATCGAAACTAACTTAATTTCCCCAAATTCAGCGAGATTAATGAAATTAAGTTACATTCATCGGGTTCATCGAAACTAACTTAATTTCACTAAATTCAGCGAGATTAATGAAATTAAGTTACATTCATCGGGTTCATCGAAACTAACTTAATTTCACTAAATTCAGCGAGATTAATGAAATTAAGTTACATTCATCGGGTTCATCGAAACTAACTTAGTTTCACTAAATTCAGCGAGATTAATGAAATTAAGTTACATTCATCGGGTTCATCGAAACTAACTTAGTTTCACTAAATTCAGCGAGATTAATGAAATTAAGTTACATTCATCGGGTTCATCGAAAGTAACTTAATTTCACCAAATTTAGCGAGATTAACGAAATTAAGTTACATTCATCGGGTTCATCGAAACTAACTTAATTTCACTAAATTCAGCGAGATTAACGAAATTAAGTTACATTCATCGGGTTCATCGAAACTAACTTAGTTTCACTAAATTCAGCGAGATTAATGAAATTAAGTTACATTCATCGGGTTCATCGAAACTAACTTAGTTTCACTAAATTCAGCGAGATTAATGAAATTAAGTTACATTCATCGGGTTCATCGAAACTAACTTAGTTTCACTAAATTCAGCGAGATTAATGAAATTAAGTTACATTCATCGGGTTCATCGAAAGTAACTTAATTTCACCAAATTTAGCGAGATTAACGAAATTAAGTTACATTCATCGGGTTCATCGAAACTAACTTAATTTCACTAAATTCAGCGAGATTAATGAAATTAAGTTACATTCATCGGGTTCATCGAAACTAACTTAATTTCCCCAAATTCAGCGAGATTAATGAAATTAAGTTACATTCATCGGGTTCATCGAAACTAACTTAGTTTCACTAAATTCAGCGAGATTAATGAAATTAAGTTACATTCATCGGGTTCATCGAAACTAACTTAATTTCCCCAAATTCAGCGAGATTAATGAAATTAAGTTACATTCATCGGGTTCATCGAAAGTAACTTAATTTCACCAAATTCAGCGAGATTAACGAAATTAAGTTACATTCATCGGGTTCATCGAAACTAACTTAATTTCACTAAATTCAGCGAGATTAATGAAATTAAGTTACATTCATCGGGTTCATCGAAACTAACTTAATTTCACTAAATTCAGCGAGATTAATGAAATTAAGTTACATTCATCGGGTTCATCGAAAGTAACTTAATTTCACCAAATTTAGCGAGATTAACGAAATTAAGTTACATTCATCGGGTTCATCGAAACTAACTTAATTTCACTAAATTCAGCGAGATTAACGAAATTAAGTTACATTCATCGGGTTCATCGAAACTAACTTAATTTCACTAAATTCAGCGAGATTAATGAAATTAAGTTACATTCATCGGGTTCATCGAAAGTAACTTAATTTCACCAAATTTAGCGAGATTAACGAAATTAAGTTACATTCATCGGGTTCATCGAAACTAACTTAATTTCACTAAATTCAGCGAGATTAATGAAATTAAGTTACATTCATCGGGTTCATCGAAACTAACTTAATTTCCCCAAATTCAGCGAGATTAATGAAATTAAGTTACATTCATCGGGTTCATCGAAACTAACTTAATTTCACTAAATTCAGCGAGATTAATGAAATTAAGTTACATTCATCGGGTTCATCGAAACTAACTTAATTTCCCCAAATTCAGCGAGATTAATGAAATTAAGTTACATTCATCGGGTTCATCGAAACTAACTTAATTTCCCCAAATTCAGCGAGATTAATGAAATTAAGTTACATTCATCGGGTTCATCGAAACTAACTTAATTTCACTAAATTCAGCGAGATTAATGAAATTAAGTTACATTCATCGGGTTCATCGAAACTAACTTAATTTCACTAAATTCAGCGAGATTAATGAAATTAAGTTACATTCATCGGGTTCATCGAAACTAACTTAGTTTCACTAAATTCAGCGAGATTAATGAAATTAAGTTACATTCATCGGGTTCATCGAAACTAACTTAGTTTCACTAAATTCAGCGAGATTAATGAAATTAAGTTACATTCATCGGGTTCATCGAAAGTAACTTAATTTCACCAAATTTAGCGAGATTAACGAAATTAAGTTACATTCATCGGGTTCATCGAAACTAACTTAATTTCACTAAATTCAGCGAGATTAACGAAATTAAGTTACATTCATCGGGTTCATCGAAACTAACTTAGTTTCACTAAATTCAGCGAGATTAATGAAATTAAGTTACATTCATCGGGTTCATCGAAACTAACTTAGTTTCACTAAATTCAGCGAGATTAATGAAATTAAGTTACATTCATCGGGTTCATCGAAACTAACTTAGTTTCACTAAATTCAGCGAGATTAATGAAATTAAGTTACATTCATCGGGTTCATCGAAAGTAACTTAATTTCACCAAATTTAGCGAGATTAACGAAATTAAGTTACATTCATCGGGTTCATCGAAACTAACTTAATTTCACTAAATTCAGCGAGATTAATGAAATTAAGTTACATTCATCGGGTTCATCGAAACTAACTTAATTTCCCCAAATTCAGCGAGATTAATGAAATTAAGTTACATTCATCGGGTTCATCGAAACTAACTTAGTTTCACTAAATTCAGCGAGATTAATGAAATTAAGTTACATTCATCGGGTTCATCGAAACTAACTTAATTTCCCCAAATTCAGCGAGATTAATGAAATTAAGTTACATTCATCGGGTTCATCGAAAGTAACTTAATTTCACCAAATTCAGCGAGATTAACGAAATTAAGTTACATTCATCGGGTTCATCGAAACTAACTTAATTTCACTAAATTCAGCGAGATTAATGAAATTAAGTTACATTCATCGGGTTCATCGAAACTAACTTAATTTCACTAAATTCAGCGAGATTAATGAAATTAAGTTACATTCATCGGGTTCATCGAAAGTAACTTAATTTCACCAAATTTAGCGAGATTAACGAAATTAAGTTACATTCATCGGGTTCATCGAAACTAACTTAATTTCACTAAATTCAGCGAGATTAACGAAATTAAGTTACATTCATCGGGTTCATCGAAACTAACTTAATTTCACTAAATTCAGCGAGATTAACGAAATTAAGTTACATTCATCGGGTTCATCGAAACTAACTTAATTTCACTAAATTCAGCGAGATTAATGAAACTAAGTTACATTCATCGGGTTCATCGAAAGTAACTTAATTTCACCAAATTTAGCGAGATTAACGAAATTAAGTTACATTCATCGGGTTCATCGAAACTAACTTAATTTCACTAAATTCAGCTAGATTAATGAAATTAAGTTACATTCATCGGGTTCATCGAAACTAACTTAATTTCCCCAAATTCAGCGAGATTAATGAAATTAAGTTACATTCATCGGGTTCATCGAAACTAACTTAATTTCACTAAATTCAGCGAGATTAATGAAATTAAGTTACATTCATCGGGTTCATCGAAACTAACTTAATTTCCCCAAATTCAGCGAGATTAATGAAATTAAGTTACATTCATCGGGTTCATCGAAACTAACTTAATTTCCCCAAATTCAGCGAGATTAATGAAAAATAAGTTACATTCATCGGGTTCATCGAAACTAACTTAATTTCACTAAATTCAGCGAGATTAATGAAATTAAGTTACATTCATCGGGTTCATCGAAACTAACTTAATTTCACTAAATTCAGCGAGATTAATGAAATTAAGTTACATTCATCGGGTTCATCGAAACTAACTTAGTTTCACTAAATTCAGCGAGATTAATGAAATTAAGTTACATTCATCGGGTTCATCGAAACTAACTTAGTTTCACTAAATTCAGCGAGATTAATGAAATTAAGTTACATTCATCGGGTTCATCGAAAGTAACTTAATTTCACCAAATTTAGCGAGATTAACGAAATTAAGTTACATTCATCGGGTTCATCGAAACTAACTTAATTTCACTAAATTCAGCGAGATTAACGAAATTAAGTTACATTCATCGGGTTCATCGAAACTAACTTAGTTTCACTAAATTCAGCGAGATTAATGAAATTAAGTTACATTCATCGGGTTCATCGAAACTAACTTAGTTTCACTAAATTCAGCGAGATTAATGAAATTAAGTTACATTCATCGGGTTCATCGAAACTAACTTAGTTTCACTAAATTCAGCGAGATTAATGAAATTAAGTTACATTCATCGGGTTCATTGAAACTAACTTAATTTCCCCAAATTCAGCGAGATTAATGAAATTAAGTTACATTCATCGGGTTCATCGAAACTAACTTAATTTCACTAAATTCAGCGAGATTAATGAAATTAAGTTACATTCATCGGGTTCATCGAAACTAACTTAATTTCCCCAAATTCAGCGAGATTAATGAAATTAAGTTACATTCATCGGGTTCATCGAAACTAACTTAATTTCCCCAAATTCAGCGAGATTAATGAAATTAAGTTACATTCATCGGGTTCATCGAAACTAACTTAATTTCACTAAATTCAGCGAGATTAATGAAATTAAGTTACATTCATCGGGTTCATCGAAACTAACTTAATTTCCCCAAATTCAGCGAGATTAATGAAATTAAGTTACATTCATCGGGTTCATCGAAACTAACTTAATTTCACTAAATTCAGCGAGATTAATGAAATTAAGTTACATTCATCGGGTTCATCGAAACTAACTTAATTTCACTAAATTCAGCGAGATTAATGAAATTAAGTTACATTCATCGGGTTCATCGAAACTAACTTAATTTCCCCAAATTCAGCGAGATTAATGAAATTAAGTTACATTCATCGGGTTCATCGAAACTAACTTAATTTCCCCAAATTCAGCGAGATTAATGAAATTAAGTTACATTCATCGGGTTCATCGAAAGTAACTTAATTTCACCAAATTCAGCGAGATTAACGAAATTAAGTTACATTCATCGGGTTCATCGAAACTAACTTAATTTCACTAAATTCAGCGAGATTAATGAAATTAAGTTACATTCATCGGGTTCATCGAAACTAACTTAATTTCACTAAATTCAGCGAGATTAATGAAATTAAGTTACATTCATCGGGTTCATCGAAACTAACTTAGTTTCACTAAATTCAGCGAGATTAATGAAATTAAGTTACATTCATCGGGTTCATCGAAAGTAACTTAATTTCACCAAATTTAGCGAGATTAACGAAATTAAGTTACATTCATCGGGTTCATCGAAACTAACTTAATTTCACTAAATTCAGCGAGATTAACGAAATTAAGTTACATTCATCGGGTTCATCGAAACTAACTTAGTTTCACTAAATTCAGCGAGATTAATGAAATTAAGTTACATTCATCGGGTTCATCGAAACTAACTTAATTTCCCCAAATTCAGCGAGATTAATGAAATTAAGTTACATTCATCGGGTTCATCGAAACTAACTTAATTTCACTAAATTCAGCGAGATTAATGAAATTAAGTTACATTCATCGGGTTCTTCGAAACTAACTTAATTTCCCCAAATTCAGCGAGATTAATGAAATTAAGTTACATTCATCGGGTTCATCGAAACTAACTTAATTTCCCCAAATTCAGCGAGATTAATGAAATTAAGTTACATTCATCGGGTTCATCGAAACTAACTTAATTTCACTAAATTCAGCGAGATTAATGAAATTAAGTTACATTCATCGGGTTCATCGAAACTAACTTAATTTCCCCAAATTCAGCGAGATTAATGAAATTAAGTTACATTCATCGGGTTCATCGAAACTAACTTAATTTCACTAAATTCAGCGAGATTAATGAAATTAAGTTACATTCATCGGGTTCATCGAAACTAACTTAATTTCACTAAATTCAGCGAGATTAATGAAATTAAGTTACATTCATCGGGTTCATCGAAACTAACTTAATTTCCCCAAATTCAGCGAGATTAATGAAATTAAGTTACATTCATCGGGTTCATCGAAACTAACTTAATTTCCCCAAATTCAGCGAGATTAATGAAATTAAGTTACATTCATCGGGTTCATCGAAAGTAACTTAATTTCACCAAATTCAGCGAGATTAACGAAATTAAGTTACATTCATCGGGTTCATCGAAACTAACTTAATTTCACTAAATTCAGCGAGATTAATGAAATTAAGTTACATTCATCGGGTTCATCGAAACTAACTTAATTTCACTAAATTCAGCGAGATTAATGAAATTAAGTTACATTCATCGGGTTCATCGAAAGTAACTTAATTTCACCAAATTTAGCGAGATTAACGAAATTAAGTTACATTCATCGGGTTCATCGAAACTAACTTAATTTCACTAAATTCAGCGAGATTAACGAAATTAAGTTACATTCATCGGGTTCATCGAAACTAACTTAATTTCACTAAATTCAGCGAGATTAACGAAATTAAGTTACATTCATCGGGTTCATCGAAACTAACTTAATTTCACTAAATTCAGCGAGATTAATGAAATTAAGTTACATTCATCGGGTTCATCGAAAGTAACTTAATTTCACCAAATTTAGCGAGATTAACGAAATTAAGTTACATTCATCGGGTTCATAGAAACTAACTTAATTTCACTAAATTCAGCGAGATTAATGAAATTAAGTTACATTCATCGGGTTCATCGAAACTAACTTAGTTTCACTAAATTCAGCGAGATTAATGAAAATAAGTTACATTCATCGGGTTCATCGAAACTAACTTAATTTCCCCAAATTCAGCGAGATTAATGAAATAAAGTTACATTCATCGGGTTCATCGAAACTAACTTAATTTCACTAAATTCAGCGAGATTAACGAAATTAAGTTACATTCATCGGGTTCATCGAAACTAACTTAGTTTCACTAAATTCAGCGAGATTAATGAAATTAAGTTACATTCATCGGGTTCATCGAAACTAACTTAATTTCACTAAATTCAGCGAGATTAATGAAATTAAGTTACATTCATCGGGTTCATCGAAACTAACTTAATTTCCCCAAATTCAGCGAGATTAATGAAATTAAGTTACATTCATCGGGTTCATCGAAACTAACTTAATTTCACTAAATTCAGCGAGATTAATGAAATTAAGTTACATTCATCGGGTTCATCGAAACTAACTTAATTTCCCCAAATTCAGCGAGATTAATGAAATTAAGTTACATTCATCGGGTTCATCGAAACTAACTTAGTTTCACTAAATTCAGCGAGATTAATGAAATTAAGTTACATTCATCGGGTTCATCGAAACTAACTTAGTTTCACTAAATTCAGCGAGATTAATGAAATTAAGTTACATTCATCGGGTTCATCGAAACTAACTTAGTTTCACTAAATTCAGCGAGATTAATGAAATTAAGTTACATTCATCGGGTTCATCGAAAGTAACTTAATTTCACCAAATTTAGCGAGATTAACGAAATTAAGTTACATTCATCGGGTTCATCGAAACTAACTTAATTTCACTAAATTCAGCGAGATTAATGAAATTAAGTTACATTCATCGGGTTCATCGAAACTAACTTAATTTCCCCAAATTCAGCGAGATTAATGAAATTAAGTTACATTCATCGGGTTCATCGAAACTAACTTAGTTTCACTAAATTCAGCGAGATTAATGAAATTAAGTTACATTCATCGGGTTCATCGAAACTAACTTAATTTCCCCAAATTCAGCGAGATTAATGAAATTAAGTTACATTCATCGGGTTCATCGAAAGTAACTTAATTTCACCAAATTCAGCGAGATTAACGAAATTAAGTTACATTCATCGGGTTCATCGAAACTAACTTAATTTCACTAAATTCAGCGAGATTAATGAAATTAAGTTACATTCATCGGGTTCATCGAAACTAACTTAATTTCACTAAATTCAGCGAGATTAATGAAATTAAGTTACATTCATCGGGTTCATCGAAACTAACTTAGTTTCACTAAATTCAGCGAGATTAATGAAATTAAGTTACATTCATCGGGTTCATCGAAACTAACTTAGTTTCACTAAATTCAGCGAGATTAATGAAATTAAGTTACATTCATCGGGTTCATCGAAACTAACTTAATTTCCCCAAATTCAGCGAGATTAATGAAATTAAGTTACATTCATCGGGTTCATCGAAAGTAACTTAATTTCACCAAATTCAGCGAGATTAACGAAATTAAGTTACATTCATCGGGTTCATCGAAACTAACTTAATTTCACTAAATTCAGCGAGATTAATGAAATTAAGTTACATTCATCGGGTTCATCGAAACTAACTTAATTTCACTAAATTCAGCGAGATTAATGAAATTAAGTTACATTCATCGGGTTCATCGAAACTAA
>CAWLCO010000010.1:0-28747 GCA_963855945.1 Thereva nobilitata | reverse complement strand
CGAGATTAATGAAATTAAGTTACATTCATCGGGTTCATCGAAACTAACTTAATTTCACTAAATTCAGCGAGATTAATGAAATTAAGTTACATTCATCGGGTTCATCGAAACTAACTTAATTTCACTAAATTCAGCGAGATTAATGAAATTAAGTTACATTCATCGGGTTCATCGAAACTAACTTAATTTCACTAAATTCAGCGAGATTAACGAAATTAAGTTACATTCATCGGGTTCATCGAAACTAACTTAGTTTCACTAAATTCAGCGAGATTAATGAAATTAAGTTACATTCATCGGGTTCATCGAAACTAACTTAATTTCACTAAATTCAGCGAGATTAATGAAATTAAGTTACATTCATCGGGTTCATCGAAACTAACTTAATTTCACTAAATTCAGCGAGATTAATGAAATTAAGTTACATTCATCGGGTTCATCGAAACTAACTTAATTTCCCCAAATTCAGCGAGATTAATGAAATTAAGTTACATTCATCGGGTTCATCGAAACTAACTTAATTTCACTAAATTCAGCGAGATTAATGAAATTAAGTTACATTCATCGGGTTCATCGAAACTAACTTAATTTCCCCAAATTCAGCGAGATTAATGAAATTAAGTTACATTCATCGGGTTCATCGAAACTAACTTAATTTCACTAAATTCAGCGAGATTAATGAAATTAAGTTACATTCATCGGGTTCATCGAAACTAACTTAATTTCACTAAATTCAGCGAGATTAATGAAATTAAGTTACATTCATCGGGTTCATCGAAAGTAACTTAATTTCACCAAATTCAGCGAGATTAACGAAATTAAGTTACATTCATCGGGTTCATCGAAACTAACTTAATTTCACTAAATTCAGCGAGATTAATGAAATTAAGTTACATTCATCGGGTTCATCGAAACTAACTTAATTTCACCAAATTCAGCGAGATTAATGAAATTAAGTTACATTCATCGGGTTCATCGAAACTAACTTAATTTCCCCAAATTCAGCGAGATTAATGAAATTAAGTTACATTCATCGGGTTCATCGAAACTAACTTAATTTCACTAAATTCAGCGAGATTAATGAAATTAAGTTACATTCATCGGGTTCATCGAAACTAACTTAATTTCACTAAATTCAGCGAGATTAATGAAATTAAGTTACATTCATCGGGTTCATCGAAACTAACTTAATTTCCCCAAATTCAGCGAGATTAATGAAATTAAGTTACATTCATCGGGTTCATCGAAACTAACTTAATTTCACTAAATTCAGCGAGATTAATGAAATTAAGTTACATTCATCGGGTTCATCGAAACTAACTTAATTTCACTAAATTCAGCGAGATTAATGAAATTAAGTTACATTCATCGGGTTCATCGAAACTAACTTAGTTTCACTAAATTCAGCGAGATTAATGAAATTAAGTTACATTCATCGGGTTCATCGAAACTAACTTAATTTCACTAAATTCAGCGAGATTAATGAAATTAAGTTACATTCATCGGGTTCATCGAAACTAACTTAATTTCACTAAATTCAGCGAGATTAATGAAATTAAGTTACATTCATCGGGTTCATCGAAACTAACTTAATTTCACTAAATTCAGCGAGATTAACGAAATTAAGTTACATTCATCGGGTTCATCGAAACTAACTTAGTTTCACTAAATTCAGCGAGATTAATGAAATTAAGTTACATTCATCGGGTTCATCGAAACTAACTTAGTTTCACTAAATTCAGCGAGATTAATGAAATTAAGTTACATTCATCGGGTTCACCGAAACTAACTTAATTTCCCCAAATTCAGCGAGATTAATGAAATTAAGTTACATTCATCGGGTTCATCGAAACTAACTTAATTTCACTAAATTCAGCGAGATTAATGAAATTAAGTTACATTCATCGGGTTCATCGAAACTAACTTAATTTCACTAAATTCAGCGAGATTAATGAAATTAAGTTACATTCATCGGGTTCATCGAAACTAACTTAATTTCCCCAAATTCAGCGAGATTAATGAAATTAAGTTACATTCATCGGGTTCATCGAAACTAACTTAATTTCACTAAATTCAGCGAGATTAATGAAATTAAGTTACATTCATCGGGTTCATCGAAACTAACTTAATTTCCCCAAATTCAGCGAGATTAATGAAATTAAGTTACATTCATCGGGTTCATCGAAACTAACTTAATTTCACTAAATTCAGCGAGATTAATGAAATTAAGTTACATTCATCGGGTTCATCGAAACTAACTTAATTTCACTAAATTCAGCGAGATTAATGAAATTAAGTTACATTCATCGGGTTCATCGAAACTAACTTAATTTCCCCAAATTCAGCGAGATTAATGAAATTAAGTTACATTCATCGGGTTCATCGAAACTAACTTAATTTCACTAAATTCAGCGAGATTAATGAAATTAAGTTACATTCATCGGGTTCATCGAAACTAACTTAATTTCCCCAAATTCAGCGAGATTAATGAAATTAAGTTACATTCTTCGGGTTCATCGAAACTAACTTAATTTCACTAAATTCAGCGAGATTAATGAAATTAAGTTACATTCATCGGGTTCATCGAAACTAACTTAATTTCACTAAATTCAGCGAGATTAATGAAATTAAGTTACATTCATCGGGTTCATCGAAACTAACTTAATTTCCCCAAATTCAGCGAGATTAATGAAATTAAGTTACATTCATCGGGTTCATCGAAACTAACTTAATTTCACTAAATTCAGCGAGATTAATGAAATTAAGTTACATTCATCGGGTTCATCGAAACTAACTTAATTTCCCCAAATTCAGCGAGATTAATGAAATTAAGTTACATTCATCGGGTTCATCGAAACTAACTTAATTTCACTAAATTCAGCGAGATTAATGAAATAAAGTTACATTCATCGGGTTCATCGAAACTAACTTAATTTCACTAAATTCAGCGAGATTAATGAAATTAAGTTACATTCATCGGGTTCATCGAAACTAACTTAGTTCCACTAAATTCAGCGAGATTAATGAAATTAAGTTACATTCATCGGGTTCATCGAAACTAACTTAATTTCACTAAATTCAGCGAGATTAATGAAATTAAGTTACATTCATCGGGTTCATCGAAACTAACTTAATTTCCCCAAATTCAGCGAGATTAATGAAATTAAGTTACATTCATCGGGTTCATCGAAACTAACTTAATTTCACTAAATTCAGCGAGATTAATGAAATTAAGTTACATTCATCGGGTTCATCGAAACTAACTTAATTTCCCCAAATTCAGCGAGATTAATGAAATTAAGTTACATTCATCGGGTTCATCGAAACTAACTTAATTTCACTAAATTCAGCGAGATTAATGAAATTAAGTTACATTCATCGGGTTCATCGAAACTAACTTAATTTCCCCAAATTCAGCGAGATTAATGAAATTAAGTTACATTCATCGGGTTCATCGAAACTAACTTAATTTCACTAAATTCAGCGAGATTAATGAAATTAAGTTACATTCATCGGGTTCATCGAAACTAACTTAATTTCCCCAAATTCAGCGAGATTAATGAAATTAAGTTACATTCATCGGGTTCATCGAAACTAACTTAGTTTCACTAAATTCAGCGAGATTAATGAAATTAAGTTACATTCATCGGGTTCATCGAAAGTAACTTAATTTCACCAAATTCAGCGAGATTAACGAAATTAAGTTACATTCATCGGGTTCATCGAAACTAACTTAATTTCACTAAATTCAGCGAGATTAATGAAATTAAGTTACATTCATCGGGTTCATCGAAACTAACTTAATTTCACTAAATTCAGCGAGATTAATGAAATTAAGTTACATTCATCGGGTTCATCGAAACTAACTTAATTTCACTAAATTCAGCGAGATTAATGAAATTAAGTTACATTCATCGGGTTCATCGAAACTAACTTAATTTCACTAAATTCAGCGAGATTAACGAAATTAAGTTACATTCATCGGGTTCATCGAAACTAACTTAATTTCACTAAATTCAGCGAGATTAACGAAATTAAGTTACATTCATCGGGTTCATCGAAACTAACTTAATTTCACCAAATTCAGCGAGATTAACGAAATTAAGTTACATTCATCGGGTTCATCGAAACTAACTTAATTTCCCCAAATTCAGCGAGATTAATGAAATTAAGTTACATTCATCGGATTCATCGAAACTAGCTTAATTTCACTAAATTCAGCGAGATTAATGAAATTAAGTTACATTCATCGGGTTCATCGAAACTAACTTAATTTCACTTAATTCAGCGAGATTAATGAAATTAAGTTACATTCATCGGGTTCATCGAAACTAACTTAATTTCCCCAAATTCAGCGAGATTAATGAAATTAAGTTACATTCATCGGGTTCATCGAAACTAACTTAATTTCACTAAATTCAGCGAGATTAATGAAATTAAGTTACATTCATCGGGTTCATCGAAACTAACTTAGTTTCACTAAATTCAGCGAGATTAATGAAATTAAGTTACATTCATCGGGTTCATCGAAACTAACTTAATTTCACTAAATTCAGCGAGATTAATGAAATTAAGTTACATTCATCGGGTTCATCGAAACTAACTTAATTTCCCCAAATTCAGCGAGATTAATGAAATTAAGTTACATTCATCGGGTTCATCGAAACTAACTTAATTTCCCCAAATTCAGCGAGATTAACGAAATTAAGTTACATTCATCGGGTTCATCGAAAGTAACTTAATTTCCCCAAATTCAGCGAGATTAATGAAATTAAGTTACATTCATCGGGTTCATCGAAACTAACTTAGTTTCACCAAATTCAGCGAGATTAATGAAATTAAGTTACATTCATCGGGTTCATCGAAACTAACTTAATTTCACTAAATTCAGCGAGATTAATGAAATTAAGTTACATTCATCGGGTTCATCGAAACTAACTTAATTTCCCCAAATTCAGCGAGATTAATGAAATTAAGTTACATTCATCGGGTTCATCGAAACTAACTTAATTTCACTAAATTCAGCGAGATTAATGAAATTAAGTTACATTCATCGGGTTCATCGAAAGTAACTTAATTTCACCAAATTCAGCGAGATTAACGAAATTAAGTTACATTCATCGGGTTTATCGAAACTAACTTAATTTCACTAAATTCAGCGAGATTAATGAAATTAAGTTACATTCATCGGGTTCATCGAAACTAACTTAATTTCACCAAATTCAGCGAGATTAACGAAATTAAGTTACATTCATCGGGTTCATCGAAACTAACTTAATTTCCCCAAATTCAGCGAGATTAATGAAATTAAGTTACATTCATCGGGTTCATCGAAACTAACTTAATTTCACTAAATTCAGCGAGATTAATGAAATTAAGTTACATTCATCGGGTTCATCGAAACTAACTTAATTTCACTAAATTCAGCGAGATTAATGAAATTAAGTTACATTCATCGGGTTCATCGAAACTAACTTAATTTCCCCAAATTCAGCGAGATTAATGAAATTAAGTTACATTCATCGGGTTCATCGAAACTAACTTAGTTTGACTAAATTCAGCGAGATTAACGAAATTAAGTTACATTCATCGGGTTCATCGAAACTAACTTAGTTTCACTAAATTCAGCGAGATTAATGAAATTAAGTTACATTCATCGGGTTCATCGAAACTAACTTAATTTCACTAAATTCAGCGAGATTAATGAAATTAAGTTACATTCATCGGGTTCATCGAAACTAACTTAATTTCACTAAATTCAGCGAGATTAACGAAATTAAGTTACATTCATCGGGTTCATCGAAACTAACTTAATTTCCCCAAATTCAGCGAGATTAATGAAATTAAGTTACATTCATCGGGTTCATCGAAACTAACTTAATTTCACTAAATTCAGCGAGATTAATGAAATTAAGTTACATTCATCGGGTTCATCGAAACTAACTTAATTTCACTAAATTCAGCGAGATTAATGAAATTAAGTTACATTCATCGGGTTCATCGAAACTAACTTAATTTCACTAAATTCAGCGAGATTAATGAAATTAAGTTACATTCATCGGGTTCATCGAAACTAACTTAATTTCCCCAAATTCAGCGAGATTAATGAAATTAAGTTACATTCATCGGGTTCATCGAAACTAACTTAATTTCACTAAATTCAGCGAGATTAATGAAATTAAGTTACATTCATCGGGTTCATCGAAACTAACTTAATTTCACTAAATTCAGCGAGATTAATGAAATTAAGTTACATTCATCGGGTTCATCGAAACTAACTTAATTTCACTAAATTCAGCGAGATTAATGAAATTAAGTTACATTCATCGGGTTCATCGAAACTAACTTAATTTCACTAAATTCAGCGAGATTAATGAAATTAAGTTACATTCATCGGGTTCATCGAAACTAACTTGATTTCCCCAAATTCAGCGAGATTAATGAAATTAAGTTACATTCATCGGGTTCATCGAAACTAACTTAATTTCCCCAAATTCAGCGAGATTAATGAAATTAAGTTACATTCATCGGGTTCATCGAAACTAACTTAATTTCACTAAATTCAGCGAGATTAATGAAATTAAGTTACATTCATCGGGTTCATCGAAACTAACTTAATTTCACCAAATTCAGCGAGATTAATGAAATTAAGTTACATTCATCGGGTTCATCGAAACTAACTTAATTTCCCCAAATTCAGCGAGATTAATGAAATTAAGTTACATTCATCGGGTTCATCGAAACTAACTTAATTTCCCCAAATTCAGCGAGATTAACGAAATTAAGTTACATTCATCGGGTTCATCGAAACTAACTTAGTTTCACTAAATTCAGCGAGATTAATGAAATTAAGTTACATTCATCGGGTTCATCGAAACTAACTTAATTTCACTAAATTCAGCGAGATTAATGAAATTAAGTTACATTCATCGGGTTCATCGAAACTAACTTAATTTCACTAAATTCAGCGAGATTAATGAAATTAAGTTACATTCATCGGGTTCATCGAAACTAACTTAATTTCACCAAATTCAGCGAGATTAACGAAATTAAGTTACATTCATCGGGTTCATCGAAACTAACTTAATTTCCCCAAATTCAGCGAGATTAATGAAATTAAGTTACATTCATCGGGTTCATCGAAACTAACTTAATTTCACTAAATTCAGCGAGATTAATGAAATTAAGTTACATTCATCGGGTTCATCGAAACTAACTTAATTTCACCAAATTCAGCGAGATTAATGAAATTAAGTTACATTCATCGGGTTCATCGAAACTAACTTAATTTCCCCAAATTCAGCGAGATTAATGAAATTAAGTTACATTCATCGGGTTCATCGAAACTAACTTAATTTCCCCAAATTCAGCGAGATTAACGAAATTAAGTTACATTCATCGGGTTCATCGAAACTAACTTAGTTTCACTAAATTCAGCGAGATTAATGAAATTAAGTTACATTCATCGGGTTCATCGAAACTAACTTAATTTCACTAAATTCAGCGAGATTAATGAAATTAAGTTACATTCATCGGGTTCATCGAAACTAACTTAATTTCACTAAATTCAGCGAGATTAATGAAATTAAGTTACATTCATCGGGTTCATCGAAACTAACTTAATTTCACCAAATTCAGCGAGATTAACGAAATTAAGTTACATTCATCGGGTTCATCGAAACTAACTTAATTTCCCCAAATTCAGCGAGATTAATGAAATTAAGTTACATTCATCGGGTTCATCGAAACTAACTTAATTTCACTAAATTCAGCGAGATTAATGAAATTAAGTTACATTCATCGGGTTCATCGAAACTAACTTAATTTCACTAAATTCAGCGAGATTAATGAAATTAAGTTACATTCATCGGGTTCATCGAAACTAACTTAATTTCCCCAAATTCAGCGAGATTAATGAAATTAAGTTACATTCATCGGGTTCATCGAAACTAACTTAGTTTCACTAAATTCAGCGAGATTAACGAAATTAAGTTACATTCATCGGGTTCATCGAAACTAACTTAGTTTCACTAAATTCAGCGAGATTAATGAAATTAAGTTACATTCATCGGGTTCATCGAAACTAACTTAATTTCACTAAATTCAGCGAGATTAATGAAATTAAGTTACATTCATCGGGTTCATCGAAACTAACTTAATTTCACTAAATTCAGCGAGATTAACGAAATTAAGTTACATTCATCGGGTTCATCGAAACTAACTTAATTTCCCCAAATTCAGCGAGATTAATGAAATTAAGTTACATTCATCGGGTTCATCGAAACTAACTTAATTTCACTAAATTCAGCGAGATTAATGAAATTAAGTTACATTCATCGGGTTCATCGAAACTAACTTAATTTCACTAAATTCAGCGAGATTAATGAAATTAAGTTACATTCATCGGGTTCATCGAAACTAACTTAATTTCACTAAATTCAGCGAGATTAATGAAATTAAGTTACATTCATCGGGTTCATCGAAACTAACTTAATTTCCCCAAATTCAGCGAGATTAATGAAATTAAGTTACATTCATCGGGTTCATCGAAACTAACTTAATTTCACTAAATTCAGCGAGATTAATGAAATTAAGTTACATTCATCGGGTTCATCGAAACTAACTTAATTTCACTAAATTCAGCGAGATTAATGAAATTAAGTTACATTCATCGGGTTCATCGAAACTAACTTAATTTCACTAAATTCAGCGAGATTAATGAAATTAAGTTACATTCATCGGGTTCATCGAAACTAACTTAATTTCACTAAATTCAGCGAGATTAATGAAATTAAGTTACATTCATCGGGTTCATCGAAACTAACTTAATTTCCCCAAATTCAGCGAGATTAATGAAATTAAGTTACATTCATCGGGTTCATCGAAACTAACTTAATTTCCCCAAATTCAGCGAGATTAATGAAATTAAGTTACATTCATCGGGTTCATCGAAACTAACTTAATTTCACTAAATTCAGCGAGATTAATGAAATTAAGTTACATTCATCGGGTTCATCGAAACTAACTTAATTTCACCAAATTCAGCGAGATTAATGAAATTAAGTTACATTCATCGGGTTCATCGAAACTAACTTAATTTCCCCAAATTCAGCGAGATTAATGAAATTAAGTTACATTCATCGGGTTCATCGAAACTAACTTAATTTCCCCAAATTCAGCGAGATTAACGAAATTAAGTTACATTCATCGGGTTCATCGAAACTAACTTAGTTTCACTAAATTCAGCGAGATTAATGAAATTAAGTTACATTCATCGGGTTCATCGAAACTAACTTAATTTCACTAAATTCAGCGAGATTAATGAAATTAAGTTACATTCATCGGGTTCATCGAAACTAACTTAATTTCACTAAATTCAGCGAGATTAATGAAATTAAGTTACATTCATCGGGTTCATCGAAACTAACTTAATTTCCCCAAATTCAGCGAGATTAATGAAATTAAGTTACATTCATCGGGTTCATCGAAACTAACTTAATTTCACTAAATTCAGCGAGATTAATGAAATTAAGTTACATTCATCGGGTTCATCGAAACTAACTTAATTTCCCCAAATTCAGCGAGATTAATGAAATTAAGTTACATTCATCGGGTTCATCGAAACTAACTTAATTTCACTAAATTCAGCGAGATTAATGAAATTAAGTTACATTCATCGGGTTCATCGGAACTAACTTAATTTCACTAAATTCAGCGAGATTAATGAAATTAAGTTACATTCATCGGGTTCATCGAAAGTAACTTAATTTCACCAAATTCAGCGAGATTAACGAAATTAAGTTACATTCATCGGGTTCATCGAAACTAACTTAATTTCACTAAATTCAGCGAGATTAATGAAATTAAGTTACATTCATCGGGTTCATCGAAACTAACTTAATTTCACCAAATTCAGCGAGATTAATGAAATTAAGTTACATTCATCGGGTTCATCGAAACTAACTTAATTTCCCCAAATTCAGCGAGATTAATGAAATTAAGTTACATTCATCGGGTTCATCGAAACTAACTTAATTTCACTAAATTCAGCGAGATTAATGAAATTAAGTTACATTCATCGGGTTCATCGAAACTAACTTAATTTCACTAAATTCAGCGAGATTAATGAAATTAAGTTACATTCATCGGGTTCATCGAAACTAACTTAATTTCCCCAAATTCAGCGAGATTAATGAAATTAAGTTACATTCATCGGGTTCATCGAAACTAACTTAATTTCACTAAATTCAGCGAGATTAATGAAATTAAGTTACATTCATCGGGTTCATCGAAACTAACTTAATTTCACTAAATTCAGCGAGATTAATGAAATTAAGTTACATTCATCGGGTTCATCGAAACTAACTTAGTTTCACTAAATTCAGCGAGATTAATGAAATTAAGTTACATTCATCGGGTTCATCGAAACTAACTTAATTTCACTAAATTCAGCGAGATTAATGAAATTAAGTTACATTCATCGGGTTCATCGAAACTAACTTAATTTCACTAAATTCAGCGAGATTAATGAAATTAAGTTACATTCATCGGGTTCATCGAAACTAACTTAATTTCACTAAATTCAGCGAGATTAACGAAATTAAGTTACATTCATCGTTTTCATCGAAACTAACTTAGTTTCACTAAATTCAGCGAGATTAATGAAATTAAGTTACATTCATCGGGTTCATCGAAACTAACTTAGTTTCACTAAATTCAGCGAGATTAATGAAATTAAGTTACATTCATCGGGTTCACCGAAACTAACTTAATTTCCCCAAATTCAGCGAGATTAATGAAATTAAGTTACATTCATCGGGTTCATCGAAACTAACTTAATTTCACTAAATTCAGCGAGATTAATGAAATTAAGTTACATTCATCGGGTTCATCGAAACTAACTTAATTTCCCCAAATTCAGCGAGATTAATGAAATTAAGTTACATTCATCGGGTTCATCGAAACTAACTTAATTTCACTAAATTCAGCGAGATTAATGAAATTAAGTTACATTCATCGGGTTCATCGAAACTAACTTAATTTCACTAAATTCAGCGAGATTAATGAAATTAAGTTACATTCATCGGGTTCATCGAAAGTAACTTAATTTCACCAAATTCAGCGAGATTAACGAAATTAAGTTACATTCATCGGGTTCATCGAAACTAACTTAATTTCCCCAAATTCAGCGAGATTAATGAAATTAAGTTACATTCATCGGGTTCATCGAAACTAACTTAATTTCACTAAATTCAGCGAGATTAATGAAATTAAGTTACATTCATCGGGTTCATCGAAACTAACTTAATTTCACTAACTTCAGCGAGATTAATGAAATTAAGTTACATTCATCGGGTTCATCGAAACTAACTTAATTTCACCAAATTCAGCGAGATTAATGAAATTAAGTTACATTCATCGGGTTCATCGAAACTAACTTAATTTCCCCAAATTCAGCGAGATTAATGAAATTAAGTTACATTCATCGGGTTCATCGAAACTAACTTAATTTCACTAAATTCAGCGAGATTAATGAAATTAAGTTACATTCATCGGGTTCATCGAAACTAACTTAATTTCACTAAATTCAGCGAGATTAATGAAATTAAGTTACATTCATCGGGTTCATCGAAACTAACTTAATTTCCCCAAATTCAGCGAGATTAATGAAATTAAGTTACATTCATCGGGTTCATCGAAACTAACTTAATTTCACTAAATTCAGCGAGATTAATGAAATTAAGTTACATTCATCGGGTTCATCGAAACTAACTTAATTTCACTAAATTCAGCGAGATTAATGAAATTAAGTTACATTCATCGGGTTCATCGAAACTAACTTAGTTTCACTAAATTCAGCGAGATTAATGAAATTAAGTTACATTCATCGGGTTCATCGAAACTAACTTAATTTCACTAAATTCAGCGAGATTAATGAAATTAAGTTACATTCATCGGGTTCATCGAAACTAACTTAATTTCACTAAATTCAGCGAGATTAATGAAATTAAGTTACATTCATCGGGTTCATCGAAACTAACTTAATTTCACTAAATTCAGCGAGATTAACGAAATTAAGTTACATTCATCGTTTTCATCGAAACTAACTTAGTTTCACTAAATTCAGCGAGATTAATGAAATTAAGTTACATTCATCGGGTTCATCGAAACTAACTTAGTTTCACTAAATTCAGCGAGATTAATGAAATTAAGTTACATTCATCGGGTTCACCGAAACTAACTTAATTTCCCCAAATTCAGCGAGATTAATGAAATTAAGTTACATTCATCGGGTTCATCGAAACTAACTTAATTTCACTAAATTCAGCGAGATTAATGAAATTAAGTTACATTCATCGGGTTCATCGAAACTAACTTAATTTCACTAAATTCAGCGAGATTAATGAAATTAAGTTACATTCATCGGGTTCATCGAAACTAACTTAATTTCCCCAAATTCAGCGAGATTAATGAAATTAAGTTACATTCATCGGGTTCATCGAAACTAACTTAATTTCACTAAATTCAGCGAGATTAATGAAATTAAGTTACATTCATCGGGTTCATCGAAACTAACTTAATTTCCCCAAATTCAGCGAGATTAATGAAATTAAGTTACATTCATCGGGTTCATCGAAACTAACTTAATTTCACTAAATTCAGCGAGATTAATGAAATTAAGTTACATTCATCGGGTTCATCGAAACTAACTTAATTTCACTAAATTCAGCGAGATTAATGAAATTAAGTTACATTCATCGGGTTCATCGAAACTAACTTAATTTCCCCAAATTCAGCGAGATTAATGAAATTAAGTTACATTCATCGGGTTCATCGAAACTAACTTAATTTCACTAAATTCAGCGAGATTAACGAAATTAAGTTACATTCATCGGGTTCATCGAAACTAACTTAATTTCCCCTAATTCAGCGAGATTAATGAAATTAAGTTACATTCATCGGGTTCATCGAAACTAACTTAATTTCACTAAATTCAGCGAGATTAATGAAATTAAGTTACATTCATCGGGTTCATCGAAACTAACTTAATTTCACTAAATTCAGCGAGATTAATGAAATTAAGTTACATTCATCGGGTTCATCGAAACTAACTTAATTTCACTAAATTCAGCGAGATTAATGAAATTAAGTTACATTCATCGGGTTCATCGAAACTAACTTAATTTCCCCAAATTCAGCGAGATTAATGAAATTAAGTTACATTCATCGGGTTCATCGAAACTAACTTAATTTCCCCAAATTCAGCGAGATTAATGAAATTAAGTTACATTCATCGGGTTCATCGAAACTAACTTAATTTCACTAAATTCAGCGAGATTAATGAAATTAAGTTACATTCATCGGGTTCATCGAAACTAACTTAATTTCACTAAATTCAGCGAGATTAATGAAATTAAGTTACATTCATCGGGTTCATCGAAACTAACTTAATTTCACCAAATTCAGCGAGATTAACGAAATTAAGTTACATTCATCGGGTTCATCGAAACTAACTTAATTTCACTAAATTCAGCGAGATTAATGAAATTAAGTTACATTCATCGGGTTCATCGAAACTAACTTAATTTCCCCAAATTCAGCGAGATTAATGAAATTAAGTTACATTCATCGGGTTCATCGAAACTAACTTAATTTCACTAAATTCAGCGAGATTAATGAAATTAAGTTACATTCATCGGGTTCATCGAAACTAACTTAATTTCACTAAATTCAGCGAGATTAATGAAATTAAGTTACATTCATCGGGTTCATCGAAACTAACTTAATTTCACCAAATTCAGCGAGATTAATGAAATTAAGTTACATTCATCGGGTTCATCGAAACTAACTTAATTTCCCCAAATTCAGCGAGATTAATGAAATTAAGTTACATTCATCGGGTTCATCGAAACTAACTTAATTTCCCCAAATTCAGCGAGATTAACGAAATTAAGTTACATTCATCGGGTTCATCGAAACTAACTTAGTTTCACTAAATTCAGCGAGATTAATGAAATTAAGTTACATTCATCGGGTTCATCGAAACTAACTTAATTTCACTAAATTCAGCGAGATTAATGAAATTAAGTTACATTCATCGGGTTCATCGAAACTAACTTAATTTCCCCAAATTCAGCGAGATTAATGAAATTAAGTTACATTCATCGGGTTCATCGAAATTAACTTAATTTCACCAAATTCAGCGAGATTAACGAAATTAAGTTACATTCATCGGGTTCATCGAATCTAACTTAGTTTCCCCAAATTCAGCGAGATTAATGAAATTAAGTTACATTCATCGGGTTCATCGAAACTAACTTAATTTCCCCAAATTCAGCGAGATTAATGAAATTAAGTTACATTCATCGGGTTCATCGAAACTAACTTAGTTTCACTAAATTCAGCGAGATTAACGAAATTAAGTTACATTCATCGGGTTCATCGAAACTAACTTAATTTCACTAAATTCAGCGAGATTAATGAAATTAAGTTACATTCATCGGGTTCATCGAAACTAACTTAATTTCACTAAATTCAGCGAGATTAATGAAATTAAGTTACATTCATCGGGTTCATCGAAACTAACTTAATTTCACTAAATTCAGCGAGATTAATGAAATTAAGTTACATTCATCGGGTTCATCGAAACTAACTTAATTTCCCCAAATTCAGCGAGATTAATGAAATTAAGTTACATTCATCGGGTTCATCGAAACTAACTTAATTTCACTAAATTCAGCGAGATTAATGAAATTAAGTTACATTCATCGGGTTCATCGAAACTAACTTAATTTCACTAAATTCAGCGAGATTAACGAAATTAAGTTACATTCATCGGGTTCATCGAAACTAACTTAGTTTCACTAAATTCAGCGAGATTAATGAAATTAAGTTACATTCATCGGGTTCATCGAAACTAACTTAATTTCACTAAATTCAGCGAGATTAATGAAATTAAGTTACATTCATCGGGTTCATCGAAACTAACTTAATTTCACTAAATTCAGCGAGATTAATGAAATTAAGTTACATTCATCGGGTTCATCGAAACTAACTTAATTTCACTAAATTCAGCGAGATTAACGAAATTAAGTTACATTCATCGGGTTCATCGAAACTAACTTAGTTTCACTAAATTCAGCGAGATTAATGAAATTAAGTTACATTCATCGGGTTCATCGAAACTAACTTAATTTCACTAAATTCAGCGAGATTAATGAAATTAAGTTAAATTCATCGGGTTCATCGAAACTAACTTAATTTCACTAAATTCAGCGAGATTAATGAAATTAAGTTACATTCATCGGGTTCACCGAAACTAACTTAATTTCCCCAAATTCAGCGAGATTAATGAAATTAAGTTACATTCATCGGGTTCATCGAAACTAACTTAGTTTCACTAAATTCAGCGATATTAATGAAATTAAGTTACATTCATCGGGTTCATCGAAACTAACTTAATTTCACTAAATTCAGCGAGATTAATGAAATTAAGTTACATTCATCGGGTTCATCGAAACTAACTTAGTTTCACTAAATTCAGCGAGATTAATGAAATTAAGTTACATTCATCGGGTTCATCGAAACTAACTTAATTTCACTAAATTCAGCGAGATTAATGAAATTAAGTTACATTCATCGGGTTCATCGAAACTAACTTAATTTCACTAAATTCAGCGAGATTAATGAAATTAAGTTACATTCATCGGGTTCATCGAAACTAACTTAATTTCACTAAATTCAGCGAGATTAATGAAATTAATTTACATTCATCGGGTTCATCGAAACTAACTTAATTTCCCCAAATTCAGCGAGATTAATGAAATTAAGTTACATTCATCGGGTTCATCGAAACTAACTTAATTTCACTAAATTCAGCGAGATTAATGAAATTAAGTTACATTCATCGGGTTCATCGAAACTAACTTAATTTCACTAAATTCAGCGAGATTAACGAAATTAAGTTACATTCATCGGGTTCATCGAAACTAACTTAGTTTCACTAAATTCAGCGAGATTAATGAAATTAAGTTACATTCATCGGGTTCATCGAAACTAACTTAATTTCACTAAATTCAGCGAGATTAATGAAATTAAGTTACATTCATCGGGTTCATCGAAACTAACTTAATTTCACTAAATTCAGCGAGATTAATGAAATTAAGTTACATTCATCGGGTTCATCGAAACTAACTTAATTTCACTAAATTCAGCGAGATTAACGAAATTAAGTTACATTCATCGGGTTCATCGAAACTAACTTAGTTTCACTAAATTCAGCGAGATTAATGAAATTAAGTTACATTCATCGGGTTCATCGAAACTAACTTAATTTCACTAAATTCAGCGAGATTAATGAAATTAAGTTAAATTCATCGGGTTCATCGAAACTAACTTAATTTCACTAAATTCAGCGAGATTAATGAAATTAAGTTACATTCATCGGGTTCATCGAAACTAACTTAATTTCCCCAAATTCAGCGAGATTAATGAAATTAAGTTACATTCATCGGGTTCATCGAAACTAACTTAATTTCACTAAATTCAGCGAGATTAATGAAATTAAGTTACATTCATCGGGTTCATCGAAACTAACTTAATTTCACTAAATTCAGCGAGATTAATGAAATTAAGTTACATTCATCGGGTTCATCGAAACTAACTTAATTTCACTAAATTCAGCGAGATTAATGAAATTAAGTTACATTCATCGGGTTCATCGAAAGTAACTTAATTTCACCAAATTCAGCGAGATTAACGAAATTAAGTTACATTCATCGGGTTCATCGAAACTAACTTAATTTCACTAAATTCAGCGAGATTAATGAAATTAAGTTACATTCATCGGGTTCATCGAAACTAACTTAATTTCACCAAATTCAGCGAGATTAATGAAATTAAGTTACATTCATCGGGTTCATCGAAACTAACTTAATTTCCCCAAATTCAGCGAGATTAATGAAATTAAGTTACATTCATCGGGTTCATCGAAACTAACTTAATTTCACTAAATTCAGCGAGATTAATGAAATTAAGTTACATTCATCGGGTTCATCGAAACTAACTTAATTTCACTAAATTCAGCGAGATTAATGAAATTAAGTTACATTCATCGGGTTCATCGAAACTAACTTAATTTCCCCAAATTCAGCGAGATTAATGAAATTAAGTTACATTCATCGGGTTCATCGAAACTAACTTAATTTCACTAAATTCAGCGAGATTAATGAAATTAAGTTACATTCATCGGGTTCATCGAAACTAACTTAATTTCACTAAATTCAGCGAGATTAATGAAATTAAGTTACATTCATCGGGTTCATCGAAACTAACTTAGTTTCACTAAATTCAGCGAGATTAATGAAATTAAGTTACATTCATCGGGTTCATCGAAACTAACTTAATTTCACTAAATTCAGCGAGATTAATGAAATTAAGTTACATTCATCGGGTTCATCGAAACTAACTTAATTTCACTAAATTCAGCGAGATTAATGAAATTAAGTTACATTCATCGGGTTCATCGAAACTAACTTAATTTCACTAAATTCAGCGAGATTAACGAAATTAAGTTACATTCATCGGGTTCATCGAAACTAACTTAGTTTCACTAAATTCAGCGAGATTAATGAAATTAAGTTACATTCATCGGGTTCATCGAAACTAACTTAGTTTCACTAAATTCAGCGAGATTAATGAAATTAAGTTACATTCATCGGGTTCACCGAAACTAACTTAATTTCCCCAAATTCAGCGAGATTAATGAAATTAAGTTACATTCATCGGGTTCATCGAAACTAACTTAATTTCACTAAATTCAGCGAGATTAATGAAATTAAGTTACATTCATCGGGTTCATCGAAACTAACTTAATTTCCCCAAATTCAGCGAGATTAATGAAATTAAGTTACATTCATCGGGTTCATCGAAACTAACTTAATTTCACTAAATTCAGCGAGATTAATGAAATTAAGTTACATTCATCGGGTTCATCGAAACTAACTTAATTTCCCCAAATTCAGCGAGATTAATGAAATTAAGTTACATTCATCGGGTTCATCGAAACTAACTTAATTTCACTAAATTCAGCGAGATTAATGAAATTAAGTTACATTCATCGGGTTCATCGAAACTAACTTAATTTCACTAAATTCAGCGAGATTAATGAAATTAAGTTACATTCATCGGGTTCATCGAAACTAACTTAATTTCCCCAAATTCAGCGAGATTAATGAAATTAAGTTACATTCATCGGGTTCATCGAAACTAACTTAATTTCACTAAATTCAGCGAGATTAATGAAATTAAGTTACATTCATCGGGTTCATCGAAACTAACTTAATTTCCCCAAATTCAGCGAGATTAATGAAATTAAGTTACATTCTTCGGGTTCATCGAAACTAACTTAATTTCACTAAATTCAGCGAGATTAATGAAATTAAGTTACATTCATCGGGTTCATCGAAACTAACTTAATTTCACTAAATTCAGCGAGATTAATGAAATTAAGTTACATTCATCGGGTTCATCGAAACTAACTTAATTTCCCCAAATTCAGCGAGATTAATGAAATTAAGTTACATTCATCGGGTTCATCGAAACTAACTTAATTTCACTAAATTCAGCGAGATTAATGAAATTAAGTTACATTCATCGGGTTCATCGAAACTAACTTAATTTCCCCAAATTCAGCGAGATTAATGAAATTAAGTTACATTCATCGGGTTCATCGAAACTAACTTAATTTCACTAAATTCAGCGAGATTAATGAAATAAAGTTACATTCATCGGGTTCATCGAAACTAACTTAATTTCACTAAATTCAGCGAGATTAATGAAATTAAGTTACATTCATCGGGTTCATCGAAACTAACTTAGTTCCACTAAATTCAGCGAGATTAATGAAATTAAGTTACATTCATCGGGTTCATCGAAACTAACTTAATTTCACTAAATTCAGCGAGATTAATGAAATTAAGTTACATTCATCGGGTTCATCGAAACTAACTTAATTTCCCCAAATTCAGCGAGATTAATGAAATTAAGTTACATTCATCGGGTTCATCGAAACTAACTTAATTTCACTAAATTCAGCGAGATTAATGAAATTAAGTTACATTCATCGGGTTCATCGAAACTAACTTAATTTCCCCAAATTCAGCGAGATTAATGAAATTAAGTTACATTCATCGGGTTCATCGAAACTAACTTAATTTCACTAAATTCAGCGAGATTAATGAAATTAAGTTACATTCATCGGGTTCATCGAAACTAACTTAATTTCCCCAAATTCAGCGAGATTAATGAAATTAAGTTACATTCATCGGGTTCATCGAAACTAACTTAATTTCACTAAATTCAGCGAGATTAATGAAATTAAGTTACATTCATCGGGTTCATCGAAACTAACTTAATTTCCCCAAATTCAGCGAGATTAATGAAATTAAGTTACATTCATCGGGTTCATCGAAACTAACTTAGTTTCACTAAATTCAGCGAGATTAATGAAATTAAGTTACATTCATCGGGTTCATCGAAAGTAACTTAATTTCACCAAATTCAGCGAGATTAACGAAATTAAGTTACATTCATCGGGTTCATCGAAACTAACTTAATTTCACTAAATTCAGCGAGATTAATGAAATTAAGTTACATTCATCGGGTTCATCGAAACTAACTTAATTTCACTAAATTCAGCGAGATTAATGAAATTAAGTTACATTCATCGGGTTCATCGAAACTAACTTAATTTCACTAAATTCAGCGAGATTAATGAAATTAAGTTACATTCATCGGGTTCATCGAAACTAACTTAATTTCACTAAATTCAGCGAGATTAACGAAATTAAGTTACATTCATCGGGTTCATCGAAACTAACTTAATTTCACTAAATTCAGCGAGATTAACGAAATTAAGTTACATTCATCGGGTTCATCGAAACTAACTTAATTTCACCAAATTCAGCGAGATTAACGAAATTAAGTTACATTCATCGGGTTCATCGAAACTAACTTAATTTCCCCAAATTCAGCGAGATTAATGAAATTAAGTTACATTCATCGGATTCATCGAAACTAGCTTAATTTCACTAAATTCAGCGAGATTAATGAAATTAAGTTACATTCATCGGGTTCATCGAAACTAACTTAATTTCACTTAATTCAGCGAGATTAATGAAATTAAGTTACATTCATCGGGTTCATCGAAACTAACTTAATTTCCCCAAATTCAGCGAGATTAATGAAATTAAGTTACATTCATCGGGTTCATCGAAACTAACTTAATTTCACTAAATTCAGCGAGATTAATGAAATTAAGTTACATTCATCGGGTTCATCGAAACTAACTTAGTTTCACTAAATTCAGCGAGATTAATGAAATTAAGTTACATTCATCGGGTTCATCGAAACTAACTTAATTTCACTAAATTCAGCGAGATTAATGAAATTAAGTTACATTCATCGGGTTCATCGAAACTAACTTAATTTCCCCAAATTCAGCGAGATTAATGAAATTAAGTTACATTCATCGGGTTCATCGAAACTAACTTAATTTCCCCAAATTCAGCGAGATTAACGAAATTAAGTTACATTCATCGGGTTCATCGAAAGTAACTTAATTTCCCCAAATTCAGCGAGATTAATGAAATTAAGTTACATTCATCGGGTTCATCGAAACTAACTTAGTTTCACCAAATTCAGCGAGATTAATGAAATTAAGTTACATTCATCGGGTTCATCGAAACTAACTTAATTTCACTAAATTCAGCGAGATTAATGAAATTAAGTTACATTCATCGGGTTCATCGAAACTAACTTAATTTCCCCAAATTCAGCGAGATTAATGAAATTAAGTTACATTCATCGGGTTCATCGAAACTAACTTAATTTCACTAAATTCAGCGAGATTAATGAAATTAAGTTACATTCATCGGGTTCATCGAAAGTAACTTAATTTCACCAAATTCAGCGAGATTAACGAAATTAAGTTACATTCATCGGGTTTATCGAAACTAACTTAATTTCACTAAATTCAGCGAGATTAATGAAATTAAGTTACATTCATCGGGTTCATCGAAACTAACTTAATTTCACCAAATTCAGCGAGATTAACGAAATTAAGTTACATTCATCGGGTTCATCGAAACTAACTTAATTTCCCCAAATTCAGCGAGATTAATGAAATTAAGTTACATTCATCGGGTTCATCGAAACTAACTTAATTTCACTAAATTCAGCGAGATTAATGAAATTAAGTTACATTCATCGGGTTCATCGAAACTAACTTAATTTCACTAAATTCAGCGAGATTAATGAAATTAGGTTACATTCATCGGGTTCATTGAAACTAACTTAATTTCCCCAAATTCAGCGAGATTAATGAAATTAAGTTACATTCATCGGGTTCATCGAAACTAACTTAGTTTCACTAAATTCAGCGAGATTAACGAAATTAAGTTACATTCATCGGGTTCATCGAAACTAACTTAGTTTCACTAAATTCAGCGAGATTAATGAAATTAAGTTACATTCATCGGGTTCATCGAAACTAACTTAATTTCACTAAATTCAGCGAGATTAATGAAATTAAGTTACATTCATCGGGTTCATCGAAACTAACTTAATTTCACTAAATTCAGCGAGATTAACGAAATTAAGTTACATTCATCGGGTTCATCGAAACTAACTTAATTTCCCCAAATTCAGCGAGATTAATGAAATTAAGTTACATTCATCGGGTTCATCGAAACTAACTTAATTTCACTAAATTCAGCGAGATTAATGAAATTAAGTTACATTCATCGGGTTCATCGAAACTAACTTAATTTCACTAAATTCAGCGAGATTAATGAAATTAAGTTACATTCATCGGGTTCATCGAAACTAACTTAATTTCACTAAATTCAGCGAGATTAATGAAATTAAGTTACATTCATCGGGTTCATCGAAACTAACTTAATTTCCCCAAATTCAGCGAGATTAATGAAATTAAGTTACATTCATCGGGTTCATCGAAACTAACTTAATTTCACTAAATTCAGCGAGATTAATGAAATTAAGTTACATTCATCGGGTTCATCGAAACTAACTTAATTTCACTAAATTCAGCGAGATTAATGAAATTAAGTTACATTCATCGGGTTCATCGAAACTAACTTAATTTCACTAAATTCAGCGAGATTAATGAAATTAAGTTACATTCATCGGGTTCATCGAAACTAACTTAATTTCACTAAATTCAGCGAGATTAATGAAATTAAGTTACATTCATCGGGTTCATCGAAACTAACTTAATTTCCCCAAATTCAGCGAGATTAATGAAATTAAGTTACATTCATCGGGTTCATCGAAACTAACTTAATTTCCCCAAATTCAGCGAGATTAATGAAATTAAGTTACATTCATCGGGTTCATCGAAACTAACTTAATTTCACTAAATTCAGCGAGATTAATGAAATTAAGTTACATTCATCGGGTTCATCGAAACTAACTTAATTTCACCAAATTCAGCGAGATTAATGAAATTAAGTTACATTCATCGGGTTCATCGAAACTAACTTAATTTCCCCAAATTCAGCGAGATTAATGAAATTAAGTTACATTCATCGGGTTCATCGAAACTAACTTAATTTCCCCAAATTCAGCGAGATTAACGAAATTAAGTTACATTCATCGGGTTCATCGAAACTAACTTAGTTTCACTAAATTCAGCGAGATTAATGAAATTAAGTTACATTCATCGGGTTCATCGAAACTAACTTAATTTCACTAAATTCAGCGAGATTAATGAAATTAAGTTACATTCATCGGGTTCATCGAAACTAACTTAATTTCACTAAATTCAGCGAGATTAATGAAATTAAGTTACATTCATCGGGTTCATCGAAACTAACTTAATTTCACCAAATTCAGCGAGATTAACGAAATTAAGTTACATTCATCGGGTTCATCGAAACTAACTTAATTTCCCCAAATTCAGCGAGATTAATGAAATTAAGTTACATTCATCGGGTTCATCGAAACTAACTTAATTTCACTAAATTCAGCGAGATTAATGAAATTAAGTTACATTCATCGGGTTCATCGAAACTAACTTAATTTCACCAAATTCAGCGAGATTAATGAAATTAAGTTACATTCATCGGGTTCATCGAAACTAACTTAATTTCCCCAAATTCAGCGAGATTAATGAAATTAAGTTACATTCATCGGGTTCATCGAAACTAACTTAATTTCCCCAAATTCAGCGAGATTAACGAAATTAAGTTACATTCATCGGGTTCATCGAAACTAACTTAGTTTCACTAAATTCAGCGAGATTAATGAAATTAAGTTACATTCATCGGGTTCATCGAAACTAACTTAATTTCACTAAATTCAGCGAGATTAATGAAATTAAGTTACATTCATCGGGTTCATCGAAACTAACTTAATTTCACTAAATTCAGCGAGATTAATGAAATTAAGTTACATTCATCGGGTTCATCGAAACTAACTTAATTTCACCAAATTCAGCGAGATTAACGAAATTAAGTTACATTCATCGGGTTCATCGAAACTAACTTAATTTCCCCAAATTCAGCGAGATTAATGAAATTAAGTTACATTCATCGGGTTCATCGAAACTAACTTAATTTCACTAAATTCAGCGAGATTAATGAAATTAAGTTACATTCATCGGGTTCATCGAAACTAACTTAATTTCACTAAATTCAGCGAGATTAATGAAATTAAGTTACATTCATCGGGTTCATCGAAACTAACTTAATTTCCCCAAATTCAGCGAGATTAATGAAATTAAGTTACATTCATCGGGTTCATCGAAACTAACTTAGTTTCACTAAATTCAGCGAGATTAACGAAATTAAGTTACATTCATCGGGTTCATCGAAACTAACTTAGTTTCACTAAATTCAGCGAGATTAATGAAATTAAGTTACATTCATCGGGTTCATCGAAACTAACTTAATTTCACTAAATTCAGCGAGATTAATGAAATTAAGTTACATTCATCGGGTTCATCGAAACTAACTTAATTTCACTAAATTCAGCGAGATTAACGAAATTAAGTTACATTCATCGGGTTCATCGAAACTAACTTAGTTTCACTAAATTCAGCGAGATTAATGAAATTAAGTTACATTCATCGGGTTCATCGAAACTAACTTAATTTCCCCAAATTCAGCGAGATTAATGAAATTAAGTTACATTCATCGGGTTCATCGAAACTAACTTAATTTCACTAAATTCAGCGAGATTAATGAAATTAAGTTACATTCATCGGGTTCATCGAAACTAACTTAATTTCACCAAATTCAGCGAGATTAATGAAATTAAGTTACATTCATCGGGTTCATCGAAACTAACTTAATTTCCCCAAATTCAGCGAGATTAATGAAATTAAGTTACATTCATCGGGTTCATCGAAACTAACTTAATTTCCCCAAATTCAGCGAGATTAACGAAATTAAGTTACATTCATCGGGTTCATCGAAACTAACTTAGTTTCACTAAATTCAGCGAGATTAATGAAATTAAGTTACATTCATCGGGTTCATCGAAACTAACTTAATTTCACTAAATTCAGCGAGATTAATGAAATTAAGTTACATTCATCGGGTTCATCGAAACTAACTTAATTTCACTAAATTCAGCGAGATTAATGAAATTAAGTTACATTCATCGGGTTCATCGAAACTAACTTAATTTCCCCAAATTCAGCGAGATTAATGAAATTAAGTTACATTCATCGGGTTCATCGAAACTAACTTAATTTCACTAAATTCAGCGAGATTAATGAAATTAAGTTACATTCATCGGGTTCATCGAAACTAACTTAATTTCCCCAAATTCAGCGAGATTAATGAAATTAAGTTACATTCATCGGGTTCATCGAAACTAACTTAATTTCACTAAATTCAGCGAGATTAATGAAATTAAGTTACATTCATCGGGTTCATCGGAACTAACTTAATTTCACTAAATTCAGCGAGATTAATGAAATTAAGTTACATTCATCGGGTTCATCGAAAGTAACTTAATTTCACCAAATTCAGCGAGATTAACGAAATTAAGTTACATTCATCGGGTTCATCGAAACTAACTTAATTTCACTAAATTCAGCGAGATTAATGAAATTAAGTTACATTCATCGGGTTCATCGAAACTAACTTAATTTCACCAAATTCAGCGAGATTAATGAAATTAAGTTACATTCATCGGGTTCATCGAAACTAACTTAATTTCCCCAAATTCAGCGAGATTAATGAAATTAAGTTACATTCATCGGGTTCATCGAAACTAACTTAATTTCACTAAATTCAGCGAGATTAATGAAATTAAGTTACATTCATCGGGTTCATCGAAACTAACTTAATTTCACTAAATTCAGCGAGATTAATGAAATTAAGTTACATTCATCGGGTTCATCGAAACTAACTTAATTTCCCCAAATTCAGCGAGATTAATGAAATTAAGTTACATTCATCGGGTTCATCGAAACTAACTTAATTTCACTAAATTCAGCGAGATTAATGAAATTAAGTTACATTCATCGGGTTCATCGAAACTAACTTAATTTCACTAAATTCAGCGAGATTAATGAAATTAAGTTACATTCATCGGGTTCATCGAAACTAACTTAGTTTCACTAAATTCAGCGAGATTAATGAAATTAAGTTACATTCATCGGGTTCATCGAAACTAACTTAATTTCACTAAATTCAGCGAGATTAATGAAATTAAGTTACATTCATCGGGTTCATCGAAACTAACTTAATTTCACTAAATTCAGCGAGATTAATGAAATTAAGTTACATTCATCGGGTTCATCGAAACTAACTTAATTTCACTAAATTCAGCGAGATTAACGAAATTAAGTTACATTCATCGTTTTCATCGAAACTAACTTAGTTTCACTAAATTCAGCGAGATTAATGAAATTAAGTTACATTCATCGGGTTCATCGAAACTAACTTAGTTTCACTAAATTCAGCGAGATTAATGAAATTAAGTTACATTCATCGGGTTCACCGAAACTAACTTAATTTCCCCAAATTCAGCGAGATTAATGAAATTAAGTTACATTCATCGGGTTCATCGAAACTAACTTAATTTCACTAAATTCAGCGAGATTAATGAAATTAAGTTACATTCATCGGGTTCATCGAAACTAACTTAATTTCCCCAAATTCAGCGAGATTAATGAAATTAAGTTACATTCATCGGGTTCATCGAAACTAACTTAATTTCACTAAATTCAGCGAGATTAATGAAATTAAGTTACATTCATCGGGTTCATCGAAACTAACTTAATTTCACTAAATTCAGCGAGATTAATGAAATTAAGTTACATTCATCGGGTTCATCGAAAGTAACTTAATTTCACCAAATTCAGCGAGATTAACGAAATTAAGTTACATTCATCGGGTTCATCGAAACTAACTTAATTTCCCCAAATTCAGCGAGATTAATGAAATTAAGTTACATTCATCGGGTTCATCGAAACTAACTTAATTTCACTAAATTCAGCGAGATTAATGAAATTAAGTTACATTCATCGGGTTCATCGAAACTAACTTAATTTCACTAACTTCAGCGAGATTAATGAAATTAAGTTACATTCATCGGGTTCATCGAAACTAACTTAATTTCACCAAATTCAGCGAGATTAATGAAATTAAGTTACATTCATCGGGTTCATCGAAACTAACTTAATTTCCCCAAATTCAGCGAGATTAATGAAATTAAGTTACATTCATCGGGTTCATCGAAACTAACTTAATTTCACTAAATTCAGCGAGATTAATGAAATTAAGTTACATTCATCGGGTTCATCGAAACTAACTTAATTTCACTAAATTCAGCGAGATTAATGAAATTAAGTTACATTCATCGGGTTCATCGAAACTAACTTAATTTCCCCAAATTCAGCGAGATTAATGAAATTAAGTTACATTCATCGGGTTCATCGAAACTAACTTAATTTCACTAAATTCAGCGAGATTAATGAAATTAAGTTACATTCATCGGGTTCATCGAAACTAACTTAATTTCACTAAATTCAGCGAGATTAATGAAATTAAGTTACATTCATCGGGTTCATCGAAACTAACTTAGTTTCACTAAATTCAGCGAGATTAATGAAATTAAGTTACATTCATCGGGTTCATCGAAACTAACTTAATTTCACTAAATTCAGCGAGATTAATGAAATTAAGTTACATTCATCGGGTTCATCGAAACTAACTTAATTTCACTAAATTCAGCGAGATTAATGAAATTAAGTTACATTCATCGGGTTCATCGAAACTAACTTAATTTCACTAAATTCAGCGAGATTAACGAAATTAAGTTACATTCATCGTTTTCATCGAAACTAACTTAGTTTCACTAAATTCAGCGAGATTAATGAAATTAAGTTACATTCATCGGGTTCATCGAAACTAACTTAGTTTCACTAAATTCAGCGAGATTAATGAAATTAAGTTACATTCATCGGGTTCACCGAAACTAACTTAATTTCCCCAAATTCAGCGAGATTAATGAAATTAAGTTACATTCATCGGGTTCATCGAAACTAACTTAATTTCACTAAATTCAGCGAGATTAATGAAATTAAGTTACATTCATCGGGTTCATCGAAACTAACTTAATTTCACTAAATTCAGCGAGATTAATGAAATTAAGTTACATTCATCGGGTTCATCGAAACTAACTTAATTTCCCCAAATTCAGCGAGATTAATGAAATTAAGTTACATTCATCGGGTTCATCGAAACTAACTTAATTTCACTAAATTCAGCGAGATTAATGAAATTAAGTTACATTCATCGGGTTCATCGAAACTAACTTAATTTCCCCAAATTCAGCGAGATTAATGAAATTAAGTTACATTCATCGGGTTCATCGAAACTAACTTAATTTCACTAAATTCAGCGAGATTAATGAAATTAAGTTACATTCATCGGGTTCATCGAAACTAACTTAATTTCACTAAATTCAGCGAGATTAATGAAATTAAGTTACATTCATCGGGTTCATCGAAACTAACTTAATTTCCCCAAATTCAGCGAGATTAATGAAATTAAGTTACATTCATCGGTTCATCGAAACTAACTTAATTTCACTAAATTCAGCGAGATTAATGAAATTAAGTTACATTCATCGGGTTCATCGAAACTAACTTAATTTCCCCAAATTCAGCGAGATTAATGAAATTAAGTTACATTCATCGGGTTCATCGAAACTAACTTAATTTCACTAAATTCAGCGAGATTAATGAAATTAAGTTACATTCATCGGGTTCATCGAAACTAACTTAATTTCACTAAATTCAGCGAGATTAATGAAATTAAGTTACATTCATCGGGTTCATCGAAACTAACTTAATTTCCCCAAATTCAGCGAGATTAATGAAATTAAGTTACATTCATCGGGTTCATCGAAACTAACTTAATTTCACTAAATTCAGCGAGATTAATGAAATTAAGTTACATTCATCGGGTTCATCGAAACTAACTTAATTTCCCCAAATTCAGCGAGATTAATGAAATTAAGTTACATTCATCGGGTTCATCGAAACTAACTTAATTTCACTAAATTCAGCGAGATTAATGAAATTAAGTTACATTCATCGGGTTCATCGAAACTAACTTAATTTCACTAAATTCAGCGAGATTAATGAAATTAAGTTACATTCATCGGGTTCATCGAAACTAACTTAGTTTCACTAAATTCAGCGAGA
>CAWLCO010000009.1:0-21566 GCA_963855945.1 Thereva nobilitata | reverse complement strand
ATATATAAGTTAACGAAATATTCTAGTTAACGAAATATAAAATTAATTACCTCAGCAAGAAACAAAAATTATCTTGCACAGCCGTGTAACATGAGCTTATTTTTGTTATGGCTATGGTTTGTTATCTTCCAAAATGCATTCGAATTGCAGCTTCTGATAAAATAAATTGTAATACTTAAGTCAGTTGTTAAACGGAGTCCAAATAAAATAGTTCTGTTCTTAATAAATTTTGTTTTTAATAAAAAATTATTAACTGGCGCCCAAACGTGGGGCAATTTTAAAAGTCAATAGTGTGCTATTAACAAGTAAGAAACAATTATAAGTGAGTAGTGAGTGATAATTCCGTAAAACCACTAATATTGGGAAACGAGGCCCCGGAGTCACCTACACCAGGAAAAAACGGAGTTTTTAAGTAAAAATCTAGGCAGATTTTGAAGTACTTAAAAGCAGCCGCCCAATTTGTTTCAAGGAAAACTAAAAACAGTCCCATACAGAGGAACAGACGATTATTGAGCTTAAATAATAACAACTCCAGATGTTAACCACGCATCTGTTAATTTTAGTGTAAGTACAGTATCACTAAAAAAGAAAACGGAAAAATAAATAAATATTTAGAAAAAAAAGATAACAATTAATGAATATTTTCTTTTAATAGATAAAAATCGTGCATAAATAAATAAAAATATTTTTTTTTAGGAGAAAGTTCTTAATTATAAGTTTAAGTGAAAAATAAATTTCGATGATTTTTTTATTACATTAAAATTACTTTAAAAATAATTACAAGTGAATAAAAATAAAGAGGTTTAAATTAGATTTTTATATACCTACTTAATTAACAAAAAATATAATAAAATTAAATTAAAGATTCAAACAGTTATCCGTTTTATGAAATAGCTTAAAAAAACTAAAAAATACGCTTTTATTTTAAAATGAACTAAAAAGAAAAAAATAATTTTGAAGCTTTTATTGCTCCAGCCAGTGTAGGGAACAACCTACCTTTCGAAATCAGGCAAATAACTAAATTAATGAAGCTATTGGTAAAAATTATAAATATAACTTACTTAAATGTAAAAAATCGTGGGCCTCTTTACCTACATATATTATTATTTTATTAACACTGGAGCTTTTCGTTAGCGGCCAACGCTTTTTTTACATTTAAGTAAGTTATATTTATAATTTTTACCAATAACTTCATTAATTTAGTTATTTGCCTGATTTCGAAAGGTAGGTTGTTCCCTACACTGGCTGGAGCAATAAAAGCTTCAAAATTATTTTTTTCTTTTTAGTTCATTTTAAAATAAAAGCGTATTTTTTAGTTTTTTTAAGCTATATATTTTTATTTTTTACTTTTTAGTCTACCATTTATCTTCCACCATTTTGTTGTGGCCGCCATATTACTTTTGCCGGTCCGATAACTTAGCAAGCACAGCTCAGTTTAAGACAAGAAAGCAATGATAAAGAAGGAAATACGGAATAGAAAAATGCAATAAACTCAAAATCATCGAATTTGCATTTCTGGCTTTTTACTGTAGATATGTGCAATATTTTTCAGATCATTTTAAAATAAAAACGAATTTTTTAGTTTTGCTAAATTGTACATTTTTATTTTTTTACTTTTTGGTCTTCCGTTTTTTGGTAGTCGCCATATTAGGTTTAAAATGACGTCACACGGCTTAATGTATTCTACTCGTCATACTCTTTCATTTGATACCCATATCGAGGGTGTTGTAAAGAAAAAGGTAGTCCGCCATTTTGTGTGGGCCGCCATTTTGAATTTGGAATAACGCCACACAGCTTATAGTGTTCCACTTGTCATATCCTTTCATTTGATACCCATTTTAAGTATGTTAGAAAGAAAAAGTTAATCCGCCATTTTGTAATGGCCGCCATTTTGAATTTGGGATGACGCCATAAGGCTAATTGTATTCTATTTGTCATACCCTTTCATTTAATACCCATGTCGGGGGTCCGGGAGCACAATAGCAAAATTCGGCCGCCATCTTGGAACCGCCATCTTGATTATTTCACAAAATGGTCAGATTGCATTGTCACGCCAGCTTTACATATGGGCAAAATTTGAAGTTGATCGGTTATATGGAAGTGGGTCAAAATCAAGTTGCAAGATTTGTCTACATACATACATACACACATACATACATACATACATACATACATACAGGTGAAGCTAATATAAAGCGTATAAAAATAAAAAAAACTACAAAACCAAACAAAAATAGTTTAGAGATAGTATCTGTGTTACATTTTTTTTTATAAGTTGCACACAATTTTTGCGAACTCAAGACATAAACTTAATGGAAAATTCATATTCATGCGCAATTAGATAAAATTTCGTGAAATTTTTATTCGTTTTTGAAAAAGAAAAAGCGGAAACTATTCAACCTTTAAAACGTAATATTTTTTCTCTCTCTGTCATTCTTTACAATTTGTTTATATTTAAAGTGAATTATTAAATCTTACGTTATATAAAAAAAAACATTACTCAGAAACCAATACGCGTTGTCTTTTGTTCTTTTTCTTTCGTATAATTACATTCTTTCATAATGCCTGACGATAATATTTTGAAACCATCCAAACTTAACAATGCACCTTCGACACCTTCCGCGAGTTCCTCCGGAACCAGTTTCAATCTAAATGATCTTAAAGAAATTATTTCCGAAATCATTCACACCGAAAGCCAACAAACACTCCATCAATTTACTCATCCCATTTCTAATAGTAGTAGGGAATCCGACCAATCTATCGACGTAGAACACAGAACAAATCTCAATGATATGGATAGAATTCCTGATGTAGTCAAATGTCTACGTGAATTTTCCGGACAACCAGGCGAATTTGGCTCCTGGAGAAAAAGTGTAGATAGGATTCTTAAAACTTACGAACCTTTAAAAGGAACTCCAAAATATTTCGGTATCCTCAATGTTATCAGAAATAAAATCACAGGACAGGCAGATACAGCCCTTGAATCTTACAATACTCCCCTGAATTGGGAAAGTATTTCAAAATGTCTTACTCTCCATTACGCGGACAAGCGGGACTTGGGTACTCTCGAATATCAAATGACTACTCTCATTCAAAGAAATAGTTCTATCCCTGAATTCTATCAACAAGTGTATTACCACTTGTCATTAATACTCAACAAATTATCCTCGATGGATATGAGCCAAGAATCTTTAAACGTAATGATTCAAGCTTATAGAGAGAAAGCATTGGATACTTTTATTAGAGGACTTAAGGGAGACCTACCAAGATTACTTAGTATGCGCGGGCCTGCAGACCTTCCAGAAGCAATGCATCTTTGCCTTAAATTAGACAATGTCAATTACCGCGTGCAACATAGCCATGGAAACGTTAAAACCCCACAATTTTCTTCACTACCTCCTATACTTACAAAACAAATAACTCTCCCTCGACAACTTAATACTTACCCACCTCCAAATTTTTACCCAGAATTGCTCTACAATCCACAAGTAACGCGAGGTCCCTTTAGGCCACAACAACAATATCAACCAAGATACTACCAACAGCATTCACAGCAACCACCAAAATTGCCTTATAGAAATTACTATCAGAGACCTCAACCTATGGATGTGGATCAGTCAATTCGCACGCGTCAAGTGAATTACCAGAATAGGCCACAAATGCAAGATCTCGCACATAAAAGAATACATTCACATCAAACGCACCAACCTGCAAAGGTCCAGAGGATTAATCATACTGAACAAACTGCAGACCCGAATCTGCAACAATATTACGAGCAAGCGGAGTGTAATGACGAAAAGTACAACCAGACACTCGTAGACTACACAAACTCCCAGGACATCATTGAACCTGAGGATTATGCTATCCCTCATGATAACCCACATTCTGAGGAAAGCATTGAAGAGCTGGATGATATTCATTTTTTAGATTAAAAAGCTCTTCGCTTCCTTATCTTGAACACAAAGCGAAGAGCGGCAAAACATATAAATTTTTAATCGATACCGGATCTAATAAAAATTATATTCAACCACGTTATATTAAAAATCCGATAACAAATAATAACCCCTTTCTGGCAACCTCGGTTACTGGCAGTATAAGAATTACTCATCATGCGTTAATAGACCTCTTTGGTCCAGACCGAAAACTACAATTCTTTCTCTTACCCACTCTCAAATCTTTCGACGGAATCATTGGTAATGATAGCTTGGTACAATTAGAAGCAACGATCTATACAGATAAAGGGTTCATGATTATTTCTCCAAACAAAAAAGTTCCTCTAAAAAAACACATTTCTGATTCAGTAAATTATTTGAACCTTAGAATTTCTCACCTCGACGTTGGTCAGAAACAAAAATTACATGAACTAATTAAAAACTGCCCTAACTTATTCTCCGATCCTGATGAAAAATTAACCTTCGCTACGAAAATTAAAGGTGAAATTAGAACAACGACTTCAGATCCCGTTTACACTAGAGCTTATCCATATCCCACATGCCTGAAAGACGAAATCGAAAAACAAATAAAAACACTTTTAGAGAACGGTATAATTAGACCTTCGAGATCGCCGTATAACTCTCCAGTTTGGATTGTGCCAAAAAAGGAAGACGCTTCAGGCGAAAAAAAATACAGAATGGTTATCGACTACCGCAAATTAAATACGGTCACCATTGCTGATAAGTATCCAATTCCTGAAATAAATGATGTGCTCGCCAATTTAGGAGAAAATAAATTCTTTACTATTCTTGATCTTAAAAGTGGGTTTCATCAGATTTCATTAAAAGAGTCTGATATTGAAAAAACAGCATTTTCAATAAACCATGGAAAATATGAATTTACACGACTGCCGTTCGGTTTAAAGAACGCGCCGTCTATTTTCCAACGGGCCCTTGATGACATCTTACGAGAGCAAATTGCCAAAAGATGCTATGTTTACATTGATGATATTATCATCTTCGGTAAAACAGAAACGGACCATTTGAAAAACCTTGAGCTCGTCTTCAAAACACTCGAAGCGGCCAATATGAAAGTACAATTGGACAAATGCGAATTTCTTCAGGAAGAAGTAGAATTTCTTGGTTTCATTATCTCAAAAAACGGCATCAAAGCAAACCCGAAAAAAGTCAAGGCAATAGTCGAATATCCTCTACCGAAAACACTTAAAGAACTTCGTTCCTTTTTAGGAATGGCTGGCTATTACCGCCGGTTCATTCAAGACTATGCCAAACTCACGAAACCCTTAACAGCGCTTTTAAGAGGGGAAGATGGACATGTGTCCAAAACAGATTCAAGGAAAAAGCTCGTCAAAATAGATGACAATGCAATCGAAGCTTTCAATAAGGTTAAAAATTCTCTTCTTTCCAAAGAAGTCCTTCTCTCTTACCCCAACTTCGAAAAAGATTTTGAACTAACAACGGATGCCTCGAATTATGCACTCGGTGCAGTATTATCACAAAACGGAAAACCCATAACCTTTATCTCAAGAACACTGCACAAAGCAGAAGAAAACTACGCAACGAATGAGAAAGAAATGTTAGCTATTATTTGGGCTTTAAAATCACTCAGAAATTTCCTTTACGGATCAAGAAAAGTTAACATTTTCACGGATCACCAACCGCTTACTTATGCGCTCAGCAATAAGAATACCAATACAAAAATGAAACGTTGGAAGGCTATCCTGGAGGAATATAACTATGAACTAAAATATAGACCCGGAAAAACAAACATCGTAGCAGACGCGCTGTCAAGAATTCCTAGAGTTGACGAAACAAACGCATTAACTACGACACAACATAGCGATAACAGTTCTTCACATAACCTTATTCCTACAGTAGAAACTCCTATTAATGCCTTTCGAAATCAAATAATTTTAAAACTAGGCAATGAAAATAGCTACCAACTTATTAACCCTTTTCCAAATTACACGAGACATATCGTCACCCGACATAACTATTCCGACAGTGACATTATCGAAATTTTTAAAAAATACTTAAATCCTCATACCCTAAACGGATTAAAAACTGAGGAAGTAATAATGGGGAAAATACAAGAAATCTACCCAATACATTTCAAAAGCTACAAGATCCGTTACACCCAAAAATTAGTACAAGATATTACAGACGAAAGTGAACAAGAGGACAAAATATTGACTATCCATAAACGCGCCCATCATAATGCAGAGGAAAACAGAGATCAAATACTGGCAAAATACTATTTTCCAAAAATGAGCAAAAAAATTAGGTTTTTTGTAAAACGTTGCACTACTTGTAAGGAAAATAAATATGACCGACACCCTAATAAACAAATCTTAGAGTCCACCCCTATACCCGAATATCCCGGTCATACCCTACATCTTGATATTTATTCAACGGAAAATAAACGTGTATTAACCGCTATAGACAAATTTACCAAACTTGCCTACTGCAAAGTTATTAAATCTAAAGCAATAGAAGATATTAAACAACCACTGAGAGACATCTTGTTCTTTTTTAGCGTACCCAAAGCTATAGTAATTGATAATGAAAAATCCCTAAATTCAGCTTCAATAGTATCAATGATGGAAGATAGGCTAAAAATAAAAATTTACAAAACCCCACCGTATAAAAGTGAGGTAAATGGACAGATAGAAAGATTTCATTCTACACTCTCCGAGATAATGAGATGCCTTAAATCAGATGGCGTCGACAGAACATTCGAAGAACTCCTCGAAAGATCTGTACAATCATTCGATCCATTCAACTACTGGCAAAAAACCAGTAGAACTGTTCTACGGTAGAATCCCAAACGTTAGCCCGGAAGAATTCGAACAAGCCCGTTTAAGTAATATAGAAAAATTAAAAGATAAACAACAAAAAGATTTACAAACCCATAATAGAAAAAGAAAACCAATTAAAAACTACGAACCAGGACAGATAATTTATATTAAACATAATAAACGACTAGGTTCTAAGCTTACTGTTAGATACAAGCCAGAAATAGTAAAAGAAAACAAAAATACTTTAGTTATCACGGAATCAGGCAAAGTAATTCATAAGAGCAATATTAGAAACTAAATAAAAATGTTTTTCTCCCTTTACAGGTGTGCTCTAAGCACCACATTCGGTGAAATACAGATTCTCGATTACACGAACTCTCAAATCGTTTCAATCAGTAGTGGTAAAGCCAAAATCCAAAATGGAAATTTCAAATTAATCCACATCATAGATTTAAAAAATTACCAAGATTTCATTGATAGCATGAACGAAGTCCTAAAGAATGGAATAAAAAATGACCACCCTTTTCACCCCTATCTAAGTCACGAATTGACACAAATCCAGTTATTACTAGAAGATTTAAAAATACGCAAAACAAAAAGATCTTTAAATTTTATCGGTAGCGCATGGAAATGGATTGCAGGAAGCCCAGACCATGAGGATTTCGAAATAATAACAAATAAAATAAATAATGTACTAGAGAATAATAATAAACAGGTTATAATTAATCAATTGTATAATGATAGAATTAATAACATAACAAAAATAACAAATGAGATACTAGATGCAATAAAAGAAAAGAAAATTATAAATGAGATATTACCCTTAAACATTCAATATAAATTAAGAATCATTAAAGACGAGTTAATAAATGTTAAATATGCAATCCACTGGGCCAAAATTGGCATTATAAATTCATTAATATTGTCAAACACAGAAGTAAGATTAGCAATTGATACAGTAAAAAAAGAAAATCTACCATATGCAACAACAGAAGAAGCGTTAGATTTTGCAGATATTAAAATAATCAGTAATAATTCATGTTTGCTTTATATTATTTATATTCCTTTAACTACAGAAGAAATGTATGAAAAACTTTTAATTAAACCCATAAAGAAAGGTAGCATAATAAATGAGATGCCATACGAAAAAATATTAAAAGGCGGAAAGAAAATTTTCGGAATCACTAAAGAATGTAAATCAGTAAATTATATTTCAATTTGTAATCAAAATAACCTTGTAGAAATAAGTAATTCCACATGTTTGCCTAATTTACTAGAAAGCCGCAATTCGAAATGTAACAAAATAAACAACCAACACATCCAAACTATAGAGGAGATATCAGAAGGCTTGATATTATTGAACCAGTTCCAAGGTAATGTTTTCATTGAGAGCGAAAAACACAATTTAAATGGCACCTATCTGATCAAGTTCCACAACACATCTCTGAAGATCGGTGACAGAACATTTATTTCCAAAGAAAAATCTTCAATTCAAATACTTCCGGCTATCTTACAACCCAATCCAGATGAACAGCACTACCAAGAAATTTTATCCCTACAAATGCTGAAAGACATCCATATTAACAACACAAATGAAATTGAACTGCTTCAAAGAAATAAAACAATCAACGAATCCATTGGTATTAGTTCCATTGCACTAATAGTCATTATCGCAGCAGCTTATCTTATACTTCGCTGGAAGAAAAACAAAACAACAATAAGAATCGTTAACAAATCTAAAATAGAAGAGCCAATCCAACTAGAACAGATGAATCAGGATGTCGATAACAGCCAGGAATCAACATCTCGAGGAAGAACATCACCAACAACATCTGTACCGGCACAATGGAGCTCCTTGCTGGTGACAGCAAGGCTACTGCCATCGTGCTTGGGTAAACATAAAAAAATTTAGAAGACTACATCCTCCCTAGTTTCCTAAATGGTTTTAGGGGATGCTAAACCGGCCACACGGTTTACGCTAGCTCGCCGGTGGGGGCGTGGGGTTGTGTGACCGGGACACTACCCCTATGATTCACCACTTACCTATTGTTTAAAAGGGATATCTCTTCATATCATTCTTTTCCTAGGTTAGCCAAAGCGATTCATCGCTGGACGTTTCCATCGACCTGGTGGACCTGTAAATGTTCAACGCGACTTTGAGAGGACCCTGGAGAGAAAGCACAACCCAACCATCCTGGACAATTTATCCCCTTAGGCTGTCATGCCTAGTAATACTAGTGGGGTTAAAGAAAGTGACAACAAATATATTTTAAAATAATTACAGTATAGTACAATTACTCAACATCAAAACAGAGGTAAGTTTGCTTTAACTAATAGATGTAAATCAAACAACAAATACTCCTATAATCTAGGTAATGTGGACACAGCCAACTATTACCACCAAATAATAACGTTAATGCAACAACGGAAGGAAACAAATCAATCGTCGCGCTGGTACCAGTCGAGGATTCCTTTCTTTCGTACAACACCAAACCGGAAGATAAAATTTATAACTAAGGGCGTGTACTAAAGTAAAATAGTAACTAGATTATATGTTAAGAAATTGTTAAATATAAGAGTATAATAATTATGGTATGAATATATAATTATTTGATAAGTATTGTAATATATGTAATTAGTGGATATTACAATTTCCTTTGGTGTGATAATTAAATAGTGTATTTGAGAAAATATTTGTGGGGAATATACATTTAGTTAAAAATTTGGATGTATATGACTTAATTCCCAAAACTAAAGGTACAATACTCCAAACAGAACGAATGTTGTTATTGTGATGCCGTATAATTCAAAATTGTCATATACTGAATATCATTAATATGTATGTTCATATATTTAGAAATATTTTTAGGGTTAAGCGATATATTTAAAAATTGTTTATATATTTAATAAAGTTACTATATAAATAAGTAAAAGTGTAAAATTAACCAATAATAAACGTGTAAGTATTTGATTATAAGATAATCTAATTAACAAGGATATATCTTTGTATATTTATATGCATAACCCACGAAGAATGACTTAATACTAAAAAAACCGTACCTTACACTTTCCCCACGGTTTGGTTACCGGATAACGCACGCCTTGCCTCCTGTACCCTGATACTGCGAGCTGAGTTAATGCCAAACACCGCGGTCCAGCGTTAGCGGGATTACTCCACCGACACCCTTCAGAGTAAGGATGGGAAGAACCTCCTGCCTCGTCAGTAATTCACAAAAGTTATTGTTCACTTATGTTTTTCTAGATTATGCTATTTATTTTATTCTAGTTTTTTTTTTGTTTTTGTGATAGGGCAAAATGCCATTCGGATTTGACTTCACCAGATCAAAATTATACCCAATCAGATGTCAGATCGAGAACACTTCCCAAAAAAATTAACATTTATTGACCTGTGTAATTTAACTTCAGTTGGTGATGGTGAATATGGCCGAATTGATACGCTGTTATTAGACTCCTGGTTTACTGACGTAAATGCTTTTCGACAAGGGCCTTACCTTGCTGACCCTAAATAAAATTCTTACATAACTTACAATATCTCACGCCATAGGATAATTCTAAAGCTATCTCCTGATTATTTGGCTTCTGATGATCCAATATATGTGCACTTCTTTAGACCAAATATATGGAATGCAACCCGGGTCCAAAGATTCCGCAACTGAAATATAAGCAGGTAAATGCCTTCCTTCGTCGAGCTTCCTTTTTTATATATGTATGCCAGCAGGAAACAATGCGTGTATCACACCGAAAGTTCATAGACCGAACTCTATAAAATGTACTCAGGAATTTATGCGATGTAACGCAGTTACTGATAATTATAAACTTTTTCCATGAATTAATTTCGAAACTTTTTCTTATTGTTTTTAAAAAAATCACGAACAAGAATCCTGGAACCCCAAAAGCTAACAGACTTCCTTTTCATGCCATCTAAATTCGGACTCTACGCGATCACGAATATCTCCAGCCTCGTTCTTACTAAATTCCAATCCAGACTGTCAAAAATTTTCATTTTTTTTTCCAGAACAAAAAACTATTTTTTTTTCGACTACTAGAATTTAAAAAATTTTTCCCAAAATTTTTTGTGTGAAGTAATTTTATTAATTAAGCCTGAACTTTCCGATAGATGGAGGACCATTAAAAGGGAGAAACTTTCGGTAAATAACCGACCGTTACATACCCTCGGGTCCACAAGGCCGACTTGCGAGGCAGTGAGGAGCCGAAAAAAACGGAAGGTTTTTCAGCCGTAAGACTTAGTGGTTGGCGCCCATGTGTGGCTCGTCTCACACCCTGAGATTCAGAGTCTCATGCTACAGCTGCAGAGCTAGCCGGGCATCCAATATCTAAGGCGTTATCCATAAAAATCTGAGAGAATTTAGTTGTGCTGTCAAAAATGAAAATTTTGTGAGATGGTCAGTCTGACGAGTCTCTCGGAGGGTAAGTCTGGAGTTTCAGGGATCCGGCGGCAGGCAATACCACATTGTCCCCCTCCGGGTCTCTACAATCAACCAGACCTCCACGCCGACCATGTCTCCTTTCGTTCCATCGGGTCAGTCTCCCGCAATACCATATTGCCTTTGACATTCCCCGGTGGATCGCCAGGACAACCATTCGCCGAGAGTAATTCTCCAGACTGAACGAAAATCAAAGAGGTATACCATCCGCTAGGGAAGCTACCTAAGCGGATTAAGGCACCCTATTAATAACCAGTGAAGCCGGCGAGATGCCTTCTTAGGGCTACTCCGAGGAGCGTTTGCTTCGAGGACAATCAGGGACGTATGTCTTTAGCGTGATACACGCCTATGCTCTTACCAGCCAAATCCTCCAGCTCGTACAAGCTAGTTCCAATTTCTCTTCGTATCCGAGCTTTCACGAACTTGGGCGCCAGTTTGGCACTGAAACGTCCAACTCTGTTACTCACCCAGAAGGTTCTCCGGAATACCTCATCCCCAGGGCGAAAACTGCCCACACGGCATCGTAAGTTGTACCGGGAGGTATGCCTGGTGTGCGCGGCGGCTAAATTTAGCGTGACCCGCTCACGTATTTTCTGCAATTTGTCCGTCAAGGGCAAGAAAGCGATGTCACCCTCCTGGAAAACGTTCAGTTTCTTCAGGACGGGATAAGCTGATCCGTGCAGGATCATATGGCTACCAAAAAGGGCCTGATACGGTGACATGCCTATCGCCTCGTGGTGGGCACTACGAAGAGCACATTCAATGGACGAGAGATGTCTATCCCACTCACGATGATCCTCCTTTAAGTACGCCCTAATGGCGGCTAGGACTGATCGATTCACCCGCTCTGAAGCGTTAGGGTGAGGCGAATATACTGCAGTGCGCACATGACGCACGCCGTAGTCATTCAGCAGTTTAGCAAACTCTTTGGAGGTGAATTGCCGACCATTGTCGGAGAAAATGGTTTCAGGAACTCCAAAGGTGTGAAAAATAGTTTGCTCGAGGAACTTGACGGCCACCGCCGTGGTCTCAGCGGACACGGGGTGCAAGAAGGCAAACTTAGTAAAGGCATCCAAGACGACAAACACTGCTGTGTGGCCTTTCTTCGATCGGGGGTAAGGACCCAAGAAGTCTACGTAGAGAAATTGAAACGGCTTCGAAGCATCCATGGGGTTACCCATAGGTGGACGAAGTACTGAACTGGGGGCTTTGGTGGTCTTGCAGATCTCACAGTTGGCGATGAATTCCCGCACCTGTTTGGACATGCCTGGCCAAAAGTACTTACATCTTAGACGGTTTAGAGTTTTCCCTACTCCGCCATGAGAGGTTTGAGGTGGCAAGTGAGCCGACTCGATCAGAGGCGTGGTCAGTTCCGTTGGGACCCACAATTTCCACGTTAAGTCGTCAGCCACAGAGTCTCCAGTACGTGGGGAGGTACGCTGGAATACATACCCATCTTCAACTCGCAGGTCTGGTAACTGCGGTGAGGCTTGCCTGATTCGTTCAACCAGACGAAGATAATCAGGGGATTTGAAGGACGTGGCATTTAAGTCCACGTCGAAACACAGGGACAGATCGTCAACGCAATCCATGCGTGACAAGGCATCGGGAACCACATTGTGGGTGCCTTTGCGATGTTCGATCGTAAAATCGAACCCCTGAAGCTTAAGACTCCACCGGGCTAAACGTCCGTTGAGCTCCTTCTGGCCCATGAGCCACTTCAGGCTTGCATGGTCAGTAATGACTGTGAAAGCCTGTCCCTCCACATAAGCTCTAAACTTTTTTATACTCAGCACGGCTGCGTAGCACTCGAGCTCAGTAATGGTGTAGTTTCGCTGTGCTCCGTTCAATTTCTTGGACATATAAGCAATCGGATGTTCTCCTCCATCCATGTCCTTTTGAAAGAGCACACTACCTACACCAGTTCTGCTGGCATCGCACTGAATATAAAAAGGTTTAGAAAAATCTGGAGTGACTAGAAGAGGAGCTTCCGTCATCAGCTTTTTCAAAGTCTCGAACGCCTGCTGGGCCTCATCATTCCAACTAAAAGTTTTTGTCTTCAAACAATCCGTGATTGAGGAAGCCACGCTAGCATAATTGGGGATGAAACGCTGATACCATCCGGTCATACCCAAGAACCTCCTAGTCTGCTTATGAGACTTCGGAGTCGGGAATTCCGTGATGGCCGTCACCTTATTAGGATCGGTTTTCAGTGTCCCATCACCAATTATGAAGCCGAGATACTTGACTTCAGTCACGCAAAATTTGCTTTTAGCCAGATTGAGTGTCAACCCCGCACGACGGAGACAGCTGGCGACTTCGTCCAAAAGCTTTAAGTGGGAGTCAAAGTCCGGTGAAACTATGAGCAGGTCGTCCAGATAGACAAAGACGTTCTCACGTAAATGTCCAGGAATGCTCTTGTCCATCAAGCGACACATGCGCTGTGGGGCATTACACAAGCCGAAAGGCATGACTGTAAACTGGTACAGGGGACGACCGGGGACAGTGAAAGCTGTCCGCTCTCGCGACTTCACCTCTAAGGGAATTTGCCAGAAAGCATCCTTAAGGTCCAAACTCGTGATGAACTTGGTGTCTTGAAGACGACCAAGAAGACCATCGATGTGTGGAAGGGGATAGGCGTCTTTGACAGTGACACTGTTGACCTTGCGAGAGTCAAGACACAGGCGGACCTTACCTGGTTTGCGAACTAACACCACTGGAGAATTCCAGGGACTGTTCGATGGCTCAATCACCCCCAAAGCCAACATCCTGTCCAACTCGCCATACATCAAATGTTGAATAGCGGGTGAAACAGGATAATGCCTCTGCTTAATGGGAACTGAGTCACCAGTGTCTATCGTGTGTTCTTCCAGGTGGGTCTTTCCCAGTCCTAAGACATCGAAAGAGGGAAACCTGGCCTTGACCCGCTCCAACTGCTCGCTTTGCAAGGACGTTAAGTCGTGCATGTTAGTAGACGCAGTTGAGGCGTTTAACTCGCAGACTAATTGGGGAGCGATGCTGAAAAGTTTCCAAAAATCGATCCCTAGATACAGTCTCTGGCTGAGACTGGGCACCACATAGATAGTCATATCACGGGTCCGTCCTCCACAGGAGACCGGAACCCGGATGTAACCGCAAATTCTTTGTGAAGCCCCGTCAGCAGTTTGCAACGCAGTGTGCAAAGTGTAGACTGTCACTTCGGGATGATTGGCTAGAAAGGATTCAGCATCTCTTCCCAGACAGCTGATACTAGCGCCACTGTCCAATAAACCATTCACCTCCTCATTAAGTAAGGTGACCTTAGTAAAAGGACGAGGATCTGACAAGTCAGAGATGAAAGCAGAAACAAGTTTCTGCGAAAGATGTCGCTTCTCCTTAGCTCGTACTCTAATTTGGGGAGGGGTATGCCGAGAATGCAGGGAGTCCACAAAAGGTGGCTCCGAAAAGATGCGGGCACGAGTGGAGATATATCTCTTCCAACGGGAAATAAAGGAGAGTCTGACCTCCTCGGAGGGAAAAGATGGAAGAGCCTCAGTTGACGTAAAGTCGCTGATGGTAGACGTAGCAGGTATATATGAAGTGGACGAGGGAATAACGGGCGAGCTTAGCTCGGGCGCGGACTCCCGTATGGTCTCGCACCCCTGCTCCGGTTTCCCTGGCAGGTGGGACAGACTGGGGTCACGACTCCTGGCTTGCCACACTTGTAGCAAAACAGGCCACGAGTCTCAGATGGGCAGTCCATAAAAGGATGACCCTGTTGCTGGCAATTCCAACAACGGAAAGGTCGCGGGTTCGCCGGGAACTGACGCGGCGCGGTCATCTCATCTACTCCTTGCGGGGATACGTCCGGTGGTAATGAATTCGATTCATTCATTGTCGAATAGTCAATCTCGTGTATTTGTCGATCGGGCCTTCGTTCCAGACGTTTCTGCCTATGCCAGCGTTCAGCTCGAACGCAGACTTCCCGCAAGTCATGCATGGTTGTGAAACGTTGTCCTATCACTACTGACCCTAAAGGTGCGTCCAAATTCTGCAAGATTATGTCCACCAACTCCACCTCCGGCATTGGATTGGACATTCGATTATACACCGACAATATTTTTGCGACATATTCATCATAGGAATTGCCATGTTGTCTCAGTTCTAAGAGCCGTTTGATCAGCTCAAAATCTGATTCGCGACTCCTAAACTGTCTTGTGAGGTGAAGCTTCACCCCTTCCCAATCTGGGTCACGGACTTGGCGGCGGAACTGGGACCAGTACCAGTCCTCGGCTCGGCCTGTGAGTAAAGCCGAAATATTTCGACATAGTTCAGTCTGGCTGACCCACTCGTCGCGTGCCCTCAGCTCCAACCGGAACAAAAATTCTTCTGCCGACAGCGCAGGGTTATCACCGGAAAACTTGATGTTCCAGGTTGTAACTGGAGACTTGCGGCGATAGGATCCGGTTGACGCTTCCCTTCTGCTGTCGGTATGTACGGGCTCAGCCGGGGGATAGTGTCGATCGATACAGGGGGGTATCGGAATCCCCGCAGCCCGCTGTTGGGCCCGCAGTGCCTCTAGTTCCCGTTGTACCTGTTGGAGTTGTTCCTCCGTGGTGGGATCGTTTGCTTCAGAAAGTGACGACTCATCAGGGTCGATGTGTGATTCGCCTGGACGGTCGCTTTCGCCAGTGGCGAGAGCGGTTTTCTTTCCGCCTCTCAATTCCATTTATATGACGTATTACCAAGAAATCCGAAAATGACTATGAATGGGGACGTCTTCGGGATGCTATCCACTTTATAAACGATACCCGTGCAAGATAGGGGCACTACACTAGCGCAAAAATTACAGCAACAACCGATACACAAAATAGTATTTCTCAACAATCTAACCAATAATTAACAAAAATGATGACCAAGTCGGTAGTACTACTACGGTACTTGTAGATATACTAATGAACAAAAATTCCGTAAGTCGACTAACAATAGTTATGCTACTCGCAATAATCAAAACCGTACAATAGCTGAGAAAAATTAAAGTGTAAAATAGTTTTTATTTGTTTCTGTCAATGTGTGTTAATTCTCCAGGATGGTTGAGGCAAAACAATCTCTCTCTCCAGGACTCTCGGTGGCCGAGGTCATCGATGTCAGTCGGTGGTAGCTATGAGACACAGCCAGCACCGAGTGCCATCAACAACGCCGGAAGCACCACACGTCTTCATCCACTTGAACGACATGAAGAGTCTACCTCCACATAAAACCAAGGAAATCTTCTTCGAAAATAATAAAAATTTTAATTGGATTCCGCTGTCCAACCACAACTGAGCTACACTACGGAAAATCAATCAGCAGTGGGGACAGACTGGAGAGAAAAATAATAAAAGCACAAGGAAGGAGCCGGATGTCCCTCAACCAAAAGTCCACAGGGCGCAAGTGATTAGCCAGACGGTTAAGCCTGTGCGGCCTCATAGAGGTTCACCTGAAGTGACCCCATCCCTTACCATATTTCGACCAAATTGTCTAAAGTGAACGGAAAGAAAAAAGAATTTGAGGGGACTGAATGGATTAAAGATGTCCACGGGGCGCAGTGGGCAGGCGATAGCACGCCTGTTACCTCAGCCGGTTAAGCCCGAGTTACAACTCAAACGTCCATCAGCAAAAAGTAACAAGGATCCTGTCCACTGAACGAAGCACTGGCAGGCGGTATGACGCCTGATACTCAGGACGACGAGCAAAAACACAGGACAAAAGAACTCTGACTCAGCCTTCACCCATGGCCAAGCGGTCATACGCTTGTTAGCCAGCGGTGCCGGTAAGCCTAGTTCAAAGATGCCTAAAGCGAAGAAGATAACATGATGCGGGACAATCTAAAAGTGAAAGCAAAATAAAATTCACACTGAATTTAGACAACAGAGATGAATCTGAAAAAAAAAGAGGCAGTGGTGGTGAACCATAATCAAATATAATTTTAACAAGTTAACAGAATTTGGCCGCCATTTATGAAATAAATGGGCGCCGGAATTTAATCTTGAAACTCATTTGCCAAAGTCGTTGGGATGAAAGCATGCGTTGGGCGCCATTTATGTAATAAATGGGCGCCGGAATTTAATATTGAAAACTTGCTTGCCAAAATCGTTGGGCGCCATTTTATGTACCGGCACAATGGAGCTCCTTGCTGGTGACAGCAAGGCTACTGCCATCGTGCTTGGGTAAACATAAAAAAATTTAGAAGACTACATCCTCCCTAGTTTCCTAAATGGTTTTAGGGGATGCTAAACCGGCCACACGGTTTACGCTAGCTCGCCGGTGGGGGCGTGGGGTTGTGTGACCGGGACACTACCCCTATGATTCACCACTTACCTATTGTTTAAAAGGGATATCTCTTCATATCATTCTTTTCCTAGGTTAGCCAAAGCGATTCATCGCTGGACGTTTCCATCGACCTGGTGGACCTGTAAATGTTCAACGCGACTTTGAGAGGACCCTGGAGAGAAAGCACAACCCAACCATCCTGGACAATTTATCCCCTTAGGCTGTCATGCCTAGTAATACTAGTGGGGTTAAAGAAAGTGACAACAAATATATTTTAAAATAATTACAGTATAGTACAATTACTCAACATCAAAACAGAGGTAAGTTTGCTTTAACTAATAGATGTAAATCAAACAACAAATACTCCTATAATCTAGGTAATGTGGACACAGCCAACTATTACCACCAAATAATAACGTTAATGCAACAACGGAAGGAAACAAATCAATCGTCGCGCTGGTACCAGTCGAGGATTCCTTTCTTTCGTACAACACCAAACCGGAAGATAAAATTTATAACTAAGGGCGTGTACTAAAGTAAAATAGTAACTAGATTATATGTTAAGAAATTGTTAAATATAAGAGTATAATAATTATGGTATGAATATATAATTATTTGATAAGTATTGTAATATATGTAATTAGTGGATATTACAATTTCCTTTGGTGTGATAATTAAATAGTGTATTTGAGAAAATATTTGTGGGGAATATACATTTAGTTAAAAATTTGGATGTATATGACTTAATTCCCAAAACTAAAGGTACAATACTCCAAACAGAACGAATGTTGTTATTGTGATGCCGTATAATTCAAAATTGTCATATACTGAATATCATTAATATGTATGTTCATATATTTAGAAATATTTTTAGGGTTAAGCGATATATTTAAAAATTGTTTATATATTTAATAAAGTTACTATATAAATAAGTAAAAGTGTAAAATTAACCAATAATAAACGTGTAAGTATTTGATTATAAGATAATCTAATTAACAAGGATATATCTTTGTATATTTATATGCATAACCCACGAAGAATGACTTAATACTAAAAAAACCGTACCTTACACTTTTCCCACGGTTTGGTTACCGGATAACGCACGCCTTGCCTCCTGTACCCTGATACTGCGAGCTGAGTTAATGCCAAACACCGCGGTCCAGCGTTAGCGGGATTACTCCACCGACACCCTTCAGAGTAAGGATGGGAAGAACCTCCTGCCTCGTCAGTAATTCACAAAAGTTATTGTTCACTTATGTTTTTCTAGATTATGCTATTTATTTTATTCTAGTTTTTTTTTTGTTTTTGTGATAGGGCAAAATGCCATTCGGATTTGACTTCACCAGATCAAAATTATACCCAATCAGATGTCAGATCGAGAACACTTCCCAAAAAAATTAACATTTATTGACCTGTGTAATTTAACTTCAGTTGGTGATGGTGAATATGGCCGAATTGATACGCTGTTATTAGACTCCTGGTTTACTGACGTAAATGCTTTTCGACAAGGGCCTTACCTTGCTGACCCTAAATAAAATTCTTACATAACTTACAATATCTCACGCCATAGGATAATTCTAAAGCTATCTCCTGATTATTTGGCTTCTGATGATCCAATATATGTGCACTTCTTTAGACCAAATATATGGAATGCAACCCGGGTCCAAAGATTCCGCAACTGAAATATAAGCAGGTAAATGCCTTCCTTCGTCGAGCTTCCTTTTTTATATATGTATGCCAGCAGGAAACAATGCGTGTATCACACCGAAAGTTCATAGACCGAACTCTATAAAATGTACTCAGGAATTTATGCGATGTAACGCAGTTACTGATAATTATAAACTTTTTCCATGAATTAATTTCGAAACTTTTTCTTATTGTTTTTAAAAAAATCACGAACAAGAATCCTGGAACCCCAAAAGCTAACAGACTTCCTTTTCATGCCATCTAAATTCGGACTCTACGCGATCACGAATATCTCCAGCCTCGTTCTTACTAAATTCCAATCCAGACTGTCAAAAATTTTCATTTTTTTTTCCAGAACAAAAAACTATTTTTTTTTCGACTACTAGAATTTAAAAAATTTTTCCCAAAATTTTTTGTGTGAAGTAATTTTATTAATTAAGCCTGAACTTTCCGATAGATGGAGGACCATTAAAAGGGAGAAACTTTCGGTAAATAACCGACCGTTACACATCTCCACCTCAGGCTAAAAAACGAGATGTTACCTTCCTAATCAAATGAGGACATTTGATCTTAAGAAGGGAAGAGTTAACGAAATATTCTAGTTAACGAAATATAAAATTAATTACCTCAGCAAGAAACAAAAATTATCTTGCACAGCCGTGTAACATGAGCTTATTTTTGTTATGGCTATGGTTTGTTATCTTCCAAAATGCATTCGAATTGCAGCTTCTGATAAAATAAATTGTAATACTTAAGTCAGTTGTTAAACGGAGTCCAAATAAAATAGTTCTGTTCTTAATAAATTTTGTTTTTAATAAAAAATTATTAACTTATATATATATATATATATATATATATATATATATATATATATATATATATATATATATATATATATATATATATATATATATATATATATATATATATATATATATATATATATATATATATATATATATATATATATATATATATATATATATATATATATATATATATATATATATATATATATATATATATATATATATATATATATATATATTATATATATATATATATATATATATATATATATATATATATATATATATATATATATATATATATATATATATATATATATATATATATATATATATATATATATATATATATATATATATATTATATATATATATATATATATATATATATATATATATATATATATATATATATATATATATATATATATATATATATATATATATATATATATATATATATATATATATATATATATATATATATATATATATATATATATATATATATATATATATATATATATATATATATATATATATATATATATATATTATATATATATATATATATATATAATATATATATATATATATATATATATATATATATATATATATATATATATATATATATATATATATATATATATATATATATATATATATATATATATATATATATATATATATATATATATATATATATATATATATATATATATATATATATTATATATATATATATATATATATATATATATATATATATATATATATATATATATATATATATATAAATATATATATATATATATATATATATATATATATATATATATATAAATATATATATATATATATATATATATATATATATATATATATATATATATATATATATATATATATATATATATATATATATATATATATATATATATATATATATATATATATATATATATATATATATATATATATATATATATATATATATATATATATATATATATATATATATATATATATATATATATAAATATATATATATATATATATATATATATATATATATATATATATATATATATATATATATATATATATATATATATATTATATATATATATATATATATATATATATATATATATATATATATATATATATATATATATATATATATATATATATATATATATATATATATATATATATATATATATATATATATATATATATATATATATATATATATATATATATATATATATATATATATATATATATATATATATATATATATATATATATATATATATATATATATATATATATATATATATATATATATATATATATATATATATATATATATATATAATATATATATATATATTATATATATATATATATATATATATATATATATATATATATATATATATATATATATATATATATATATATATATATATATATATATATATATATATATATATATATATATATATATATATATATATATATATATATATATATATATATATATATATATAT
>CAWLCO010000008.1:0-49857 GCA_963855945.1 Thereva nobilitata | reverse complement strand
TATATATATATATATATATATATATATATATATATATATATATATATATATATATATATATATATATATATATATATATATATATATATATATATATATATATATATATATATATATATATATATATATATATATATATATATATATATAATATATATAAACTTTGAAAGTTCACTCATATTCTCTCAACGTAAGTTTTTGCCCAAGGTATGCTCCTACGGAGAGCTGCCAAAATGCTACAAATTCTACCGGTTGTGTTCGTAGGCAACCTAAAGCATTTTTCAAGGCTGTCATTCAAGATTATTGTAATAATTTTATACCGGAAAAATTCAGCTTAGATGATTTGTGCAATGATTGTACATATTGTTCAGGTTTAGGTTATAGATTATGAGAGCTTTAGTTGATTAAGATTTTTCAAGTTGGGTTCTCAAAGTTGGCAATTCTACTGTTGAATGTCCAGAAGGAATTAAAAATACTCAGCATAGTATTTTAATTCCCTTTAAATTTATCTCGAAAAATATTGTTAGGTACTGGTGGGTTTAGTGAAACTTTCACAACGCAAGATGTCCTTAGTATTTCTAAAAAAGCAGTTTTATGTCCTAAAAATGATCACGTCCGTGTAATAAATGAATCTGTTCTTGCTAGAATGAGCGCGGAAGAAGTGCCATACTATTCAATCGATTCCATGGTAATAGATGACGATAGTTTTTTTTTTACCAAGCACAAGTAAACTTTCCAGTAGAATTTCTTAATACTTTGAACCCATCCGGTAGGCCCCACATTAGATAAATTTAAAAAAAAGTTGCATAGTTTTGTTACTACGAAACCTTTCTATTAAGAATGGTTTGTGTAATGGAACCACATTACCTATTCGCGACTTTCGCGCGAATGTAATCCAAGCCGAGTGTCTTACATGATCTCAAAGAGGCAAGATTCACTTTATCCCACGGATACATCAAACGACCCTGGTCTTCCATTTAATTTCAAGCGTCATCAATTTCCCCTGCGCCTAGCGTAAGCAATGACAATAAATAAGTCACAAGGTCAAACATTCGAAAAAGTTGGTCTTCTTCTTGCGGAACCATGTTTTACGAACGGTCGGTTGTATACAGCGATCGTAAAATTGATGTTTCAAGTGGTCTTGAAGTCTTCAAGTGGAATTGTCACTGAGAACTTGGTTTATAAAGAAGTTTTAATGTAATTAAAAAAATAAACCAGGAGATAACTCTTCCTTTTTGAACCGTGCTCAAGCGATTGCAAAATTCAAGTTCGAAATGATCCAATCGTAACTTCCGATTTGAGGAATTACCACTGTGGGCTTTGGGATAATTAAAATAATAATATACTCTGCACAATTGTGCAGGGGCCCGACTAGTTAAACTAAATGAATTAAAACCAGTGCATATTAACTTCACTAATAAAAAATTAGTAAATCCACCTACAGTAAACTTAAAGGGACATAGCACCTACAAATTATCAAAAAATCTACAATTTTGTTTTGATAGAAGTTGTTAGAAAAAACCTTTACGAAATATTTTTTAATAATATAAATAAAAGTGAAAGGCATCGTAGATTGAATTGGTAAGGTTTTTTTAAAGATAAGATTTTTGTATTTTAACTTGAACGCGATTTTCTTAAAACAACGTGTTTCAAGTTGGTGGGCAAGATTAAGAAAAAATATTTATTCAATCGTTCTAAAATTTTAACACGTTAATCTACACATGGTAATGTACAAAATGAACTACGGATGAAAAAATCGGCGTACATTTTTTTGAGTAACAGGATGTTTTCGATGGCAAAAAATTTATTTTATTTACAAAATTTACCCATTTACGAACTGACTTGAATACCCCTAATATAAATAAAAGTGAAAGGCATCGTAGATTGAATTTTGGTAAGGTTTTTTTAAAGATAAGATTTTTGTATTTTAACTTGAACGCGAAAAAACGCCTCCATTTTGTTTTTTTCGAACCAAATTTTTTCTTTTTAGTTCATTTTATAGCGGCTTTGATGATAATTAAAACCCCTTTTTTGTTTTTGTGTCCGACTTTTTTGAGAGCAGAAATCCTGCTCAACGCGATTTTCTGGGGTTTTTTTGAAAAAATTCTAGCAGACGACGCGGACCAAAAAAATTAAAAAAATATTTTTTTGTATAGTTAAATACTAGTAAAACATATGTGCAAAGTTTCATTAAGATATGTCTACATTTTCATTTAAAAATTTACATTAAAAAACAAAAAAAAAATTGAAATTTGAAGATGCTATGTCCCCTTAAATGGGGTGGATGTTCCTCAAGGAAACACGGCCAAATATTTGGGAATGACACTAGATGTCAAGTTAAGGTGGAAAGAGCACGTCAAAAAGAAAAAAAATGAACTTGAAATAAAATATAGAGATATGTATTGGCTTTTAGGTAAAAAATCCAAATTGCCGATACAAAATAAGATTATGTGGTATAATCAAATTATCAAGCCGATATGGTTGTACGGCATACAAATATGGGGATGTGCCAAAAAAACTCATTTACAGCAAATACAAACGTTCCAGAACAAAGTCTTGAGGAACATGGTATGCGCACCCTGGTATGTGCGCAATAACGACTTGCACAGAGATCTAAAAATCCCTTTAGTTATCGATGAAATAAAAAAGTATGCGGTAAAGCACAAAGCCCGTCTCCTAGATCATTTTAACGTTGAAGCCCGGCGGCTGCTATATTCTCCTAGTTCCGCGGGGGGGCTTAAAAGAATAAAGCCTCTTGATATTTCTGCAGCACTTCTACCGAAGAGCTGTAAACTTTCAAATCATTAACGTTAGCATAAAATTAATGGTTGGTCCTTCTGACCAGTTTCAATTACTTAAAACAGGGTTGGTGTTTTAGTGGATTAAAGTCTCACACTACTCTGTGCAAAAGCTCGCGTTTGCTCAAAGTGCATTTCGATGGTCTCACCATCCTTACCCCAAAACAAAAAAAAATGTGGTATTGATACCATGGTATCGATACCAAATACTACATAGTATACTAACCCCTGACACATATCGCTGATTCCATGTCAAACCGAACACTAAATATTAATTGATCATCCCGATTTTTAGTCCAGGCGCTGTAGCCAAAATTTTACTAAGACCTGACACTAAATCCAATAGAAATGATTTTTGGCACATAGGCAATTTTTGAAGAGTACTTTAAGAAAAAAAATTGTTCTGCACCCGAACACCTAGGGAAACTTGGGAAAATTCCCGGGAAAACTCGGAAAATTCATATTCCATCAATAACTTGGAAGGGGTTGAAAATTTCGATATAATGTATAGAACAAACTTGTAGAGCGTGAAAATTTTCACAAAAAAGGTCTTTTTCGAAAATTGCTTCCAATGAGAGATATGAGCTATAATTGATTTTTTCAGAGTTCCGCGCGAAAAATTCGGGATATCATAAGATTTACCCCGACGCTCGACTAAAACCGCTGTAACTCCCTTGTTTTTGGTCGAAAATTCATAAACTAAACGGTATGTTAAAGGAAAATTCTTCAACAATTGTCATATATAGCTGGCGGGTGTCGGTAGAAGTGGTTTCTATTTGATATTCAAAGGTGAAGTAATGATCTTTGATAAATAAACAATGTAAGTTTACTAATTTTTTACCAGTTCCTATCAAATTGGTTTGACAAGCTGAGTTCGGTCAAAGATTCAGTAGGTCAAATTTGAACAAATCAGATATAACATTCATTCCCAATTTATCTTGGGCCTAATTGGATCAAGTTTTTCTATACCTGTTGTTTTCTAGTTCGCTCATTTTTCATGACTGATGTCTTTACAATCGATGTAAAAAAATCAAAGTGGAGATTTCTGAAAAAGCCCACTTGTCATTCTATTCCCAAGACCCTGTCCTTTTAGAATGTGTATCTAAGAACCCCTGAGGGGGGGGGGTAAAATCGAACCGTCACCTCCTCGTGGGGTCCCTGGATAACCAACTAACGACGGTAGTCTACCAAGCCAAGATGTAAATGCATCGTGTCGAGGGCTGCATGGCAGTGGGTAGTTTTGCACTGTCATGAACGATCTCCTCTGGGCACCGGGCGCACCCAGTTGTACGTAGCCTTGTCCTGATATGGGGGCTCTGTCAGGATGGACCTCCTCTTTCCCGCCACACTCGTGGGATCAATTTATGAACTAAATTAAAAAAAAATCAGACGAAGAAGGAGATGGTGGATCTGATGCAATAAGCATCAGCTCAGAGTTGGAGAGGGAACTTCTTGGAGGTACCTCGTCCAGCACTGAAGCTTCGGCTTCTCAATCGTCAACAACAATGCCCCAGACAGCCGGTGACAATGTTGTTGACGATATAACTGCCAAGGTTGTCGGTATGACCGTGCAGCCTAGCAAACGAAAATCTGGCGCTGCCAAAAGAAAGGGAGCCAAAGCTAGGAAGGCCGCAAGGGAATCGGGGAACTCCACGGAGCACACCCGAGTACCACATTTGCAACTTCCTTTGCAACGAACTGAAGGCGGGACAGCGGTCAGGACACAGGGGGGCTCCAAGGAGCGGACCCAGACTGCCGCTGCACTGCCAAAGGTTTCTGGACACTCTGGAATATTGCCAGCACCAGATCATACATCTTCTGGGGGTCAATGCCACACGCCGGACCCAACTGGTCTACTGCCGAAACGGCAGCGATCAGAGGATTCTCCGGCTGGGCAGGGACCCCAGAGGAAAAAAAGAGGGAGCCGCAGGAACCCTCATACCGGGATAAGTTGGCCGGGATCACCATTGCGGTGGTACTGGGCAACTATCCCGAGGGCAAATTGACGGAGGAGGAATCCTCCTCTATTTGCGATGCAATATTGACAGAGGTGGACAAAAGTCCTAAAGGCGACTGCCCACCTCAGTTCTTGGGTGTAAGGGCGGCAGGGGGTCTCATCAAGATCACCTGCGCCAACGAAGCCACCAGCCGATGGCTGACGAATGCTGTCGCCAGGCTGCAGGCTTGGGAAGGGCGCAACCTCAAGGCAATTGAGGAGAAGGACCTTCCCAAATTTAAGCGGATCGCATTCTGGGTTCCTAACGATGTTAGGGAACCGGAACAGGTGCTCCGCAGAATGGAGATTCAACATCAGCCAATTGAGGTGACCTCTTGGCAAGTGATGGGTAGGAAGGTTGACCAGAACGGTCAAACCCTTGCCCTCAGCATTGACGAGAGGTCGCTCATGCAGCTGAAGGAGAAGGGCATGTCCCTATTTTACGGCTTCGGCCGTATTAAAGTCAAGGAGATTGGCTCAAAAAAGGAGGCTCCTGCTGACTCAGAACAGCAGGTGCAACCACAAGATGCGGGTGGTACAGTGCAACCTGCAACATAGTAGGGCTGCCTCGGCAGTCCTTTGCAGGGTGCTGGCCACCCAAGGTGTTGACGTGGCTCTTATACAAGAGCCATGGGTGAATAACGGTGCTACACAGGGCTTGCGGGCAGCTGGCTACAACATTGCATGCAGTGATGTGGACGGTGACCCTCGGACCTGTATAGTCTACAACAAAAACACTAACTGCTTTCCTCTCACAGACAAGTCATCGAGAGACCTGGCAGTGGTGAAGATACCTATTAGAAGGGGGGGGGGGGCAGCAAAAGCATAATCATATTATGCTCAGCATACCTCCCCTACGACTCCAGGGACCCACCACCATCCAAAGAACTCAAGGATATTGTGGGTCACTCTAACAGGAGCGGTCTGCAGATAATCATAGGATGTGACGCGAACGCCCATCATGATGCCTGGGGCAGTAGCGGAGTGAACAAAAGGGGCGAATACCTTTTTGATTACCTCTTAACTACTAACCTGGACATATTAAATCGCGGCACGGATCCTACCTTCGACAACGGTAGGAGACGTGAGGTTATAGACATTACGCTGGCCACTCAACACGTTGCCAATTACGTGAGTTACTGGCGGGTCTCAGATGAGCCATCGTGCTCAGACCACAGACACATTCAATTTATGGTGGGTGAGTCTTTGGAAAGAGTGAGTGCATATAGGAATCCCAGATATACAAACTGGGCAAGCTTTCGGGGCGAACTCAGCAGCGTACTGAAGGGTTCCATGCACTCAATCAAATCTACGATGGATGTGGAACTATCCGCGGACTTCCTTACGGAAGCGGTTACTGCTGCTTACAACAATAACTGCCCCCTTCTGATGAGGACGCGCAACAGGAAAACTCCAAGGTGGAATAATGAGCTCTCTAAGTTGAGATCCGCCACTAGGAAGCTATTCAACGCAGCCAAGAAGAGCGGCAACTGGGAGAGTTATAAAGGCTCGCTAACCACCTATAACAGGGCGATCAGACGAGCAAAAAGAAACAGCTGGAGGAATTTCTGCGAGAGTATCGAAGACATTCGAGACTCAGCAAAGATCCACAAGGCTTTATTAAAGGGCACATCGGGAGATCTCGGATCTATTAGGAGAACCGATGGCTCTTTCACACAGTCTAGGGAAGAAACCTTGATAATATTGCTCCAGGCACACTTCCCAGGCACAATCATTTATTCAAATGGGAATACAGCTACTGCTGGGCAACTAACAGGCTCACTTTCTAAAGCGACCAAAGCTGCCTGGACAGAAGCAAACGCCGTGTTTAATCACGAAGCAATTAGGGAGGCGATAGGATCGTTCAAACCATACAAGTCGCCTGGAGCAGACCGGATCTATCCCATTATGTTACGGGAGGGCTGCGACCTGGTCACTCCCTTATTATGCAAAATATTCAGGGCTTCCTTCGTACATGGTTATATCCCATCTGTCTGGAGGAATGTCAATATAACATTTATACCCAAGCCAGGGCGTTCGGACTACACCTCGGCTAAAGCTTTCAGGCCGATAAGTCTCTCGTCTTTTGCCTTGAAGACAATGGAGGAAATTGTCGACAGGGTGATAAGGGAAACTTATCTTCAACGCCAACCACTAAGCTCCTATCAGCATGCGTACCAGGCGGCAAGTCCACTGAGACGGCACTGCACAATCTGGTGCTCAAGCTGGAAGGCGCAGCACTAAACAAAGGAGTTGCGCTGGCGGCCTTCCTCGATATCGAAGGAGCCTTCGACAACACATCCTTTGATACTATAGCTAAGGCTCTAAGTAGACGAAGTCTAAGTAGCACTTTCTGCGACTGGATCGACTCTATGCTGAGAACTCGCAAACTAATGGTCTCTCACGTTGAGGGGTCTCTGGAGGGCACTATAGCAAAAGGTTGTCCGCAGGGAGGAGTTTTATCCCCACTTCTGTGGTGCCTTGTTGTAGATGAACTCCTGGAACTACTCAACGGCCGCAACTGTTTCGCCCAAGGCTACGCAGACGATGTCGTCATCGTAGTAACGGACGAAACTGAAGGAGCCATGTCAAGACGTCTGCAGCAGGCACTATATCTAGTATCTAGTTGGTGCGACAGCGTAGGACTAAAAGTCAATCCCGACAAGACGATTCTCGTTCCCTTTACCAGGAAACGATCACTACCGGGGCTTTCGGAGCCGACACTCGCAGGTAGAACTATAGGCTTTTCACAACAAGCCAAATATTTAGGAGTGACGCTAGATGCCAAGCTCAACTGGAACCAGCACATGGATACTCTGATGAGCAGAACGCGCAGATCCCTGTGGGCTTGCCGCAGAGCTTGTGGCTCCATATGGGGTTGGCAGCCGAAAACCATGTACTGGATATACACCACCATCGTCAGGCCCATAGTAACTTATGGAGCTTTAGTTTGGTGGCACAGAACGGCGCTTAAGGGTTTCATAACCAATTTGTGCAAAATTCAAAGAATGGCCTGCCTTTCGATCACTGGAGCCATCCGCACTTCCCCGACGGCAGCACTGGAGACTCTCCTCAATCTGGTACCACTCCACCTTGAGGTAGAGAAATCTGCGATAAACGCGGCGCTGCGGCTGAAAGCGAATGGCTATCTGGGCTCTGGTCTCGAGCGAGGACATTCTACAATTATCAACATTATAGAAGGGATTTCGGAAGCGGGAATGCTCTCCGATTGCATGCCTTTCAAAATCTCAAAATTTAAGCAACCCTCTGTGCACATACAAGATAGGCTAACCTGGACCTTTCCTAAGGTATCGCCGGGTGGACTAGTATGGTACACGGACGGCTCCAAAACAGAGACAGGTGTGGGCGCCGGAATCTGGAGCGAAAGCCCCAGATTCAGTAGAGCGATGAGCTTAGGCACCCTAGCAACTGTCTTCCAAGCAGAGGTGTACGCTATACTGGCATGCACTCATGAGAACTTAAGAGGGGCCTACCAAAACAAACGGATCTTTATCTTCTCTGACAGCCAAGCGGCAATTAGGGCGATAAGGTCCCGTAGGACCAAGTCTAAATTAGTTTGGGACTGCCAACGTGCTCTTGGTGAACTGGGCGTTCTCAATCAAGTTACCCTTGTCTGGGTCCCGGACATCGGGGCTTCAAAGGCAATGAAAAAGCGGATGCCCTAGCTAAGCAGGGCTCTGACATTGCATTCATCGGTCCAGAGCCGGCTATCGGAGCACTTACCAGCTTGCTGCGAAGGGCCCTAGCCGATCGGACTTTAACGAAACATACTGAACGCTGGAGGTCCGCGCCTGGATTGGCTAACTCTAAGCGGTTCCTGCCTGGGCCGTCTCCTAACACGGCCAAGAAATTGTTACGGCGCAGTAGAAACGATGTCAGGACACTTGTTGGCTTGATTACCGGGCACTGCGCCCTAAATTACCACTTATGGAGGATAGGAAAAGCGGAGGACCCCACCTGCAGGCTTTGCCTGGAGGAGGATGAGTCTGCTCTCCACGTCCTCTGTGAATGCTCCGCAATAGCGAGGAGCAGGGTTTCTTTATTCGAAGAGTCCCTGCTCGATTATTCAAGTCTAAGCGACAAGCCACTAGGAAAGACTGCTGAACTTGTTCAAACGGCCTGGGTTAAAAATATGAGGTATAGGGGTGTAATACAATAGGCCAAATGAATGGCCGCAGTACCTATGGACCCAGTACCTCACACAAGAAAAAAAAAAGAACCCCTGATAACAAAGTTTTCATTCATCATTTTCTACATTTACCGGAAATTTCCAAAAACGCATGAAAATTCTTCTGATAGGTGTCCCGAGTTTATCTTATCGACTATAGCTTTATAAATGTGAAAATCTGTAGTTGATTTTCACGCTCTACAAGTTTGTTCTATACATTTATATCGAAATTTTCAACCCCTTCCAAGTTATTGATGGAATATGAATTTTCCGAGTTCTCCCGGGAATTTTCCCAAGTTTCCCTAGGTGTTCGCGAGCAGAACAATTTTTTTTCTTAAAGTACTCTTCAAAAACTGCCCGTGTGCCAAAAATCATTTCTATTGGATTTAGTGTCAGGTTAAAACCCCTGGTTCCTGGACTATTTTTTTAAATTTTGCAGACGCATTCTACACATGAAATAATGGGACCCATATTTCGGGAAAAAAAATTGCGATTTTTTTCAGAAGATATGCACGATTGTAAATTGCAAAAAATTTTAAAAAACGTCGCGCGGCCGACCATTCAAATTACTGTATCTTCGAAACCATTAGTCGTACAAAAAAATTAGTAGTCATTTGGTAGTTTTACCTGGAAAGTTTCCCGGGAGTTTTGAAAATTTGTAATTTTATAGATTTCGATGTGCTCTTTCCGAATTTCAACGTTGCCACCTCGTATCTTTGCCGCTCGCGCCGCTATGTTGGAAAAATGGCGCCAAAAAGCAGTTTTTTGACAATATCTCCTTTCCGGCTCACTTTACGATAAAAACACTTATATACAAAATGAAACTAGAGAAAATTTCCTACAATTTATGTAATAACCTTTTTTTTCGTAAAGTCAATAGTTTTGGCGTACGAGCGCCGCAAACCCTTATACATCTACGCCAACCCGTCACATTTAATTTTACCTGAAATCTACAGGGTGTACTACGAAAAGTTACAAAGAGGCAGGCTGTGGATAGGTTATGGATAGACGAACAAAAAATTGTATGGGTGGGAGGAGGAAGTCGTAACGGTTTAGCCGCTAGGGTGTTTTGCAGTTTTTTAGAGGTTTACATATCACCCTGTATTTTTGTAACCCTATGACCTGAGTAAAGTATCAGTCTACGTAGAATACTCCCACCTATCTAAAACTGTAAAAGTCAAGGTTCTACCAGAGATAACGTAATGTATAAAGATGCGACAGCTAGAACAAAAAACCCAAACGCATTTCGCATCTGCAGACTTCTGAGATTGCCTCCACCTTAGCAACATGCAACAAATTAAAGTTTCCAGCTACACTACGATGCGAACGTATTCTTCTCAGCCATGGTCCGCAACACAAGAGATGCGGTGAGTTTGTGGATAGGGAAGCTGGCAGTTTAGGGGGGCAAGGAAAGGAACTGCCAACAGAATATTTTTCGCAACATTGTGATCTTTCGGACTTTTGCCTCTAGTGCTGCATTGAAGAATTGTGCTGGAGTTTTGTATTTTAATCATTTGTTAGAACATTCAGTGCATTTTTGGGGGCGTCTATTAATTACGCGAGGCGATTTTTAGACCCCCTTCACCTTGGTGAGATGTCTATACGCCATCAGAATTAATGATTTTAGGTCGATTTTTGAGATAATTCTTGTCCATCAGATTTTTTTCGATAGAATGATAGTCTAGGCGTAAATACATAACTATAAAATCATAGTGCGTAAGCACAATTTTGGCTCTCGGATAGTTTTTCAAATAAAATCGTTTAAAAATAATTAATATTGACCAGCATTTTTTTATTTTACTATCACATAAACTTTATTGTGCATATAGAGTCGTTTCTGACCCTCCAGGTGCACTTTTAGCCCTTGATTGCATCCAAAAGTGCATTTTATGAATGCTAGACCATTCAGAACGCGGAGAGGAGGAGGTCAAAACATAACTTCGTTTTCTATATGCTTTTTAGATCGCTGATTACGAAAATCGGGGTCCCGCAGTCCTAAAGTATGGGCATCACCCTAAAAAATGCAAAAAACAACCCTTTTTAAGAGTTTTTCGCGATAATTTCAATAACAATCAAAAATAATTCAATGAAAAACACTTTTTTCAACATTTATTTGTGAAGGTGGTTGATTAATACCAAATCAAGCCAAATTTTATGATAAGCGATAATCCTAAAGGGTTAAAACTCGACTGAAAATAAGAAAAATTTGTAAAAAATCATACATTTCTTTTAGGTAGATTACACTGGTCAATCCTCCTTCAATCAAATAAAATTGAATATGAAGGTTTTAACGGGTTGAATCTAAATCTGGTTTCCATTTTTGCTGGCACGTCTAGATTTATACCTAGTTAATTAGTTTTTTTTGTAAATTTCTCAAAATTCAGAATATTTTGTGTTTCGATTTCGCGTTTACGCTACTTTCATCTATTTAAATAGTGAGCATGGACGAGTTCTTAATGATAGAAAAAGACAAATACTGGCTGCCGAAAAACTGTTGCAGAAGTTGCTCAAGTATGTGCTTTAATGGGTTGGCTCGCAGGAAATCATAAGACCATGCCATATGCAACGACCATAACAAAACCATAGAAATTATTGTTACTTTTGTATGACTATGACGCTAGGATTCATGAAGACCAGTTCCTCAACAGAGTCATTCGCACAACTGGTTTGTAAGCACTGCTTCAAGCCTATGAAAAGAACCTTATCTCCTTAGACATTGATTTGAATGATCTTGTTCGAAATTTTGGTCTCTCAAAATCGAAGGTTTTAGTTCTTACATTGCTTCAGAATGGTAATATATGCCCTTTCAATCCCGACAACAGTCATGGTATTCGTGGAACATTTGTGCTGATTCAAAAGTTTCGTTGACTAGAATGCTGCAGATATACTAAGTTTTGTTGTTTGTTATGTGAATGGGACATTCGTGCAAGAGATAAACCCTACGTAGTAAAAACTGGCCAAGAAGTGCGAGTTGAACTCCTGGAGTCAAATATATATCTGAAGAGTCTTTAGTGAAAAATGAAAAAAAAACTTTAAAATTCAAAATCTTGGTGCAATATCAGATGAGCATGGTGAAAGGTTTCATCAAGACATATTGCACATAGAGAGACGATAAAACGGAAAATGGTCAGAAGAAATGCTTTCAGATTTTTGTTGGTCGATTCGCCGCGAAACTCCAATGGAAAATATGAAAAGAAAGTATTTCATATCGCGATTTGTAATTTTACTGCGCGAATTTACCCTGCGAATTTACATTTTTGACAGTGTCTCAAACACGTTACGTTTCTCAAACACAAGCTTTGTTTATCTCGTATGCACGTTCGGAATTGTGTCTTGTATTCTAGAGGAGTTATCATTTAATATCTAAATAAATGAACACATTACTGGATCTCGACGGTAGTGGCGGCGCCCTCTTGGACCTGGCGCCCTAGGGCGGTAGACCGGGTTCGCACAACCCCCCCCCCGATTTCGAATCTGACAAGAAAATTGGAACATTCAAAATGGCTCACCGTAAATGGCCCAAAATTTAAATAAAAAAGAGCTTTTTTCGGGTTCTTTTTTTCACTTAAGGGGACATAGCACCTACAAATTTTCAAAAAATCTAAAATTTTGTTTTGATAAAATTTGTTAGAATAAACCTTTACGAAATATTTTTTAATAATATAAATAAAAGTGAAAGGCATCGTAGATTGAATTTTGGTAATGTTTTTTTAAAAAAATGTTGTATTTTAACTTGAACGCGATTTTCTTAAAACAACGTGTTTCAAGTTGGTGGGCAAGATTAAAAAAAAATATTTATTCGATCGTTCTAAAATTTTAACACGTTAATCTACACATGTTAATGTACAAAATGAACTACGGATGAAAAAATCGGCGTACAATTTTTTGAGTTACAGGATGTTTTCGATGGCAAAAAATTTTGATTTTTGAAAAAATGCCGCCATTTCGTTATTTTTCAACCAACTTTTTTCTTTTTAGTTCATTTTATAGCGGCTTTGATGCTGATTAAAACCGCTTTTTTGTTTTTGTGTCCGACTTTTCTAAGAGCGAAAATCCTGCCCACCGTGTTTTTTGGGGGTTTTTTTGAAAAAATTCCAGCAGACGACGCGGGACCAAAAAAAATTAAAAAAATATTTTTTTGTATAGTTAAATACTAGTAAAACATATGTGCAAAGTTTCATTAAGATATGTCTATGTTTTCATTTAAAAATTTACATTAAAAAACAAAAAAAAATTGAAATTTGAAGGTGCTATGTCCCCGAAAACCATGAAAATTGCATCCGAGAATTTCCTATTAGGCTGCCCTTCCCGCACACTGCATCAGAATTTTTACGAATTTGTGCGAATTCTGATGAAATTGTATCGATTTCATCCGAATTGGCACAAATTCGTACAAAGTCTGATCCAGTGTGCGAGCAGCGTTATACAATTTTGTACGTGAAGACAGCAGTGAGTCTTCAGATGGTGAAGATCCATCAAAAAAAATAAATTTTAATAAATAATATGTACTTAAAGTGGCCCTTATTTATATGGGCGATTTTTGTTTACATTTTTGGTGGTGCTAACCCCTAAAATGGTTCACTATACCAAAAAAATACTATAAACTTTAGCTGAATTGGTACAGTCTTACCCGTGGCGAAATCGCGGAGAAAATATTTTTTTTCCAAATAATAAATTGAAAATTTTTTTACAACTATTAATATATAAATAAAGATCTCTTCATTACCTTTAAAATTATACCTCATTTAACTCGACACGATAAATAGAACCGGAGTAATAGCGATTTGAAAAAGGGCATAATCGGCGAGTGACGTAAACTTTACCCCCACCCCCTTTTTTTGAAAATATTAACCGAAAAAGAGGAAAAAATACGTGTCCGCTTATTTTGTATAGAGACTCCGTAAAAAAATTTGAATCAAATCAAAAATGTTGATTAATAAAAGTTTTCTCATAAAATAACAAACTTTACCGCGTTTTCGGGACGAATTAACTTCAAACAATTGAGATGAAATTTTTTGGAGAATTATTTTTTCATAGTAGAGAACCATTTCAGTGATTAGCATGTAGGAATTTCCGACTTTTAAAAATAAGGGCCACCCTAATGCACATGCATTGTAAATATAATAAATTTTATCCGTAACAAATAATAAAACATTTCTGTTCCATTTTTTTATTTATAAAATACTAATTTTTTTTGTTTATTACATACTTTGCATCTTATTTGACATCCTATAATTATTTACTTTTTTTATATTACTATATTTTATATTTTTTTTTGCATTTAAATTTTATTTATATTAGTTATATTTATTTAATTTTATCTAGGGGTAGTTTAACCCCTTAAGGGTTGAAAATAATTTATTTTTGGCTGTTAAAAGGCATTCAATCGAATTTGAAGCATATAGTGGGAAAAACAATTTTAGAATTATCCCTTATTATAAAATTTGGCTTGATTTGGTATTAATCAACCACCTTCACAAATAAATGTTGAAAAAAGTGTATTTCATTGGATTATTTTTGATTGTTATTGAAATTATCGCGAAAAACTCTTAAAAAGGGTTGTTTTTTTGCATTTTTTAAGTTGATGCCTATACTTTAGGACTGCGGGACCCCGATTTTCGTAATCAGCGATCTAAAAAGCATATAGAAAACGAAGTTATGTTTTGACCCCCTCCTCTCCGCGTTCTGAATGGTCTAGCATTCATAAAATTCACTTTTGGATGCAATCACGGGCTAAAAGTGCACCTGGAGGGTCAGAAACGACACTATATGCACAATAAAGTTTATGTGATAGTAAAATAAAAAAATGCTGGTCAATATTAATTATTTTTAAACGATTTTATTTGAAAAACTATCCGAGAGCCAAAACTGTGCTTACGCACTATGATTGTATAGTTATGTATTTACGCCTAGACTATCATTCTATCGAAAAAAATCTGATGGACAAGAATTATCTCAAAAATCGACCTAAAATCATTAATTCTGACGGCGTATAGACATCTCACCAAGGTGAAGGGGGTCTAAAAATCGCCTCGCGTAATTAATAGACGCCCCCAAAAATGCACTGAATGTTCTAACAAATGATTAAAATACAAAACTCCAGCACAATTCTTCAATGCAGCACTAGAGGCAAAAGTCCGAAAGATCACAATGTTGCGAAAAATATTCTGTTGGCAGTTCCTTTCCTTGCCCCCCTAAACTGCCAGCTTCCCTATCCACAAACTCACCGCATCTCTTGTGTTGCGGACCATGGCTGAGAAGAATACGTTCGCATCGTAGTGTAGCTGGAAACTTTAATTTGTTGCATGTTGCTAAGGTGGAGGCAATCTCAGAAGTCTGCAGATGCGAAATGCGTTTGGGTTTTTTGTTCTAGCTGTCGCATCTTTATACATTACGTTATCTCTGGTTCTACTCTATCAACTTCCAGAGTAATGAGTCATCAAAGTCAAAATTTCGGTTCTTTCAACCAAAATTTCAACTAAAACCACTCTTTTCTCCAAAAAATACGTATAGGTACCTGGAAAGTTTTCCGGGAGTTTTGAAAATTTGTAATTTTATAGATTTCGATGTGCTCTTTCCGAATTTCAACTTTGCCACCTCGTATCTTTGCCGCTCGCGCCGCCTTGTTGGAAAAATGGCGGGTAACCTTTTTTTTAGAAGCAAATGACTGTACTAAATTATATAGGTCGATTTTGAAGAACTTGAGTCACTCTATGTAGTGGTATATTTAAAATTTGCGTTTGATATTAATAAATTGTTATTATTTGTCTTTAAAATTTCATTAGCATTTTTCATCATCAACTCAATAACTTAAAGTTTTGGAAAAAAATATCATCGTGTTCCTACTTAAATTCTAAAGAAACAGTTAAAATTTGAAAATGGAACTCAAACGGGGTCATATTTTAAAAATTCTCTCTCTATCAATGTATTACATTTTTCTCACTGTTGACCTAATTTTCTGGAGCTTTTCACATATAATTAAGAATCCGCCAACTGTGGATTGTTTTCTTCAGCAATGCAATGCGTGTCCTGCTTGTGATAATCTCATACAAAAATTAAGACATTTTTAAAGAAAATTTGGTGATTATTAAGAAAAGTTTAACTATCTCATTTATTGACTCATTCTAATGTTGCAATTTTTTGAATCAGAAAAAAAATGAGAAGAATGTTTAGTAATTTCCGATTTTTCCGAAAATTACGCGTTTGTTCTACAGGATGCAATTCAAGGCGTGCACGGGAATAATGACCAAGTAACGATCCTCCCTTTCGCAATTATAAAGATAACGGGAAAACATAATTTCTTAATTTCATCGAAATCTCAGACTTATTTCAGCGTGGTATTATTACTTTTAAAAAAAAATTGAGTTCTTTGAGAAAAATATTTTACTTTTCCCACGGAACGAGTGCTCAATACAAAAACAAAAAAAAAATTTCATAAGTCTCTGTTATCAGAAAGATGATTTTGATGTACAGTATTGGCCAATACTAAAGCACCCCCCATCAATATTTCATATATTTTCCAGATATTAGTGGTTTTTTAGCGGGTCTTCGACTTAATAATCCAGCTTCTACGGGTCTTCGTCGGATTGTTCAAAGCCGAATTCTTTAGGAAGTTGTGCTGAGGATATGTCAGGATTTAAAGATGGTCCCTTTTAGCAAAGAGTCTTCCCTATTATATGTTTTGTTCGATCTTCCGCTAGAATGAAAAGGTTGCCTCGTACTTTGTTATCATTCACGATTTTACTGACAGTCCCCGTGTTCTTTTAATGAACTGGGTTTTGAGAGCTTTTGAGTTCCCATACAAAATCGAAAACCCAGGTTTTATCTGGGTCTTCTGGTTCTTCGATTTTGTATGGGAACTCAAAAGCTCCTCAAAAGCTCTCAAAACCCAGTCCATTAAAAGAACACGGGGAGTTAATCATTTAGAGCTTAAAGTTTAGGCAGTCGCTATGGCAAATTTTCCATTGAATTGAGGGGGTGCTTTAGTTTTGTCCACTGGTACAATACTTTATCATTTCATTGTATAGTTTGAATTGTAAGACTGGAGTATTTATGTTATAATTTTTGAATTTTTTTATATTTTAGATATATAAATAAATATTTAGATATAAATTTTGTAATATTGGATAGTTGTTTTATTAAGTTTTCATCAAAATAATGAAAAATTTATGAAATATGTAAGGGCGTGCTTTAGTATTGGCCAATACTGTAAGTGCAGAATGCACCATTTCGCCACATCGTCGCATGGAAAAGGACCTTGTGTTATTCATTTTCCGTTGTACCTACGCCCCTGTTAACCTATTCTGCGTGTACGCGACATGTTAAGCCGTCATGCCGCGCGGTCACACTCTTTTAAAGAATTTTTTAAATATGAGCCCGTTTGAGTTCCATTTTCAAATTTTCACAGTTTTTTTAGAATTGAAGTAGGAACACGATGATATTTTTTCCAAAACTTTAAGTTGGTGAGTTTGATGATTAAAAATGCTAATGAAATTTTAAAGACAAATAATAACAATTTATTAATATCAAACGCAAATTTTAAATATACCACTACATAGAGTGACTCAAGATCTTCAAAATCGACCTATATAATTTTTTTGTACGACTAATGGTTTCGAAGATACAGAAATTTGAATGGTCGGTCGCGCGACGTTTTTTGAAATTTCTTGCAATTTACAACCGTGCATATCTTCTGAAAAAAAATCGGTATCATTGAATTTAATTTTTACCGAAAAACGTCCGGTTTGGTATGGAATGACCGATATACCTGTGACAAACAGCTGGTATAGATACTATAGTATTCCAGTAAACCATGTGTGTGTCAGTATATACTAGCAATATACCAACTGAGCAGCCTGGTATAAAGCTAGTATCAGTACTAGGGTTTTTTCTATAGTATCCTTATACACAAATCTGGTATAGGGACTTTTAACTGACAACGCCATTGTATAGAAGCGGAAAATAAAAACACAGTTTTTGTTGGAAAATAAAACAAAAATTTTTAACCTAAAAGTTTTTCTTTCTATTTCAAACTAATTCATATAAGCTTATTCAAACATAGTAACGTAAAATTTATTTAAAAGAGCACAAACTAATTCGTTTTCCATTTTTCTAAGCTAAAGCCTAGTACGGTGATCGGGAAAAATTTTGCCATCCCTTTAAAATGCATGTAAAAAACCTTGGCAAAATTTTACCTCAGGCACGGCAAAATTTTGACAGCGCAAAGCAGTACGCTGTTCGGGCAAAAATTTGCCACAATAAGCGTACTGTCAAGATTTTCTAGTAGATGGATTTTCTAATTGTGGAGACTTTTACTTGTCAAATTTTTACCTCCAGAAATTGTCTGGTTTTTTTTGTTGGCAAAAAGTTGGACAGCTGGATTAAAAAGTCGAATGCAGCAGTTAAAATTTGTTTAAAATGGAAGAGGAATATTGTGCCTGTTTACACGGTTCGCTTCCGCGACCTTTCAACACGAAATTTGTAGATGCGGAGAGGATTCGGGTGGGAAGGAAGTGTGTCTCAATTTTAAGACGACTCACGTTCGCTTTTTCTGACAGCTCTCTGTTTTAATTTCATTTTGTATCATTTTGTGTTCCATTTTATTTTCGTTTCAGCCGCACTGATGAGCAGACGTGTTTTTTATTAGGGCGGACAATGTTTTGGCATATGTTCTCTAGGGTGGGCCAAAAAAAAGCAATTTTTAAAATAAAAGCACTACACTAAAAAAACTATTTTTGCACAATTAAAAAAACACTGTCGTAGTCAGTCGGGATAAGTCAGAAATCGAAGAAAGAAATTTATATAGTCTAATATTGTTATTTTTTTCGTTTTTCTGTCGAGAAAATTTAAAAAATTTATTATAAAAAAATAAACGTAAACAATTTTATTTAATTTAAAATTGTTTTAACAATAATGAGGCACCCTTAAATCTCATTTGCCAGGGTTCTCCTTGAACGAGCATTTCTTTTGACTACCATTCTTACAATTTTTCGAATATCACTTAAAAAAAATATTGCTTTTTTTGGCCCACCCTAGTTCTCGTTCCGTTTGTTCCACCTGTCTTAAAAGCGAACTGTCTAAACAAACTTTCGCTTTGGGGCGCCTCAAAAGGAGAGACAAAGCGAATCGTCTAAACAGGCACATTTATTTGTTTTATAATGAAAAAATACAAATTACATAAAGAAAAAACTTTCCACTATTCTCCACCACTCTACACTTGGGCAAAATTTTGCCTGAAAAATGATAAAAATGACGAGGCAAAATTTTGCCTGATCACCATACTAGGCTTTACAAGTAACAGTAGGCTGAGAGCTGTCAAATGTATACCACAAATGGGTATATGTCAGGGGTTAGTATACTATGTAGTTATCAGTTAAAAGGTATTAATACCTGTGACACACAGCTGGTATAGATACTATAAGATTCCAGTAAACCATGTGTGTGTCAGCCTATACTAGCAATATACCAACTGAGCAGCCTAGTATAAAGCTAGTATCAATACTACGGGCTTTTCCATAGTATCCTTATACACAAACCTGGTATAGGGACCTTTTAACTGATAACAACGCCATTGTATAGAAGCGGAAAATAAAGACACCATATTTTTTCATTTTTAAAAATAAGTTTTAGAGTAAATAAAAAGTTAGCTGTGTTTTTGTTGAAAAATAAAACAAACATTTTTAACCGAAAAGTTTTTCTTTCGATTTTAAGCTAATTCAAATATATTAATGCTGTAAACATGCTAAGGGCGACGGCGAAACTATTTTCCTCGGCCACGGCGAATGGCCCGACGAGATGTCTTGTGTGCACACACTAAGAGCGACGGCGACACAAATTAAAAAACAAACACCGGAATAATCATCTTGGAAAGCCGCATGCTACACACGCACACAGGAACACACGAGAATAGCAACACAACCCCATGCCACTGCACCCATGCAATTTTGACAGGCGACGGCTACGAAATAGAAATTGGATTGATTCGGTACCCACGCTCGGCGACGTTGCCGTCGCAGTCGTCTGTAGAATGTGCACCTTCATATATAAGCCGTGTATTCTATTCGTTTTTGACAGTCGCCGAGCAAAATAGTTTCGCCGTCGCCATTAGCATGTTTACAGCATAACGTAAAATTTATTTTAAAAGAGCACAAACTAATTCGTTTTCCATTTTTCAAAGCTTTAAATATAACAGTAGGCTGAGAGCTGTCAAATGTATACCACAAATGTGTATATGGCTGTGACACACAGCTGGTATAGATACTATAGTATTCCAGTAAACCATGTGTGTGTCAGCATATACTAGGAATATACCCAGTAGGAACTGTAATGTATACCGAATCAATGCGGTATACGCTACTTGGCAAGCACGACCCATTACGAGCCCGATGAGGGAATCGATTACTTTTACATTGTCATGTCCTAGGGTGGTAAGTGACTGCGAGGCCATTGCAGGTTACACTTTCGCTTTCCACACATTACATTGGTAATGCCAGGTTTACATTTGCAAGTACTTTCGCGAAAGTAAGGCGTTTTTGACACGAAAGTAGAACTTTCGTCTTCACTTACGCCATGTAAACACTGTATTTCGTGCAAGTAGAGACGCATGAAAGCGACTTTCGTGAAAGTACTTGCAAATGTAAACCTGGCATTAGTAGTGACATGTATCAGACATAATTTCTTGCATTACTGATTCAGTTCTTCTCTAAGTTCCTTCTGGGTACCAACTGAGCCATCTGGTATAAAGCTAGTATCAATGCTAAGGTTTTTTCCATAGTATCCTTATACACAAACCTCCCAGTAGGGAATTTACGAATTCACGAAATCGGAATGCCTTCATATTGGAATGTATGGTAAGGCAGAAAATAGCTTTATACCTTCATATTGGAATGAATTTTATTGCAAAAGGTGGTCGTTATGCCTCCGACGCTAGGACATCGCAATGCTAATCGAAGGGATGATTCGATCTAGAAAGTAGACATTACGCATTCGAAGGAAAGTGTACAGAATCCACTCTGGAAGGCTTCCATTCCCTACTAGGTGGTATAGGGACCTTTTACATGATAGCAACGTCATCCCAGTAGGGAATGGAAGGCTTCCGGATTCAATTCCGTGTAGTATACTTACCAGGCATAATGGCTACTTTTTGGATTACAGAATGCATTCTTTTTCCATTGCGATGTCCTAGCCGGGAAGCCATAACGGCTACCTTTTGCAATACCATTCCTTCTCATTGGAAGGGATAACGTCTATCTTTTGCATTACCATAGTAATAGATCACCATTGCTACTATTTCACTGATGAAAGAATGCATTACAATTACATCAATTCCTAAATTCCCTACTGAGATTGTATAGCTGTTTTTGCGTGTGACTTCTCTTTTTACAGATAATCACTATTTGTGTTTCATCATCATAAATAGCTCCACAGCCTGTTATTGGCCTTGGCTTCCTGCAACATCGTCCTCCAGAACTGTCTGTCCCTGGCTTGGAGTCTCCAATTTGTTATACCTATGGTTCGTAGATCCTCCTCTACGCTATCTGTATATCTCTTTTTTGGACGTCCTGTGCCTCTGTGTCCGTCTGGTCTCTTGTTCATAATAATTTTTGTTATGCTGTCATCACTGCTACGTTCAACATGTCCTGCCCATCGAATTCTGCTAATTTTTATAGTTTTTATGATGTTTGGATCTTTATACAACTGATACAGTTCGTGATTGTATCTTCTCCTCCAAACACCATTTTCGTTCACTCCTACATATATTGTGCGCAGGATTTTTCTTTCAAAGCACCCCAGGAGGTGTTCTTCATTACTTCTTAGTGTCCAGGTTTCGGATCCATACAGTAGTATTGGCCTTATAAGGGTTCTGTATAGTTTAACTTTAGTCCTCCTTGATATGTTCCTGGTTAAGAAGTGTTTACGTAGCTCAAAATAGCATCTATTTCCCAGCGCCAATCTCCTTATGACTTCTGCCGTCGTGTCGTTATCTTTTGAGATTAGCGTCCCTAAGTATATCAATTCTTTTACACCTTCTATGTTATATGTATCAATTTTCATATTCTGGGGATCATTCCGTCTTTTAGAGATGCACATATATTTCGTTTTCTCTTCATTAATTGCTAGTCCGAATTTCTTTGCTGCTCTTTCTAGCGATATGAAGGCTTCTTTCATTGCTATGCTGGATCTGGCTAGTATTACGATGTCGTCAGCGTATGCCAATAGTTGTACCAACTTGTTGAAAATACTGCGGTGTTAATTCCTGCGTCTCTTATCACTTTTTCCATAGCTACGTTAAATAGTAAGCACGATAGGGCATCTCCTTGTCTTAGTCCTACTGTGGCGTTGAATGGTTCTGACAGCTCTCCTTCAATTCTTATTCTGCATATGACCTCTTTCATTGTCATTTTGGTCAAATCTACGAGGTGGTTGGGAAATCTTAAATACTCCATAGCTTTATATAATTCTCCACGTTTTATTTTATCATAGGCGTTTCGAAGTCTATGAATAGAGAATGTATGGTTATATTAAATTCATTTACCTTTTCTAGGACCTGCCTAAGGCTGAAAATATGGTCTGTGGTGGATCTTCCGGGGCGGAAACCGCTTTGATAGTTTCCCAGAGCTGCTTCTGCGTAAGGCTGCAGTTTAACGTATAAAATATTTTATAATACTTTGTATGCTACGTTCAATAGCATGATGCCTCTATAATTACAGCAGTTTAGCTGATCTCCTTTTTTATGTATAGGGCACACAATGCCCTCGCTCCATTCCGATGGTATTCGTTTCTGGGTCCATATTAGTGTTACGATTTCACGCAGGCTTAATATTACGTTTTCACCTCCTTATTTCAATAGCTCTGCTACGATGTTATCTTTCCCCGGAGATTTGTTGTTTTTTAGCTTTTTCCCTGCGTCTTGTACGTCTTCTAATGTAGGCATGTCTCCTAATGTCTTCTAATGTAGGCAGTTCTTCTGCTAGTTCCATGTTTTCTGTAAGGGGTTGCTCCTCATCTCGAGCTATCAGTTCTTGAAAGTGTTCACGCCATCTAGTTAGAACTAATTCTTTGGTACTTAAGATCTCTCCATCCTTATTTTTGCACATTGTTATTCTGGACTTGAAACCGACTCGTTGCTCCTTTACTTTTTAACCGACTTCAAAAAAGGAGGAGGTTATCAATTCGACGCGTAGGTATTTTTTGGTCCTGTTCACGCATAACTTTGTAACGCAATGACTTTTTTGCTTTTTTTCTTTTTTGTTTGAAAGGGTAGTTTCCCACGGTGGTCCCGTACAATTTTTTTTAAATTCTGATAAAGGAGTTCGAAGCTAGGCGTAAAAAACTGGTAAAATTAGTACACCTTGAACGGATAGAAGTATTTTCAAAGGCAGCGAACAAATTACTTTATTGTCGCGTGCTCGAGAAGAGGCCGGTGGATGAATCGGCAAGGCGTTGACCTGCAAATAAAAATTGCGGGTTCAAACCCCGGAGGGTAGTTCGACTTTTTTTCTTTTTTTCTCTTTCTAAAATCCATTCTGATTGGATTAATGATGTAAAGAATTACAAACTCTTCGGTGAGAAATTTCATGCATACTCTACTAATGCAGACTGTAAGAGAGTATTCCTTTGGAATGAAATTCTATTTAAAGCAGTTTCTGAAAAGCTTTATTTACGTATTTAGCCATCTTGTTATAACAATCTCCCGTAGCACAACGACTGAGAGGCTTGCCTCTCGTCCTGGAGGTTGCGAGTTCGATTCTTTGACCTGGAGCAATTTTTTTTTCAATCGACACAATAAATATTTCTTTTTAATTTCCTTTGGGGAATTTTGTTTCATATTAAATAAGTTTTTTTTTAAATTGCTCCGAAAATAGGCAAATTAATTACTGCAAAAACTATTTAGCTACTGCCTCAATTCTTTTCGACGGCGCGCGGCTGAGTGTCATACTTCTCGTAATAAATAATTTTTTTTTTATATTACCCCGAAAAAAATTAACGGACTAAAAAGTACGAAATAAAATAAATTTTTAAAAACCGACTTCAGCAAAACGGTGCCAACTCCTGTTTTCGGGGTGATGTATTAAGGGCATAAGGCTAACAAAGAAATGAATACAATTTTCGCAGCAATAGTTAATGCAATGAAAGTCAACTACTACCTGGCACCGTCTTCAAAAGTGATTCTTCTTATTAAATCCATTCTGATTGGATTAATGTTGTAAAGAATTTCAAACAATTATTTTATCCTTTTTTGTGCATTATTTTTGGTTGTGCATTATTTTTGGTTTTGCTGAAGTCGGTTTTTTATATAGTTTCCTGACATCGTTTCGGTTGTTCGCTTCTTCTATTTTCAACATTTCGTTTTCCCAGTACTCCTTTTTCTTCGCTTTGTGCACTCTTTTCTCCTGTCTTCTTTTTTCTTTGTATGTCTCAACTGCATTTCTCGTTCTGTGTTTCTGTATCATTACTTGATATGCTATATTCTTTTCCTGCGTTACACGGGTACACTCATTGTCGAACCATTCATTTCTGCTTTCACGGGGTTCGTATCCTAGAGTATTTGATGCTGATTGCTTGATTAGGGACTTCAAGTTATTCCATTTAACTTCTATGTCTTCGGCGTTGTGATTATTTGCATTTATCACTCTTCTATTTATTTCTTCCACATATTCTTCTTGTTTTGCTTCTTCTTTTAATAATTTCACGTTAAATTTTCTTTCCCTGTGGTTTCTTCTTTCGTTTAGTGTCGATATTCTGCTTCTGATTCTCGTCCCAATCATATAATGGTCGGAGTCGATGTTTGCACCACGATATGATCTGACATCTAATATTTCTGAACAGTGACGCGCTTCTATAAGTATATGATCAATTGAGTTTTGCGTTCTTCCATCCGGAGATCTCCAGGTTACCTTATGTATATCTTTTCGCTGGAATCTTGTGTCTGCGATCACCATATTATTCATCATTGCAAAACTGATCAGTCTCATACCGTTTTCATTTGTTTCGTCGTGTAGACTAAATGCTCCTATTGTTGGTCGGTATGCACTTTCATGGCCAATTTTTGCATTTGCATCTCCTATGACAATCTTTACATCATGTCTAGGACAGTTTCTTGGCGTCCTATCTAAGGTTTCATAGAATGCATCTTTCGCTTCTTCTAGCGCATTTTCAATCGGGGCATGTATATTTATTATGGAGTAGTTAAAGAATCTTCCTCTTACACGTATTCTACATATTCTTTCATCTATAGCGTCAAACCCCATTACTAGATGTTTAATTTGTTTTCTTACAATAAATGCCGTCTCAAAAGTATGATATTTCTCGTTACAACTATAAAATATATTGTGCGTTTTTTTCTCTAGGATCCCCTTTCCAATCCATCTCACCTCTTGCACTGCTGTCAGGTCACTTTTATATTTATGTAATTCGTTTAGTAGAACTTTTAGTCTGCCAGGTTGATACAGTGTCCTTACATTCCAAGAAAAAATTCGTAAATCATGGTCCTTAATACGATATCCGGGTCCTCGTTGTGTGGTCAATCCTATCCGAGGCTCTGTTTTACGTCTCGTGGGCAATGTGGTAATGCCAGGACGGGTTGCCAGCCCGTCGCTGGTATGCGGGAATATAGCGTCCCACCCTCGCTACTACCGTCGTTAGTTGGCTATCCAGTGGGCACCACGGGGAGGTGACGGTTCGATTTTACCAACCTATTTGTGTTAGTTGGGTAGAATTTGTATGAATATTAATGATATTTCAGTTGATGAATTGTAAGTAAAATAAAGACACTTGTTTAACATTAAAGGTTTATTATTTATTAATAAAAACATAAGTACGTAGAACCCGTAACAATGATAATAATTACTAGAGTGAGTAATATGAACGCCTTATCTTGATGATTTCTATAACTAATCTGTGCGTACAGTTTGGTGAACCCCAAACTGTATCTAAACCCTACAGTGTATGCTCCTTTACCATGTTTGGTTATGCCCAAGTTCAGGTAAAGAATGAATTTCCTGTGCCGAAATTCGCCCTTTATACTGTCTACCTTGCACAAGCTCGCTCTAATATTCTAGTAGGCGAGCTTTTGATAAACTTTCATTATAATTTCTATAGTACTGGAACTGCCATATGTAGGTAAATAATAGGTTATTGCCGTACTCGATTCTTCATTTACCGGTGACATATGGCCCAATGTTAGATATTCCTTCAGAACGTCATTATATTGATTCTGAAGCTTTATGTCTTTACTCAATTTTCGTTAAACTCTCTCGAATCGCTTCAATGCAGATTGGTATGAATTTCCTAAGTTAGTAAATCGTGATTTGAATGGTAATGCTACAATATATCTTCCGTAGGTGCTCGTTTGACATGCTTTTGAAAATGATGTTCGCATGCCGTTTCTTCCAAAGAGAACTTATTTTCTCTTGCACACTCTTCAATCTCCCAAAACTTGCTCAAGTTAAATTCTAAAGATGTTGTGAGATGACGAGTATGGTGTTTGTATGATGATTTGGCAGTCGGTGCGGCGCCTCCGATAATCCAACCAAGCAATGTCTTCTGTAATAAGAACTCGTGCTTCTCTGGTAATTCAATTCGTATTTGCCCTACTGATAGTAATGAGAGCGTCGTCGATTGGTGCTGGTTGGTAAAACTTCGGATCTGCTAGTTTGAGATTCCTTGGTATACAACCAGTTTCGATCTTGCTTTGTTGTTCTGGTACTGCTTGAGAGATGGTAGGTATAATTAAGAAAGTCAATGTTCTTTCATAATTATTCTTGCATGATCGTATGGTCGTGATTACCATCTCCTTTGAGTATGTTGTCATTTTGTTTAGCGTACCTACGGGTATATTGAAGGTACTCCTCCTCAAACCTAGAGTGTTAGCTAGACTCTCGGTCATAAAATTGGTGGTGGAACAGGTGTCCAATAAAGCTCGGCATTGAATCGGTTGAGTGTCCTTGTCAAGAATGTTTAGCATAGCCGTTACCATAATATCGTTTGCCACCGAGTTTATAATTAAACTAGTTGCATTTCCTTTACTCGGTATAGCATTCTCCGTTGGTCATGTTTCTGCTTCGACCTTACACCTTTCTGAAGGGGTGCTGTTGCCTTTCTTGTTATCAACTTCGATATGCAATAGTGTATTGTGACGTCTCTTGCATCTTTGAAAAGATATCCTTGATTTACACTGTTTTACTCCATGGCCTTTGCCAAGGCAATTAAAACATAAACAAGCTTTAGAAATTACCTTTTGTCATTGTTGCTGTTGACTGTCGCCGCAAAGGCTTGCGACCGGTCACGAAATCTAGCTGTACCACTGGCTCCATTCCCTTGTCTTGAGGAGTTATAGCTTGGTGGTTCAGTTGTAACACTTGCTACACAAGTGGCTCGTCTTTCCAAACATTTAAGCAATTCTATATGTATATGATGGCATTTCATTACCAGCAAACGACAATTCCCTACCTTAATTTTGATAATATTAAATCAATTAACGGTATATCCCAATGAGACACTGGTGCCTTTAAGTTTTCTAAGGCTCTCGTGTGCTGCCGGAAAATGTGAACTAAATAGTTTATGGCTGAGGGTGTATCCTTTTGTAACTTCGGATATTCTCGCAATATTTCCCAATGACGGCGCAATGTTCTCCCAGTGCATTCGAATTTTTCCTTTAAAATATTCAAGGCGATTTTGTAATTCCCTTGATTTATTTCTAATGCTTCTATTACTCTAGCAGCTCTTCCTGTAAGTGATAAGCGCAGATACTGTAATTTCTTTATCTCTTCTACATATCTTCTTGGTCAATAAGCGTACTAAAGAGACTATAGAAAGAAGCCCATTTTTCGACAGTTCCATCGAAAGTTGGTAATGGGATTGGTGGTAAGATTACTGCGGAATTATTAACTCTCTGCACAGATGAATCTCGTGTTGATGTGTCTCTGTTATTGGTTTTCTCAGTATATTGTTCATGCATTTGTAATACTCGACTTCTTTCCAAATTATAACCTTCAATAATTTCAACACGACGTTCTTCTTCTGTCTCATCAAGTTCTTCTATGTCAGTCTGCAGTTCTTCAAACTTCTCAAATGCCTTTTCCATAGTAAGGCTGATTTCACTAAATAAATGTTGCGATTGGTCGCGTCTGTATCCCATTTGTCCAAAACATTTCTCAAAATTGTTATGGTTGATCATGCCTACCAGGAATCACCCCTGAAAATATTAGCCACGTAGAAAGGATTTATTGAACTTCTGATGACCTTTGCAAGTCGCGAATTAGTGCATATGAGTATTTTAAATCTTTTAAACGGCGATATCTCATGAATGGCAATTTGTACAGGAAAATGTATAATATCTTTTTTTGTAGATAATCGCAAAATCTACAGACTTTGTAAAAACTTTTTGTGATAAAACTTACCGTTTAGGAGATATTTGCAAAAAACTGATATTCTGACCTTTTGACCTTGAATAAAAATATTTGGCACCGACTGATCGAGGGGGATTCGACATTTTCTTTATAATGATATTTGTAAGGGCTCAATTTTCAACAACTGCAGAATTATCAACCAGTTTGAGCTTTTTTCGTCTATTTTGACTGGACTAGAGCGCTAGCTAATGCGCGTCGCAGTATCGAGCTGCGAGTTTAATTGATTTTACAATGCTCAGCAACGCCCGATAAAGTTACGGGAATTTTTTATTGAAAATATAAGTATTCAACAATAACCCCTGCAAATTTTAGCGACTTATCTTAAAAGATGGCGCCACACGAAATTTTAAAAAAAAAATATTATCTCGGCTCCAGAAGATCGGAGGGCAAAATTTTTTTTTTGTAAATTTGTAGAAAAATGTCAGCTATCGATTGGCAATGATGGCATTACAATGTAATTAAAAATCACAAAGTTATTCATGGTTTTTAGGGTATAAAAACAAATCGATCTTTTGACTGATTTTCCGCATATTAGAGATCGTTTTGTGATATGCGCATTAATTGCACATGTAAGCGCAACTGTTAAAGAAAATTTTGGTACCGGTCGGGTATAAAAATATGATGGCCTGATGAGCTATTGGACATTGAAAAAAAAGCGTTTTTTTCGAAAAAAATCGATTTTTGCAAAATGCTTGCAATATTTTGCAAATCTGTAAAAACGCTCTTATTCGAGTTATCTTGGACTACACTTTCACCCTGGTTCGTTAAAAAATATCGTCTTTTCACGGAGCTACAGGTATTTCAAAATATTGCGATTTTTTGCGGTTTTTTTGCAATTACTAATTGAGTTTGCAATTTTTTGAGACCGGACCAGGGCAACTCGATCCGTATTAAAGAGTTACACAACTTTGCCATTTAACGCTTTTTTGTACAACGCCAAGTTTACTTTTTAAACGTAAAAAACTGTTTTTCGCCAACTTTGGCCGCCATTTTGAAAAGGACGCAAGCGCGTCATTTGTTTTAAAAATAGTTCATTGAATTCTACGGAAAATTTCCATTTTTTTACATACCTTTGTAGCCTGTTAATACTTTTTGTAGGTAAAAACCCTCACTTACTGGACTATTAATCTCAGTAATTAGCAGGAGCGTGCCCACGGATCGGGTTAACACGTGGGCAGCGGGGCGTGAGGTAGTTAAGCGATCCACGGTCAATAACTTGTAAACAATGCGTGTGCCGCTAAATAAGGCGCGCGATATGTGGCGCGTTGAGCCTGTACGGTACACAGTTGTCGAATGTAAGAAATTAAAACATGGGGCATGACTAAACACTCCACGTGGAGAACACCCGCGCCGGCTGCAGCCTGAGTGAGGGTGATTCCTTGGATAACGTTAGAGAGGATTCGCCCAGTAGAGATGACGACAGCTTGGTCGCTGGCTGATGAGAAATTAAAACACGGTGTATGACTGGAGTAGCCAGCCTACCACCCTCTCGTCCTAACACCTGCTTTCCTTTGTCTCTTACGTGATGGCTCCATGTTACTCAAATTAAGCTTGCACACTAAAGAGTGACATTTTGTGTTCAAGGTTTTATAGTGCCGATCTCAGGTTTGTAGGATTGGTCACAACAATTTCCACCACCCTGTGCAAATTTCTTTAAGTATAAGTTAATTATTTTGTTGTTATTTAAATCTAAGTCGTTCGATGAAAAATGTTTTAAAAAAGTCTTCAGACCCCTCCCCAGCATATTAACTAAATGGATGAAGTAACAGTGTTTTCTTAAATAATTGAAAATATGTTCTTAAATCCTTTGAAATTTGTATGCAATGTACTTAAGTCTTTCTTAAATTCAAAATTTTGAAATAATTACGAATTTTTAAATTTTTGGAGAAGGGTAACATATATTTCGAAGGCGATTCCAATGAAACAGTACACACCCAAAATTAAAATTGTTAGTTGAATGTTTTTCCCTTCTTCTTTTTACATGGAAAACTAGAGCTCAGGGAAAGCCCTTGGTGCTGTCGACAATGTATTTTCTTCGTGTAGAGTGCAATGTTGAACAGCAAGCTCTAGTCGACAGATAGTGAAGGGAAAGAGAGAAGTAGGAAGGAACTGCCACAACCACCTACTCCCAACCATTTCTAATCGCGACTCTGGCATTGGGGCAACGAGAAACAACTCGCTGGAGTGTTATGCCTCCTGAAACGAGTTGAATCCCATCAACCAACCGATGACATGCGCTGGGGAGCGGGCCAGTGCTAGCCGAAGGCTATGACAGGGGGAATGAGAAATGTAAGGAGGGAAGAAGAAAGAAGTTGGGAAAGGCGAAGGACCGTGGTGCTGCCGGGATTCGAACCCGGGACCTCTGGGATGGTAGTCAGGCGCCTTACTCCCTAGACTACCGAGGACCCCTGAATCTTCCAAATTAAAAAAAAAGCGCGCCGTCAGTCTTCGAACCCACGACCCGACCCTTGGCTGATCCTACATTTTAACCATTCGGCTACCAAAGCCTATGGAGCGGAAATAACGAAATCGATAATTATAGTCTTTTGGATGGATTTATAAGCCTCATCTAAGCGATAAACTAAATACATATGTAATACATACATTTGTATGAAAAATTGAAATTTTGAAAAGACAGTTTGCTACCACGATACCCAAGTCTCAAGGAAGCACGTTCGCTATCATTAGTTTATGTGACTTTGTCACGTGTAACAAGTATCCAAGGACTATGGATTACTACACGTAGTACTGATCTGACCTTTCATCATTGCCGAAAGCCATCAATGGCAATGGTACATTTACAAGACGAATTCCGAAGACTCTCCACAAATGGTTTGGAAACTATTGACAAACAAATGCTAGATTTTATACGTCAGAGAAATGGATTTATCGACATACAATCTCAATTGCCAGAGTTTCGAAGTCATTCCCAGGATCTTACGGATATTGTTATAAAAAAAGTCGAATATCGTTATTTTTACTGAGACTTGGATAAATGAAGTCAAGGATATTATTGTACCTAACTTAAATTGTGTTGTTAAATATAAACGACCGAAAGTTCGAGCAAGTGTGGGAATCTATCATAATCAACGTGAAAGGTGAACATTATCACGCCAAACTCCGTGATGACTCAACTGCAAAAGACAGTGACGACACCTGTTTGTGATTTTGTATTATTGAGTGTAAAACTCTGAATGGGAAAATAATCGTCATTGTAGCTATTTATCTTAGACCGGGAGCTCGCGACAAAAATTCGTGTCCAATTTTATTCATCGGTAAACCTTGTATATTCGATAGAGTACGTTCTTACCATATTGAAAAGCCATTTATTACACCTGGATGGTGGGGCAACACCTGGTGGAAGATGGAAGAGTAAATCAGAGATTTTGGCAAATTTTATTCACCTTGAAATTAATTTGTTAATTAGTTTTTAGCACATAATGTATGAAAACACATTTCTTACACCTGGCAAGTGGGACAAAATAGTTCTTACAGCCTCTTAACAATGTAATATTTCACAAGGGTATTGTCAAATATTATTCAACTTAAAATTTAAGTGAGAGGTAAGTTTGAACTATAAATAATATTAAAAAAAAGTTCTTATGGCTTGAACACGGACTAAAGGAGTTCTTACATCGCTCTGAAATTAAAAGTAGAGAGAGTCGGCACACCGTGACAGAGACAGAGCGCGGCACACCATGAGTTTTAGTAAATATAAGGTTTAAACTTCAATTTAAAAAAACAATTATCCTTCTTGTCGTTGGCCCAAAAATGTTATTCAAGGTCAAAGGTCGCGAAAATAGTTTTTCGCAAATACTTCGTAAACGGTAAGTGCTATTGCAAAATAGCCAATGCAAGAAATATAGATATTGTGATTCGGTAGAAAAAAGCTCTTTACACTTTTTTCTCTACGAGTGACCGTTCGGGATATATCGCGATTTTAATCATTTTTCATGCAAAAAAATTATATAAATTCTGGTCTGCCAGGGGTTAGGCCACAGCCAGGGCGCGGCACCCCATGCGTTTTAGTAATCACTAGGTGTATACTTCAATATAAAAAAAACTATCCTTTTTGTCGATAACATAGGGATTGACCCCAAAAACTTTATACAAATACTGGTCTGCCAAAGGTCCGGCCACAGACAGGGCGCGGCACACCACGAGTTTTAGTAAATATAACGTCTAATCTTCAATTTAAAAAAAAAATTATCCTTCTTGTCGATAATATAGGTATCTGCCCAAAAAAACGTTATACAAATACTGGTCTGCCAAAGGTCCGGCCACGGACAGGAGGCGGCACACCATGAGTTTTAGTTAATATAATGCCTAAGCTTCACTTTAAAAAAAAATCATCCTTCTTGTCGATAACATAGGGTTGGACTAAAAAACCACCACTAATATTACCTAATTTCTCACCTTAGGCCACACTTTAGATAAGGCACACCACGTCTAAAGTATTCTCCTATCTCTCAGGTTACTTACAATAGGTCTTGTTTTCTTCTTCCCGATAACATAGGGTTTTCAGCGGTCGGCTCTTGGTCTATTGCTGGCATGCTGAAAACACTAATATTTTTATTCACGTTAATAGGCATGCGATTAACAGGTTCATACTTGCCGTAATTCGTATTAGAGGAATTAGTGTACAGGAGAGGTTCACCCCTCAGGTTGTAATTATTCGCTCTAAACGACGCACGGCTACGCAAGAAACCTCCACCTTACCATGCAGTAGTCGATGAACGAATATAACGTCAGCATACTCGCGACGCTTATAGAGAGAGCTTAAGTTTATTAACTTAGGCCTGTTCTCGTAAGACGGAAGAATAAGTGGGTTATCCCAAGGGAGGCGGCTGAGTGCAAATCGGACAAACTTCCGTTGAACCGATTCGATTATTCCAATTTGGGAGGAGTAGTGAGGAGTAATGGCCTGACTAGAGATATGTACAAGTGCTTAGTGATGGTTGTTGAATTCCTAAGACCATCTTTTTATAAATCCCAGGACTAAACTGCCCTTGGAAGAGATATGTATCATTGATGTGAATGGAAAAATCCAGCTTACAATCAAACTTAACCCCAAGATCAGTTACAGAGTTTACGCGGGAGACTATGTTGTCGAGAAAAGTATATTCATAAATTATAGGACCACTTTTCCTACAAGAAGTCATGACCTCGCACTTGCTAATGTTCAGAACCAGGTTGTTATTGGAATACCAAGAGTAGAAGGTGTTAAGATCAATTTTCAAAAGTTTGCAATCCTCGGTACTCTTAATGAGGCGGTACAGTTTGATGTCATCGGCGTAAATAAGGATATTACAGTACTTTAGTAAGGAGACAATGTCATCGATTGATAATATAAAAAGCAGAGGGCCTAGATGACTGCCTTGCGGGACGCCAGAGGACGCTTCAATGTTTCTGGATTTGACTCCACGGAATATAGTCGAGGCAATGAAGCACTAAAAAGGCCAAAAGTTCCTAATTGGTTGGGCGCGGACGGATCGGAATGCGGTTTTTTGCATTCGCTTCCAAAAATTATTTGTAAAAAATGGCCCATTCTTTTTTTATGAACAAACCGGAAATTGCACTTGTTCACCTGTATGTATGTTTGTATGTATGTATGTATGTAGACAAATCTTGCAACTTGATTTTGACCCACTTCCATATAACCGATCAACTTGAAATTTTGCATATATGTATAGTTCGCGTGACAATGCAATCTGACCATTTTGTAAAAAAAATCAAGATGGCGGTTCCAAGATGGCGGCCGAATTTTGCAATTTGCTCCTCGACCCCCGACATGGGTATCAAATGAAAGGGTATGACAAGTACAATACAATTACCTATGTGGCGTCATTTCAAATTCAAAATGGCGGCCAACTCAAAATGGCGGATTACCTTTTTCTTTACAACGCATTTTGTGTTGGCCGCCATTTTGAATTTGGAATGACGCCACAGAGGTAATAGTATTCTACTTGTCATTTCCTTTCATTTGATACCCATACCGAGGGTGTTGTAAAGAAAAAGGTAGTCCGCCATTTTGTGTTGGCCGCCATTTTTAATTTCGAATGACGCCACACAGCTAATAGTATTCTACTTGTCACACCCTTTCATTTGATACTCATACCGAGGGTGTTGTAAAGAAAAAGGGAATCCGCCATTTTGTGTTGGCCGCCATTCTGAATTTGGAATGACGCCACAGAGGTAATAGTATTCTACTTGTCATTTCCTTTCATTTGATACCCATATCGGGGGTCGAGGAGCAAAATTGCAAAATTCGGCCGCCATCTTGGAACCGCCATCTTGATTTTTTTACAAAATGGTCAGATTGCATTGTCACGCGAGCTATACATTTACGCAAAATTTCAAGTTGATCGGTTATATGGAAGTGGCTCAAAATCAAGTTGCAAGATTTGTCTACATACATACATACATACAAACCTACAGGTGAACAGGTGCCATTTCCGGTTTGTTCAGAAAAAAAATTGGCCATTTTTTACAAATAATTTTTGGAAGCGAATGCAAAAAACCGCATTCCGATCCGTCCGCGCCCAACCAATTAGGAACTTTTTTGCTTCATTGCCTCGACTAATGGTGGGACCACACTACGCGGTCTTGGGTCGTACGCGCTTTTGCCTTTTTTTTCATATAGAGTTTTATGACTTTTTTACGACTTTTTTACGACTTTGTCCATGGCAAAGGTCGTGCGGCACAACAACGCGGACAAAAGGCTGTGCTTAAAAAGGTACATTGTGCGTCCACACACTATGAGCTTTTCAAAAGCACGTACGCCGTTTCAAATAAGAACTGATTTTTTCTCACTCATGATTCAGAAAATTAAAAGATCACGCGCGCTTTTGGCTGGCCGTACGACCAAAAGCGCGTGGATTCTAAGTCCGCGTAGTGAGGACGGGCCTTAATAGGACTTGGTAGGTTCAGTCGGCTAAGTACGATTGGAACCATACCACAAGGGCAAGCCTATTTTTTTTTAGTTTGAGGGCTATAATCGATCGAGTGAGAGAGCTTGTCAAAGGCCTTACTGAAGTCAGTGTAAACACAATTGGTTTGGTAACCAGTGACAAAGCCCCGAACAGTATGAGAAGAGAACTCAAGTAGATTAGTGGTAGTAGAACAAGCTGCAAGAAAACCGTCTTGATTTTTTGAGATAAGTCTCTTGCAGGTAGGAGCGATCGCGGAATAAGTAATAGATTCAAGGAGTTTAGGTATACACGATAACTTCGCAATCGGTCGATAGTTTGATATCTCGTTCTTGGATCCCATTTTATGAACGGGGATTATAAAAAAGTTCTTCCATAAAGTTGGGAAGCACCCTGTGTTAATAGATTTTTGAAATAAGTACATCAGAGAACACAGAAGGGCCCCTGCACAGGATTTTAAAACAGCGGGGGGAATACCGTCAGGGCCAGATAAAAAATCCTGTGGGAGGTCGTTAATATGTTTCAAAAATCCTCGCTGGTAATAGAGAGAGATAAGTTATGAGCCACTTGTGATGCATTGATGTGCCTAAAATTGTTTACATATGGTTGAGAGACAGGGGACGAAAAAGATTTGAGGAAGAATGATGCGAACATTTCGCAAATCTCGGATGGATTCGGACTGCAGGAGTTCTCGTGTTGCATGGTGTTAGGGAATTATCAATTTTTTCTTAGAATTGATCAATTTAAAGAATGTTCTGAGATCACCATCGAGTTTTCCTTTCATGTTATTGAGGTACTCCTTATAGAGAGCTTCGGAGAGTGCGTGAAATTGGCCATAGCAATTAATAAATGCACAGAAACTCGCAGTATCTTTCCTCTTCAAGTAGGTTTTCCAGTATCTTTCCTCTTCAAGTAGGTTTATTCTTCTGGTTTTTGGCATGTCTCAACTCATGGTTGTACCAGGGTGGGGGTGATCTGGACACCTTTAGAGGCTCAATAGGTATACAAGATTCAAAGGTTTCGTACAGAACGGAGTAAAGCCTTGCAACATCGTCATCCAATTCATTTTAGGAAAGCAACAAATTGAAATCAATCGAAATGAGCTTGGATGACAGTTCTTCAAGATTGGCCTTTTGAAAGTTATAACCGCCTTATATAGGTTAAAAAGTTGGTGTTAACATTTCGATTTATCAATTTCCTACTTTGCATAAATGTATAACACATGTCACAATATCTTTTAGTGCGTCTCTAAATTTTCCTTCAATTCTCACTATCCCCTGATTTAACGAATTTCCGCAGGACGCGTTAAATGAATTGTCTGTTGTTAAATCGAAAGCGAGAAGAAAATATCCATTGTAGAATAATGTATTGGATATTTGGTGACCTTTATCAAAATAATGTATACCAGTTCCTCTAAATAACGTATTGTATCCACATGTACTAATGGGACCCTCCTTCGAGTAATCAAATTCTATAGGTTGATTCGGTATTTGCACACCATTCACTGATAAATGAAATCTGGTGATGTTGTTATATTTGAAGTTGAAGGGGCTTTTTGTTCGTTTTCCAGTGTACGCATCATTGTCTACCATGCCAAAAATGATTAAATTTGGTAACTGGCCAATAACAATATTATCCAAAAACAGTTAAAAGGTGTTTGCAGGCATAGTGCAGGTTTTAACTTCAACCCTTTTGTAGGGGTATATGAAGCATTCTTTTACTAATCGAACACTTGTATTAATCAACATTTTGGATTTGCTTAAAATTTTTTTACCCAGTCCCTATACATAATAAGCGGACACTGTAACACAAGGATTTTAATATTTTAGTTGTAAAAACACTTGTTAACTGTAAACACTTGTTGTAACTTTTTCACTGTAGTTATTTGACATTTAAATTATTGTAAAGTTTAAGGTTCCTTGTTTATTGGTTACCCTGGTTACCAAGTAGTATAAATAGCTGTGCCTAGAGTAAAATTTGTCATTCATGAAATAGAACTCCTAGTGAGCACTATCCGGCACTGAAAGGTCCAACGGTCTCACTACGAGTTATTTTCATAGTTGATGAGCTACGTTAAATAAAGAACTAATTTAAAACTTAATCTTTTTTTAATTTAACAACTGATACAATTGGCGCCCAACTAGTGGCACATTAATTCCACGACCCGGACATTAAGAGGGAAGAAAATTGAGGCGAGGATAGTTCGGCGAAGCCCACGTCTGAACCCAGATATGGCAATCCAGATGACGAGTGAGCAGTTTCAGGAACTTTTGAGTTCAATCAGTCGCGCAGCTACGCCAACTCCGCCATGCGTAACAGGAAATTTCGCTAACTGTACGGCGCGCTTTAATGGTGAACGGTCAAAGGCGAAGGTAGAGGAGTCTCAGCCGCCAGTATTTATGAAGACGTAACACACATGGATGATGAGAACGGACTTATGGGTTTGCAATTACTATTGCAAGATGATGCGGTAATTTGGTGGCAGGGAGTGAAAAGGGAAGTTGGAAGAATGGAATGACGCAATGAGTCTTCTTCAAAATTCCTTCCCCCCGGCTCGTCCAGCCTACCAAGTCTACTGTAACATTTTTGAAACCCATCAGGACAAATATATGTCAACAGACACTTTTATTTCGGGTAAAAGAGCTCTTTTAGCAGAGCTCCAACCAGGATCTCATGACGAGGAACAGCAGATCGATTTAATTTATGGACTGCTACATATTCAGATTCGGTCACATATGCAAAGAGACCAAATAAAAACATTTCACGAACTACTCGTGAAAGCTCGTGCAATAGAGGCTACCTTATTAGAAAAGTCAACCTGTAAAGCTTCCAAACTAAATACAGACGTTCCACGCAGACGGATAAAATGTGAATTTTGTCATAACTTTGGACATGGCATCCAAGACTGCAGGAAAAAACAATCGGTTTTGAAGGAACAAAGAGGTAATACGGATACTAGGGCGCTTCTTAAACCAAAATTAACTTGTTACGGCTGTGGTAAAGCAGGGTATGTAAGAAGTCAATGTCCAAACTGTAAGGGGACTGTAAGTAAGGAAAATTTTAATTTTTGCACAGTCAACCTAAATCAGTGCAGCACTTGGCTACCTCTTAGGCAGCGACCATCAGTAATAATTAAAATAAACCAGAAAATTGGACTTGCGTTCATTGATACTGGAGCAAGGGTGAGTGTTGCCAGCTATCAGTTATATAGACAACTTCTGAAGGATGGTCATGTATTCAGTAAGCAGCATGTTTTTATAGTCCTAGCTGACGGTGTACAACGACCGCAGGAAGTACTAGTTACTAAAGTAAACGTGACGATAGAAAATAAAATTGTACCGACACAATTCATAGTTCTACCAGACGCGCAAGATAACAGAACACTTTTAGGAGTAGACTTTATAGAAGATGCGCAAATGGTATTGGATCTCCCACAACGCACCTGGAGTTTCATTGCACAACCGAAAATTTGTTATGATTTGCTTCAATATGAAAACAAACCTAACATCGGGCAGTTTTCTTCAATAACAACAGCTTCGAAGTTAACAACACCTCCAGACAATTTTAATATTCCTGACGTTCCTCAGGGTACAAGACGAAAGAGAAATAGACCTTTAACTAAATCCTCAATATCAAAAGAAAATGAAGTCATGTGCTCAAGTAGTCGACTAATGGACTACTCTCCTACCACGATCGATGAAATCTTTGAAGATGCCCTTCCAAAGCGCTCAACCATTTCCAGTCTAATGCAAGGCAACGAAGAAGACTTCGTTTATCTTGAGCCAATAGACGTGCAAGAAGTTTTGTTACGACCGGATGAAGCGACGAATCTTCACAGCAGCGAAAAGGAACAATTCAATGAAATTCTTTTATCATTGACACATCTTTTTGAACCAACAGGTGACGCAGCTACACAAATTGAACACTGCATCCCCACAGGAAACCATCCGCCCATAGCCTCACCTCCTTATAGGTTACCAGAAAATAGAAGGAAAATACTGGAAAACGAAATCAAAAAGATGCTAGAACAAAATATAATTGAAGAATGTGAGTCCCCATGGGCCTCTCCCGTGGTGATGATTCCAAAGAAGAATGGAACAATTAGAGTTTGCATAGACTACCGTAAACTAAATGCAATCACGGCAGCCGATAAGTATCCATTGCCAAGAATAGATGATTTACTTCATTCAGCCAAACAAGCCACTTATATGTCCTCGGTGGATCTCGTAGCAGGTTATTGGCAAATAAAAATGAACGAAGCAGACAAGGACAAAACAGGTTTCATAACACCATTTGGTATATATCGATTCAACCGAATGCCGTTTGGACTCAAAAACGCACCGGCAACGTTTCAAAGGTTAATCGATAGAATAAAAACAAAAATGGTGGGAACCCGGATGTTAGCTTATTTAGATGATATCCTAATTCTATCATCCTCATTTGAAGAACATCTGGAAGATTTAAAGAAACTTTTTAGGGTGCTCGCATCAGCTCGGTTGCGAATAAATCGAGGTAAAAGTAATTTTTTCAGAACCGAAATTAAATATCCTGGCCATGTGCTTTCAAAAGAAGGAATTCGAGCAGATCCCGAAAAGATAATAGCCATTCAGGAAAGACCAGCTCCTAAGACATTGAAGCAATTAATTTCTTTTTTGCAAACTTGTTCTTGGTTTAGACGTTTTATTCCAGATTTTGCGGAGACTGCACGGCCGTTGACCAACCTCACAAAGAAATCTTCAAAATGGATTTGGGAAAGTGAACAACAAAATGCCTTCGATAAATTGAAGACATTTCTTACAACGGCACCTGTACTTGTTCAAGCAAATGAGACGAAACCTTATATGATTCGCACAGACGCCAGTAGCTATGCCATCGGTGCAGTTTTACTCCAAGGGGAGGGACCAGAAGAACGGCCAGTAGAATATATAAGTCGACTTCTAACATCTGCCGAAAGGAATTACAGTACGACCGAACGAGAGGCTTTAGCAGTGGTATGGGCAATCGGAAAATTTAGAGGATATGTTGAAGGCAGCGAAATAAGAATAGCAACGGCCCATCAAGCTCTTCGCTGGCTTATGTCGCTGAAGTCCCCGAATGGACGTTTAGCGCGTTGGAGCCTTCAGCTCCAACCATATAATCTTAACATACAATATACCCCAGGGAAAGTTAACGTAGTGGCAGATGCGCTGTCAAGGCCTCCTTGCGAAGATGTACCCGAAATAGGTAATTGCATTGTATCTATAGATTTTACACATCTTAGCCCTACAGAAGTAAGGCAACAGCAATTAGAAGATATAGAATTAAAAACAATCATTGAAGATTTAGAGGCGGACGTATCGGAGAGGTATACCCGATGGACGAATCGAGGATATATACTAAATGATGGAGTCTTATATCGTTATGAAGACGGTGATGAAACACAATTAGTAATTCATTCACGAGAAAGAAACAAAATTCTTGCTGCATACCATGATGACTCTATGGCCGGACATTACGGAGTAGAACGCACGATACAACGAATCATACCACGCTACTTCTGGCCTGGACTAAGGCATGATGTAACCAAGTTTGTACGGGAATGCGATAAATGTCAACGATACAAGGTAACCAATCTGAAACCGACGGGTCTGGTTCAGACTCCAGCTTACAATCAACGCTTTGAAACACTTTCTATTGACCTCTTTGGACCCTTGCCGACGTCCGATGACGGCTACAAGTGGATTCTCATCGTAGAAGACACTGCGACCAGATGGGTTGAACTATTTCCCTTAAAAGAAGCTACCGCAATAAATTGTGCAAAAGTTTTGATTGAAGAAGTTTTCTTGCGATACGGCATACCTAGGCGTGTAATTACTGATAACGGGACACAGTTCGTCAGCTCTATCATGCAGCACATTACTTATTGTCTGCATATAAAACAAACATTTACTCCCGTATATCATCCTCAGGCTAACCCAGTAGAACGCAAGAATCGAGATCTGAAGACGCAATTGTCCATATTAGTAGGAAACAAGCATGAAAGCTGGCCTGAAAAGCTACCTTTCATACGCTTTGCAATGAATACTGCCAAGTGCCAAAGTACAGGGTACACCGCTGCTTATCTGAGTTTTGGACGAGAGCTTCGATTGACCGAAGATGATAATCGTGATCTACGCCAGGTAATTGAAAGCGAAAATTTCATTTCAGCTGTCACCCCATACTTGTTGCGAATGGCTTCTACTCTCGCAAAGGCCCGCGAGACCCACGAAATACAACAAGATCGAAGAAAACATTACGCTGATCAAAGACGGCAGCCTGATCCTGTTTACGTTTCTGGAGATTATGTCTGGGTGGAAACACAGGCACGCAGCAAAGTAAGCACTCGTTTCTCCTCCAAGCTAGCGCCTCGTCGAGACGGACCATACATCATATTGAACGCTAAAGGACCAACCAGTTATAATGTTGCTGACCCCGCACGCCCAACAGAGGTGTTAGGTACCTACCATACATCGGCAATAAAGAAGTGTTCCGGTCCCAATGATGTAGTACCAGTTGTACCTATTCGGAGAAGAGGACGACCCAAGAAGTCATCACCTTAATATTGTATCTTCAACGACGATGCTACCTCAGATACAAAAGGGGAGAATGTAACACAAGGATTTTAATATTTTAGTTGTAAAAACACTTGTTAACTGTAAACACTTGTAACTTTTTCACTGTAGTTATTTGACATTTAAATTATTGTATAGTTTAAGGTTCCTTGTTTATTGGTTACCCTGGTTACCAAGTAGTATAAATAGCTGTGCCTAGAGTAAAATTTGTCATTCATGAAATAGAACTCCTAGTGAGCACTATCCGGCACTGAAAGGTCCAACGGTCTCACTACGAGTTATTTTCATAGTTGATGAGCTACGTTAAATAAAGAACTAATTTAAAACTTAATCTTTTTTTAATTTAACAACTGATACAACACGTATTTTTTTCTTTTTTTTCGGTTAATATTTTCAAAAATAAGGGGGGTAAAGTTTACGTCACTCGCCTATTATACCCTTTTTCAAATCACTATAACTCCGCTTATGCTTACTTGTCAAAAATATCTAATATACTACGTCTATGTTTCTTTTGTTTTGTTTTTAAACCATTTTTGTCTTCTTCTACTTCTTTTTGGATTATTAGTAGTAGTAGTTTTACTACGTCTTGTGCGTTTAGTTGTTTTGCTACTTCTTGTGCGTAGAGTTGGTTTTATCTGCAAGAAGGGGCGACGGAGCACAATCATTGTGGGTGGGGAGCACGTGAACAGTTAACGTTAAAATGTATAAAGTTAATCGGTCAATTTATTTACCAGCTCTCTATCGAATTATGTGGTTTTAAATTATTTTGTTATGGGGTTATGCCTGAGTAGCATTTTGAGGTAAGGGGTACAGATAGGGCCCCTATGAGGCTAGGCCCACTGCCTCATGTGGACCCCGTGTGCATTAATCGATAATGGTCTAATGCCTTTTCTCATTCGCACCTCGATATAAGGAAAGCCCCCTTGAGGAAAAATCATTGCTACCCGATCCCGAGTGGATTTCGAGAATTTCGGCGTGGATATGTGAGCAATGCTTATGACACACATGTGGTATCGATATTATAATTTCGATATCATAATATCCACAATATCATAATTTCGTTAGACCCCTGAAACACATAAACCTAGTATTGAAGTAGTTTGCTTTAACAGACAAACTCAAAAAAGCAGACATAGAATAAACTAAGCAGCCTTCTATAACGAGAAAACACTATAAACACGAAATTTCACATCGGCCGACTGCAATATTGACAACTGTTTTGTGGGGCAAATTTTCCGGCAGCGGCGCTGTGCACAGTAAAAATGGTGTATATTACCTTAATACCACCTAAATTTAGCAAATCTCATACTACGTATAAATTAGATTGTCAACCTGGTATATTGCTATTATTGGGTGGCACACAAACGTAATATTTGGAATATTGTAATTTCCATACCACATGTGTGTCAAGGGTTTAATAACTGCGCCGGTGTCGAAGGCTTTATATTTTTAAACGCGAGTGTGGTTTTATCATTACGGCCTCCCAACTGAGTACTACAATGCTGCTTGACCTTTGTAATCGAATCAGAACCGGGCTATTGAATATCCTAAATGACACCTTTCACGGTCACCAACATAATTATCTGAGAACCAATGCAGCAACAAAAACTAAAGCTTTGTATTAGTTAAACTAAGCTTTCCGAAAACGTAAGGCAGATGTTGGGATTGCCCCATTTCATTTGTAATGAGGTTTGCCTCATAGGGCCCCTATGAGAAATTGATAAGGCATACCTCATCGCGTCTCTTTTTTTGTGTGGTGTTCATGAGGAAATGCCCCCTTCGGCATGCCCCTGAAGCAATACCCTTTTTAATGCTAGTCGGGCGGGGTTTAAAAAGCTTAGGCTATACAATTACTATCTTAACACCTCTTATATAACATATGTATTTAGTTTTCGTATAAAGACCCTTGCTTGTGCGCGGCGCTTCGACTACGTTCCTTCGTCCCAAGCGACCAGGACAGCCCTGCAACATTCTGGGATGAAATAGTTTGGGTGTGGATTTCCCCACCCAAAGCGAAAGTGCGTGTGCACTCTTCCTTCCATCCCCACGCACTCCGCCGCCCCTGTCGGCAAGGTTGTGAAAGGATTCGGCCGTTGTATACATTCACAGTTTCTTATACCTGCCCCGCTCATACCGCCAAACATTTTATTGATACCTTTCTGGGCCAAATCTCTAACCGCAATTTTACCGTGTTCTTTTAAAATATCATTAATTGATTTGCTGTTGTTCGAATCTTGTATTATAGCTTGTCCAGTGTTTACAGCTTGCTGCGCTAATGTCTGTAATCCCGATGGGGCTAGGGGTTTTAAATATTTTATTAACCCACTGAAAAAGCTACCGATACCTCTTCCACGCTGATAAACAAGCGGCCGTCGATATAATTCTACAATATCTGATAGGCTGCCTCCACTTCGAATTAAGTAATAACGCGTATAATATGAATTCATCTCGGAAAGGTATCCCAATTTATACTATACAAAATAAAGTTGTTGTGTGACTATTTATAGTTTTATTGTCTTTTAACATGAAGCATTACGTAGGTAGGAATAAAACCTGCCTCAAAGTCGACTAATTACCCTTGACGATCAGTTATTTTTTTTCGAAATACTTTTTTCCATTATTGACATGTGCTCTTAATGTAATCCCGCTGTGTCAAACGAGTCTTTTATTTCTGCCAATAATGCATCAGGATTTCTTCTGTCTTCTGGTGTTTGGAGAAAAACATCTGTGATGAAGTTTGACAGATTATCTATTTTTGTATTAATTGGTACTTGTGTAGTTAAATAATCGCCAGAGCTTTGTTTTCATAAGGGACTTGCAAAGTTTCACTGTTGGTGATTATTTTTCGTTGCTACAAAGCGTTGCCTTCGCTTTGAGTGAATCTTTCTTCAGTCTATTCAATATTCCGAAAACTGTATTTATAATTTCAATAATTCGTTTATGCTTTTCTTCCTCGCTAAGTTTTGTATCGTCAAAGTGTACATTAGCTAAAAGCAATGTCATGAGATCTTTAACATTCAAGTGGTTTTTTTATTTTGATCGTAGCGCCCAAATCCTCTAAACGGAGTTCGAACACACCATGCTCCTTTCCACTACCTGTTTTCTCTTTATTTTCAGCTGTTTTTCTACTAGCCGTTGGATGTGTGTAGTTGTCTATTGTACCCTTCAAAACAGAATGTTTTCTACTCTCCCTAGGAACTTGACCAAACACATCATCAAAAAAATGTTCAATTGATTCTTATTTTTAAACAAAACGTTCTCAGAAGTCTTTTGCCTTGATATATGTGCAACATGTATTTGTCTGCTTCCTGCTTATACTTTATTTCAGGGATAACTTTATTAAAGTGGTAATCTTCTAGCCGCTTCCCGATTTTCGCTTTAACATCATTTAAGTACATGGTATACCATGAAGGTGTAACTACATTACAAAATGTGAGTAAAAATGCTAAAAGGTTTATTTGCCCTGCTCTATACCTAATTTGTTCAAGATTTTCTGGCGTCCATTCATGTTTTACATTTTCGTTTATTTTAATGGTAAGTATTTTAAAATCCTTTTGATGTTGTGTTCTAGCTTCCTTTAACGAGCTATCGCCTTCAAGGTTTTGCTAGTGTATTTGTAAAAGCCGATAGCGTATTTTCCAGGTAAAATTGCATAGAGTTATTACTTAAAAGACACACATAAAAATCATTTTCTTTTTTTTCACTGGCATTGTTTACAGTCTTTTCCAAGGAAGGTCAGATGTACTTTGGGTTCTTTCCTTGTTAGTCTTCAAACGTTCACTCTATAATAACGGGCTTGCGCACAGGAAATGCAAGCCTATATTGACCAGATTCTAGCTGAGAGGGTCTTAACATAGACTGTTTCCGGACTGGTTTTTGTTTTTCACATTGTTCTAATTCTTCTATAAGATCGCTAACTTCATCGACAGTCATATTCTTAGGTACAGTATACTGAGTTAAGACGTGGTGTTGATCGACATTCCGGTCTTTCACTCCTTTTCCGCTGCTCCTTATCTAAAATCACTCTAAATACCTTAAATTGTTGGGGCTATTTTAGTCTAGAGCCCCAATTCTCAACATTTACCAAAATATCTCCGAACGATGACAAGCGCAGTAAATTAAGAGGATGTCTGGTGAAGAAGATGCAACCACGAGTTGTACCAAATATACAAAGAACCTGATATAACCAAAAACATCAAGATCTTACGCCTACACTGGATAGGAAATGCAATAAGAATGCATAAAGAAGTCCCCCCAAAAATCCTGTTCCTCCAAACGCCAGAGGGAAGAAGGCCGCAAGGAGGACACAAGGGATATAAAGACGACATATAAATGGACTTACGCCCAATTGTGATTACCAACTGGAAGAGCTAGAAGCAAGACCGAGAACGTTGGAAGAATATTCTTGAGGAGGCAAAGGCTCACAGAGGGCTGTGAATTAATTCTTTAATAAATATTACATATTTTTAGTTTTTAGACATAAACAGTATAAAATAAATACGCTGTAAATTTTTAACGAATGAAAAAACCTATATGAGGCATTCTTTTCCAAATCGAACACTTTTATTAATCAACATTTTTGATTTGCTTCAATTTTTTTTATACAGTCCGTATGCAAAATAATTGCGTTTGGTAATATTGCATATTTACTGGAGCTAATATTGCGTATTTACTGTCGCGGAATGCATTTTTCAGTAGTAATTAATGTTTTTCATGGCGGCAATGTTGTTGAAGAAATAACTACCAAGGTTGTCGGTATGACCGTGCAGCCAGCAGGAAAAAATCTGGCGCTACCAAAAGGAAGAGGGCCAAGGCAAGTAAGGCTGCAAGGGAATCAGGGAGCTCCAAGGAGCACACCAGAATCCCACATTTGCAACTTTCTTCCCAACGAAGGCAGGACAATGGTTCCGGGGGCTCCAAGGAGCGGACCCAGACAACTGTTGTAGAATCCTTTGTCTGGTTCTACTCCAGGGACAGGGAGTGCTAGTTCCCACGTAGATCTCCTGCACCTTGCGTCTTTGCTTCAAATTTTGGAACTCCCGGGTTTGCCGGATTAAAACAGGAACACTTTTGGTTTCAAGTGAAGATTTGTTTTATTTAAAACCTCATTTTATTCCAACCTTAATTTTTACATTTGGGGAAATGTTTTTTTTAAATTCACTTTCATTTCGATTTATAAAAAAAACTTGACATAAAAATTGCTACGTTAAAATTTGGAGAACATTTCCTGGATTTAAATCACTTTTAAAAAATATAAAATTATTTACTTTAATTTAGCTTTCGAACTCTTAAAAATTGCTGCGTTCAAGTTTGGAGAACATTTCCTTGATTTAAATCACTTTTAAAATATTTAAAATATATTTACTTTAATTTAGCTTTCGAACTCTTAAAAATTGCTGCGTTCAAGTTTGGAGAACATTTCCTTGATTTAAATCACTTTTAAAATATTTAAAATATATTTACTTTAATTTAGTTTTCGGACTCTTAAAAATTGCTGCGTTCAAGTTTGGAGAACATTTCCTTGATTTAAATCACTTTTAAAATATTTAAAATATATTTACTTTAATTTAGTTTTCGGACTCTTAAAAATTGCTGCGTTCAAGTTTGGAGAACATTTCCTTGATTTAATAAAAAATATCTACTTTAATTTGGCTTTCCTTTGTATCAATCCAAAACTTGATATAACAATTGGTTCACCACAATATTTCAGCTAACCGAACTCTTGACACTTTCCTTTAAATCGATCGTCAACTTGTTATCAAAATTTATTCACCAAAACTAACCGAACTTCTTGATAATATTATTTCTTTGACGTCCTGAAATGTGGGAACTTGCTCCGTTAAAAGTACCCGCGCACTTAGGTTTTAAAAACCGGACTGTCCCGAAAAGTGGGAACTTGCTCCCTTTAAAGTACCCGCGCACTTAGGTTTTAAAAACCGGACTGTCCCGAAAAGTGGGAACTTGCTCCCTTTAAAGTACCCGCGCACTTAGGTTTTAAAAACCGGACTATCCCGAACCTGTGTTAAGCCCGATATTTAACCTGTCTATTGCTCCTGATGCAGCATAAAACCTTTTCTACCGAGATTGTCCTAAGGTGTTGTTCATAGACGAAGATGAAATTCATAATCAGCATTTTTGACTTTGAAAAGACAAATTGAAATCGGAGTGCTCGTTAGCGTACGTGCTTGAATGTAAATTTTGGAACGGAAAAAATGAAATTGGAGCGTTCAACTGTCTGGGAATTGTCGGTTGGAAAATTTGATAGCAAAATTTCTTGGGAATATTTTGCTAGCTGATTATCTATGGGGGGTTTTTTGAAACTAATTTTATATGGATGGAGAATTTTTTTTTATGGAATTTTATACGAATGGATTTATGAATGAATTTTTAATGTTTTCCAGGTATTGATTAATTGATTATTGGACCCAAATGGGTCAAGGGGTGAGGGTTTTTTACAAGGAAGTAGTACGGGCTTCGGCCGTTACTACACCATCCCCCTTAAGAAAAGAAAATTGTGTATTTTAAGGAACAATTTTTTTTTTGACAACTGGTTACTTGAATAAAATGTCTATCCGGCTTACAAGTTGGTTCATGGGACAAAAAGAAAATTTTTTATGATAGCTCAAGTTAGGTATTTCGGTAATCATATTACTTTGTCTAGAGGATATCAAGAGTTGGCTCTATGTTATAAAAAAGAAAATATATATATATATATATATATATATATATATATATATATATATATATATATATATATATATATATATATATATATATATATATATATATATATATATATATATATATATAATATATATATATATATATATATATATATATATATATATATATATATATATATATATATATATATATATATATATATATATATATATATATATATATATATATATATATATATATATATATATATATATATATATATATATATATATATATATATATATATATATATATATATATATATATATATATATATATATATATATAATATATATATATATATATATATATATATATATATATATATATATATATATATATATATATATATATATATATATATATATATATATATATATATATATATATATATATATATATATATATATATATATATATTATATATATATATATATATATATATATATATATATATATATATATATATATATATATATATATATATATATATATATATATATATATATATATATATATATATATATATATATATATATATATATATATATATATATATATATATATATATATATATATATATATATATATATATATATATATATATATTATATATATATATATATATATATATATATATATATATATATATATATATATATATATATATATATATATATATATATATATATATATATATATATATATATATATATATTATATATATATATATATATATATATATTATATATATATATATATATATATATATATATATATATATATATATATATATATATATTATATATATATATATATATATATTATATATATATATATATTATATATATATATATATATATATATATATATATATATATATATATATATATATATATATATATATATATATATATATATATATATATATATATATATATATATATATATATATATATATATATATATATATATATATATATATATATATATATATATATATATATATATATATATATATATATATATATATATATATATATATATATATATATATATATATATATATATATATATATATATATATATATATATATATATATATATATATATATATATATATATATATATATATATATATATATATATATATATTATATATATATATATATATATATATATATATATATATATATATATATATATATATATATATATATATA